>JAABOM020000092.1:9647468-9678331 GCA_011800125.2 Solanum clarkiae
CATTTCTATGATTGGGGTTTTGCATGTATTATCTATTTCCCTTCATTTTTATTGTTGTTTGGTGGTGGCCAACACCATACACCACCTACTATCACGATCCCAACCAAGGTAGTGATGAATAGGAAAAGGGAAGTAGATGAAAAAATTTGGTTGATGTGTTCCTGTCTAATCGACAAAACCTGACCAAAGAGAGGTTGACTGGGACTATTGGTAACGGTTAGTTGGCATGCCATGGTGGCCGACTAAGCGCCATGGTGAAATTCGACCTACACCTTCACAAGAGGGCTAAGTTATCGTCCTGCATGCGACTCACCAATTATAGTTATATATTTAGGGTAGTCAAGTCGACGAACCATGAGGAACACAATTACCAAGTTGTCCCCAAAATTGAGTGTTTCCTTGCGTTTTAGTTAGTGTTAGTTTGTTTTTGAATCACAACCCCCCCTCATTTAGACAATGTAGTCATAAATACTAGAAATGATTAGTAGTGAAGTCTTGTAGCCAAAGCCCTATATTCCCTGTAGATTCGACCCTAACCTTGGTTAGGTTAATTACCAATAGTGACCACTTTCTTATTGGAGCGTGACCACCAATAATTAGTGGGTTGATTTGGATTGACTTTACTCATCGTGTTTTACTCTTGAATTGCATGATTTTGAACAAGTATCATGAGCACACCATGTGTTTGATATAATTACATGAAAAGAATTCTCACATGTTGATGATCTATTGCATGCTTTACAAGTCAAGTGAATTGAAACGACCCAAAAAAGTACCCGAAAATGTGGCTTAGAAGTTCCCAGAATCATAATCTCCATATATATCGAAATCTGTGCATAATATTGAAAATCTAACTTCATATTCTTGTTTAAGGGGTCAAATTGAGTGGAAAATAGGTGTAACTTTGATTTAAGAGAAACCGTAGAAAAATTTGAAAATCGCAAAAATGCGATTTGCAGAGACAATACGCACCCCTAGCACGACGCGCCAAGGGTGCACTGCGGTGTATTTTGTGCACTATTTTTCTTGTCCAGTCCAAGGCCTTTGGGTCTTGGGCCTAAGTGTTCCCATGAGTGAAAATGCCTATACTTAGCCTTATTTCACCTCATATCGTTCAAAACACCCCTAATACTCACTCAAACACTTAGACAATATTTTGTCTCCTAAATTCAAGTCTCAAAACTCATCTAGATCTTAAGGTTCTCATTCAAGCTTCAAGTCTCCATCTCTAATCTTCATCAAGTTGTTCTCCAAAGCTAAGCTATGTGGGTTTCTTTTATGGGTTCCTTTCACTCATGATAGCCTAGCTCTCTTTTTCCGAAAATTGCATGATTTAAAGTTGATTTACTCATGGGTCTTATCTAATATGAATTTCACTGCACACTATGTTGGGGTTTCATTCAATTATTATTGTTTTAGCATGTTTTCAGCTATGAATCTATGATCTATTGTGAGATTTTATGAAGGGATTTTATGTATATGGCTTGAGGGTGTTACTAAGTATCTATTTATGGTTTTGCATTGAATTTTCTATCATGATGTCACTCTTGTATTGCATGGTTCTACACTAGCACTACACACCCACCAAGTGTTTGATGAAATGTCCAGATTATGATTTCTTAGGGAATTGAAGTTCCAATGTATGTCTTATGAGTTAAATGACTATATGATGATGAAATGAACGTATGTATATGATTTTCTCCTATATAGTGTTGGAATGTGACCATACCCTACTCGGGGGTTGCGCGCTGGGTAACCATGTCGAGGGGTTTCTACCTTGATAACCATATTGAGGTATTTGTACCTTGATCACCAAAGATGGTAGGGTATGATGATCCACCAACCATGTCTGGGGGTTTGTACCTTGATAGCCATATCGGGGGGTTCATACCTCGATCACCAAGGGTTGTAGGGTATGATGATCCACCAACCAATTGATGGGGTTGATACCTCAATCACCAAGGGTGGTAGGGTTTAAGATCTACCAATATGATAGTTGTCTCTTGTTGCACATGTATTATGTTTTATATAAGCATGATTTAGTACATGGCATCTCACATGCATGCCATATTGTTATATGCTACTCATTGTCTATGCTTATGCATTTTGATTATGCTACTTATCTCTTGTTGAATTGTATCCTACATATTTAGTACATTCAGATGTACTAACGCTACTGTATTCCTACATGATGTCATCGTGTAGGAACCGGAGGCCCACTTGTTCATCCTCCTCCATGTGGCTAGTAGGACTTCTCTCAAGCTCTTTGGTGAGTGCTCCATTTCGAGGATGATGTTTATGATCTCATACTATGTTTCAAGACTATCTTCTTTTATGTATATGTTGACTACGAGGGTGAGCCTGACAACTTATCTTGGCCCCCACTAAGTATCTAAGTTTTAGAGATGTTGTTAGACATGATTCGTATTCTTCTATGAGCTTTGACTCTCTCTTGACTCTTCTTGTATGTGATATAGAAGTTGTCCCTTAGCCCCATCGTCCCTTACTATCTCTTGTTGTATTTTTATTAGTTCCACAACCAAGGATATGTAATGATATGTTAAGAGGCTTTCTTGGGGTCTCTTCGGGTTCCCCATGTGTGTCATAACTAGGACCTAGGCTTGTGTCATGAGAAACTTTGTATCGGAGCACTAGGTTGTTAATGGTCCTCGGTATCTAACATACCGCATCGATTAGAGTCTTTTTCATGGTTGTGTTGTGCATCACAACTATAAGGCATTTAGAAAATGTTTCCCTTCTTCTTACTTTATGTCGTGCTATAGAAGTTGAGGTACGATTTTCCCCTAATGATTGTCCTTTGCAATGCTAGATCATGCCTAACACGAGAGAAAGAAGAACCCGCACACCCGAGGAGCAACCGGCTAATGAAGAGCTTGGGGATGCTCTCACTTTGCTTGCAGAAGTTGTGCCTAACCAAACCAATTAAAGAGCCCAAGCCCCTCATGCTCCTACACTGGCATCTCGGGTGAGAGATTTCACAAGGATGAATCCCCCAAAATTCTATGGGTCAAACATGAGTGAGGACCTTCAATAGTTTATTGATGAGGTCAACAATATTTAGGCTATCATAGGTATGTGGTTGGAGGATAAGGCAACATTGGCAGCCTACCAAGTCAAAGTGGTAGAAAAAATATGGTACAATCAATGGAAAAAGGAGAAGGAGGTCAACAATGTGGTACTTTTTGAGGGGTTTAAGGCAGCTTTCCTTAATCAGTTCTTCCCTATTGAGCTTAGGGAAGCCAAATTGGTGGAATTTTTAGCACGTAAAACCATCAAACCAGAGAGACAAGGGTCTATGAGTGTGAGAGAGTATGCCCTCAAGTTCAACCAACATTCAAAATATGCTCCACACTTGGTGGCCGACTCAAGGTCTAGGATGAATAAATTTATGATGGATGTTTCCGACTTGGTGAGTGAGGAGTGTCGATCCGCAATGTTGATTAGTGACATGGATTTTTCTCGTTTGATGACCTATTCCAAACAAGTGAAGGAGGATTAGTTGAGGAAGAGAAGGGATCATGAGGCCAAGAGGGCCCGTATTGATGGCAAGTTCCAAAGCCGAAGGGGTGGCTGATTCCACCAAGGCCAAGGGTTTTCTGATGCTTCTAATAAGGGGTTTGCCAATGACTTCCCAGGGACCCAAGGTATTGGTGTTGTAGTTCCTAATGATGTGTGTCTAAGATGTGGTAAGGGTTATAAGGGCCCATGCTTGAGAGACACTAATGCATGTTATAGTTGTGGGGAAGTGGGTCATAAAAATGTTTATTGCCCTCATGATCACAACAAGGGTAAGGATGTTCGTTCTCAAGGCCGGGGTGCCAATGAGGTTCCTTTGGGTAAAGGTGACCGACAAGATGGTGCCCCAAGGCACAACTAGTTTTATGCTTTGCATGGGAGGTAAGGGGTTGATGACGTGCCCAACGTTGTTACCGCTATGTTAAAAATTTTTGATTTTGATGTGTATGTGTTGATTGATCCAGGTGCCGCTCTTTCTTTTGTTACCCCCTTCGTTTGTCAAAAAGTTCCATGCTGAACCCCAATTATTGTGTGATCACATGAGGTATCTACTCCTATTGGTGCACCTATTGTTGCTAGAAAGGTCTATAGAAATTGTCCCATTTGCATCTTACAAAAAATATTGCCTTGTGATCTTGTTGAGTTGGGCATGGTTTATTTTGACGTTATTCTTGAGATGGATTGGTAGCATGCTAACTATGCTTCTATAGATTGTAGAACTCGTAGGGTCAAATTTTGATTCCCAAATGAACCCATCCTTAAGTGGGAAAGTCATGATGTGGTGGTCAAGGGTAGGTTCATCTCTTGTATTAAGGCCCGTAAGTTGATCTCTAAGGGGTATCTTTATCATCTTGTGTGGGTTAGGGATGTGGAGTCCAAAGTCCTTCCTATAGAGTCGGTTGCAGTTGTAAATGAGTTTCTTGATGTCTTTCCAAATGACCTTCCCGGTTTCCTCCCAAAAGAAAAATAGATTTTGGTATAGACGTCCTCCCCGATACTCAACCTATTTCTATTTCTCCTTACCGTATGGCCCCGATGGAGTTAAAGGAGTTTAAGGAACAATCGAGGTACTTATTGGAGAAGGGTTTTATTAGGCCTAGCCAATCACCTTGGGGTGCGCCGGTGTTGTTTGTGAAGAAGAAGGATGGATCTCTTAGAATGTGTATTGACTACCGGCAACTTAATAAGGTCAGCATCAAGAATAGGCATCCTCTTCCAAGGATTGATGATTTGTTTAACCAATTGCAAGGAGCTAGAAACTTCTCTAAGATTGGACTTCAATCCCGGTATCATCAAATGAAGGTGAGGGAGTGTGATATTCCTAAGACGGCTATCTGGACTAGATATGGGCATTACGAGTTTCTTGAGATGTCCTTTGGGTTAACAAATACACTGTCTATCTTCATGGATCTTATGAATAGTGTATTTAATCCCTACCTTGATTCGTTCGTTGTGGTCTTCATTAATGACATTTTGATCTATTCACATAGTGAGGAAGATCATATGGGTCATTTGAGGGTAGTGTTGCAAAGATTGTGGGAAGAGAAATTGTATGCTAAATATGTGAAGTGCGAATTTTGGTTGAAAGAACTTGTCTTTCTAGGTCATGTAGTGTCGGGGGATTCTATTAAGGTGGATCCTAAAAAGATAGATACGATTAGAAATTGTCCTAGACCATTGACGCCATCAAATATTAGGAGCTTCTTGGGCTTAGCAGGTTACTACCGGAGATATGTGAATGGGTTCTCTTCTATTGCTTCGCCCATGAGAAAATTGACCCAAAAGAAGGCTAAGTTTGTGGGGACCAATGACTGTGAAAAGAGCTTCCAGATCTTGAAATATAAGCTTATGCCCGCTCCCATATTGTCATTACCGAAAGGGCTAGAAGGGTTTGTGGTGTATTGTGATGCTTCTAGAGTTGATTTGGGTTATGTTCTAATGCAAAATAGTGAGGTCATAGCCTGTGCTTCTAGGCAACTCAATGTGCATGAAAAGAACTACCCTACTCATGATCTTGAACTTGTCGCCATGGTTTTTGCATTAAAAATATGGTGTCATTCTTTGTATGAGGTGCATGTGTTTACTGATCATAAGAGCCTCCAATATGTCTTCACTCAAAAGGATATCAACTTGAGGCAAAGAAGGTGGTTAGAACTTCTTAAGGACTATGATATGAGTGTGCATTATCATCCTGGTAAGGTTAATATTGTGGTAGATGCTTTGAGTAGGGTGTCCATGGGTAGACTAGCTCATGTTAATGATGATGGCATAGAGGTGGCTAGGGAGGTCCATCGGTTCGCTAGATTGGAGGTTAGGTTGGAAGGAGTTGATAATGGGGGTGTTGTTGTTTTTGATGGTTCTAAATCTTCAATGGTTGCAGAGGTGAAAGCTAAGGAGAATCTTGACCCCACTTTGTTGGAATTGAAGGCATTGGTAAAAGACGGTAAGGTGGAGGTTTTCTCCCAAAAGGGAGATGGTGCCCTTAGGTACCAAGGTAGGTTGTGGTTCCTTGTATTGATAGCTTGACCAAAGATTCTTGATGAGGCTCATGGTTCTTCTTATTCTATTCACCCCAGGTCTACTACAATATATAGGGATTTGAGATAGGTGTATTGGTGAAGAGGCATGAAAAGGGACATTGTCAAATTTGTTTTTAGTTGCCATAGTTGCTATTAAGTCAAAATTGAACATCAAAGGCCACCCAAGACATAGGGATTCCTACTTGGAAGTGGGAAGAGATTAATATGGATTTTGTGGTTGGGTTGCCAAACACTAGAAAGGGTTTTGATTCCATATGGGTTGTGGTTGATAGGATGACAAAATCGTCTCACTTTCTACCGATTAAGCCTACATATGGGGATGAAGATTATGCTAGGTTGTACATTCATAACTTGGTGAGGTTGCATGGGGTTCCTTTGTCCATCATATCGGATCGTGGTGCACAATTCACTTCACAAATTTGGAGGTCTTTCCAAAGAGGTCTTGGAACCAAGATAAAGCTTAGTATGGCCTTTCACCCTCATATGGATGTCCAAGCCGAAAGAACTATCAAAACACTTGAGGACATGCTTCGGGCTTATGTATTGGAGCTTAAGGTTAGTTTGGATGATTATCTTCCATTGATTGAGTTTGTATATAACAATAGCTATCATTCTAGCATTGGTAAGGCTCCTTTTAAGGCCCTCTACGGTAGATGTTGTAGATCACCAGTTGGGTGGTTTGAGGTTGGAGAGGTGGCTCTATTGGGTCCAGATCTTCTTCTGGATGCTATGGAGAAGGTAAGGATAATTATAAAAAGCCTGAAAAAAGCCCAAAGTCGCCAAAAGTCTTATGCCGATGTGAGGAGAAGGGATCTTGAATTCAAGGTTGGTGATTGTGTTTATTTGAAGGTGTCACCCATGAAGGGTACGGTCTATTTTGGTAAGAAGGGAAAGTTAAACCCTACATATGTGGGTCTTTATAGGGTGATGACAAGGATTGCTAAGGTGGGCTACGAGTTGGATTTCCCTAGAGAAATGGAATTGGTTCATCCGGTCTTTCATGTATTTGTGTTGAGGAAGTGTGGGGGGATCCTAATGCTATTGTGCCTCTTGATGTTGTGGGGATAGTCGAAGACAACTTGACATATGAAGAAGTTCCAGTAGAGATCGTGGATAGGCAAGTGAAGAGGTTGAGGAACAAGGAAGTTGCTTCGTTAAGGTCCTTTGGAGGAACCAACAAGTCGAAAGTGCTACTTGGGAGACCGAAGCGAATATGAAAAAGTGATACCCTTATCTTTTCCACTCCACTCAAGCTAGGGTATTGATCTAAGTCCTTTATATGATCTCAAGTCTTAAGTTCAGCTCTCATTTCATTGCATACATTCATGTTTAAATTGACAAGTTCATGATGATTTTACACTTATATTGAGATTTTTGAAGTAATGTTTAAGTGCATTGTTGCATCCTTATGTGGTTTGAAATTGTCATGTCTGCATCTCTCATATGGGATTCTTTGACATTCGAGGACGAAAGTTCCCAAGGGGTAGATATTGAAACGACCCCAAAATGTGGCCGAAAATGTTCCTCGAAAGTGCTTGGAATCGTAATTTTCATATATCTCAAAATCCGTGCACGATATCAAAAATCCTACTTTATATTCTTGTTCAGGGGGTCAAATTGAGTGGCAAATAGGTCTAATCCTGATTTAAGAGAAATCATAGCCAAATTTGATAATTGCTAAAATGCGATTTCTAGAGAAGCTCGCGACGCGCCAAGGGTGCACTACAGTGTATTTTGTGCACTATTTTTCTTGTCCAGTCCAAGGCCTTTAGGTCTTGGGCCTAAGTGTTCCTAGGCATGAAAATGCCTATACTTAGCCTTATTTCACCCTCATATCGGTCAAAACATTCCTCAATACTCACTCAAACAGTTAGCCAATATTTCATCTTCTAAATTCAAGTCACAAAACTCATCCAGATATTAAGGTTCTCATTCATGCTTTAAGTCTCCATCTCTAAACTTCATCAAGTTGTTCTCCAAATCTACGGTATGTGGCTTTCTTTCATGGGTTCCTTTCCCCCATGATAGTCAAGCTCTCTTTTGCCTAAACTTACATGATTTAAAGTTGATTTACTCATGGGTCTTACTAATATGAATTTCACTGCACATTATGTTGGGGTTTCATGAAATTATGGTTGTTTAGCGTGTTTTGAGCTATGAATCTAAGATCTATTATGAGATTTGAAGAAGGGCTTTGATGTATATGGCTTAAGGGTGTTACCAAGTATTTATTGATAGTTTTACATTTAATTTTCTAGTATAATTTTACTCTTGTATTGTATGGTTCTACACTAGCACTACATACCTACCAAGTGTTTGATGAAATGTCCAGATTATGACTTCTTGAGGAATTAAAGGTCCAATGCATGTCTAATAAGTTGAATCACTATATGATGATGAAATGAACATATGTATATGGTTTTATCCTATATAGTGTAGGAATGTGACCATGCCCTAGTCGGGGGTTGCACGCTGGGTAACCATGTCGAGTGGTTTGTATATTGATAACCATATCGAGGGGTTTGTACCGGATAACCATGTTGGGGAGTTTGTACCTCGATCAACAAGGGTTGTAGGGTGCGATAATCCACCAACCATATCAAGGGGCTCAGACCTTCATAACTATCTTAAGGGGTTTGTACCTTAAAATCATGTCGGGTGTTCGTACCTCGGTCACCAAGGGTGATAGGGTGTGATGATCCACCAACCAATTGATGGGGTTGGAACATAAATCATCAAGGGTGGTAGGGTGCGACAATCCACTAATATGATAGTGATCTCTTCTGGCAGATTTATTATGTTCTATATAAGCATGATTTACTACATTGCATCTCACATACATGCCATATTGTTATATGATACTCATTGTCTATGCTTATGCATTTCAATTATGTTACTTATCTCTTGTTGCATTGCATCCTACATGCTTAATACATTCTTACGTACTAATGCATACTCTATGCTTACATGATGTCACTGTGTAGGAACTGGAGCCCCACTTGATCATCCTCCTCCACATGGCTAGTACGACTTTTCTCAAGCTCTTTGGTGAGTCCTCCATTTCAGGGACAATGTTTATGGTCTCTTAATATGTTTCAAGACTATCTTCTTTTATGTATATATTGACTATGAGGGTCAGCTCGGTAGCTTGTCTTGGCCCTCGCTAAGTATCTAAATTTTAGAGGTGTTGTTGGACATGCTTCATATTATGCTATGAGCTTTAACTCTCTCTTGACTCTTGATGTATATGATGTTGAAGTTGTCCCTTGGCACCATTGTCCCTATTTACTATCTTTTGTTGTATTTTATTGCTTCTGCAACCAAGGATGCGTAATGATATATTAAAAGGCTTGCTTTGGTTGTGACATGACTTTATAATGTTTAAGGGCTTTCATGAATGTATTAAATTCATGAAAAGTATCTATGATTTTACAAGTATCAAGTTTTGCCTTATTTCAAGATCTTTACCTCTTCTGAGCCATTCATGTTAAAGCAAGGGTTCATGTGTGATTATTGTCTACTCTCTTGTTCAAGTTAGGCTCACTATTAGAGGTCAAGCATTTTTAAGAGCTACTCATGTCATGTTTGATGTTTCTCACACGTTGTTGAACTTATGATTATTTCATGTATTTCGTGGGATTAGACTTAGCTCAGATTAAGGCTCAAGATAGGGGCTCGACTCTAGGGGTCCTTATATAAAGTCTTTATTCTCTAAAATATGTACCACCAGAGGATTTTATATTACCCTTGCTATACTAATGGATCCATCTAGTGCACTTTATCATGTTTATCATGTTTGGTTTGTCTTGGCAAGTAGGTCACACTTTGTTGGGGGTGTCATGCCCGGTCACCTGAACTAAGGGGGTGTCAAGCCCCGGAGTCCAAGTTGTAGCTGCTTAGACTATGCCGGTTGTGGTCTCTTCCCACATATGTATGATATACTATTCAATTTGAATGATTGACAAGCATGTTTTATTACAAGCATGGATCATGCATATTATATTGAGATTATATATCCATTGATTATGGTTATGCATTTTGAATATATTGGCTTATGTATTTGTTTCCTTGCACCCCACATACTTAGTACATTCAAATGTACTATGTGCCTACATGATATTAGCATGTATGGACTAGAGCTCCTTTTGATCATCCTCATCCACGTGGCTAGTTCAGTACTTCGGGGATAGCATTTGTGAATCCTCAACTATGAGGACAATATCTAAGTTACTCTTGCTATATTGAGACTTCTTTATTTTGAACACTTTTTATCATGAGGGTGAGCCCGGGAAGTGTCTTGGCCCCCGCTCTATTCTAAGTTAGAGATGTTGTTGGATACTATGATTTGTATATGCTATGAGCTTGACTCTTTTATGCTTTTATGAATATCAAAGACTTCCCTTAGTCCCGCATCCCTTTTTTAATTATATCACTTGTTGATGCTTATTCTACTTCTATTACCAAGGATATGTGAATAATGTGCTAGGAGGCTTGTTTGGGGTCCCTTCGGGTTCCCTATTCACTATTTCACATCTAGGGCCTAGGATTTGGTCGTGACACTCTTAACCCTAATTCATTTCATTCCTCTCATTCTTAAATGTCCTAAGTTCCAAAATCCTCTCAAAATACTCCCAAGTCCTCCAAGGCTTCAAGAATAAGAAAGCAAGCTAGGGTTTTGAAATCTTTCCCTCCAAGTCTGATTTTCCTCCCTAAATTACTAAGGTATGTGGGTTTTGATTGTGGAGACCTTTTCTCCATAAGCTCAACCAATCCTCCCCTTCTTTATGATTTCTCAAGTGAAGACAATACAAGGTTATTTTATGAACTTCCTTATCTGATGATATTATGAAGTATTTTATGATGGTCTACCCTTGTATACTTCATGCCATGCATCATCATGTGAAATCTATGATTTTTACATAAGTATTTGATGGTACCCTAACCAAGTTTCCTCATGCTGATGATGGGATGTTTGAATAATGTTTAAGGATCTTATTTTACTCCTCCCGTGGAATTTATTCATGAATTGCATGATTTCAACTTTATGTACAAGTACTCACCATGATTTGATTTAAAGATGCATGCTTAATTCTTAAGTCATGAATACCTTATGGTAAGATATATATGATAAGCATGTTGAGACTAACAAGTGGGATAACAAGTACGCTATGAGCTCATGAGCATGATAGGAATGACGAGAATTATGTAAATCCCTAACTTTGATGTTACAAGTTATAATTAATGAGCTACTCCAGGAATGATACTACGATATTTTAAGACTATGCATGACATAACTATGACTATGTTTCAAATATTCCGTCATATTGTGATGTAACACTAAGAGTACCTTGGTAAGATGGTGGCACTTTTCGAAAAGGTCATGCCGTAAGGGTAGTGTTTGGTCTATCATGGCAAAGTGGACTGCTCCTTGTCCGATGTGGAGTGAACATCTAAATTCCAAGTAGTAGCTCACTTAGTCTTATATGTCGGTTATGGTCCCTTCCCACTATGTATATGATATCATGTAATTTGATGATTCTTCATACACATCCCTTTAGGAAATCATCACTCATGATGTATTAAGTCTATATCTATTGTTTATGATTACAAATATTGATTATTTATGACTTCTGTTTCTTGATGCATTTGCACCACGCATACATAGTATATTCCAAGTACTAACGCAGACTTTTGCCTATATGATTTTTCCATGTAGGATCGGAGCTCCTCTCCATCCTCCTCCTCCACGTGGCTAGTTGGTTTGGGTGAAGAGTTACTATTGGTGATCCCTCCACTTTCGGGCCGACAACCATTTACTTCATGCCTTCACTTAGACTTAGCTACTTTTGGATACTATATTTTGTGGATGAGCCCGGGAGATGTCTTGTCCCCCATCTTATTCATGACTAGGTGTTGGCTATATATGATTGAGCTTGATTCACTATGCTTTTGTATTATGAAAGACATCCCTTAGTCCCTTAATCCCTTTTATGTTAAATGTTTGATGATGGTAACAAAGTGGAAGTCCTACGTCCCTAATTGCCTCCATAGCGTGAGTCATAATTACCTGCTCCTTAGAAATTATTTTTTATGTCATTCATGCTCATCCTCTTCCCTACAATATCCTTATAGCATGAGTCCAAAGCCCCGTATCCCTTAGAAATTATGTGTTACGAGTTTAATTGCTTTTCCATGTTTCCACGATACCAATAATGTGATATCTACTCTTGAGAGACCTGTGTCAGATCCTTTGGGCTCCCATTCACCGTGTCATATCTAGGCCCTTGGCTTGGGGTGTAACATCTTCTATCATTCCTTGTCGAAGAACCTTTGCTACCACGAGGGTAGCATGATAGTGATAATTTTTGAACAGTTAATGTTTCCTATTTGATGTTTCCCCAGCCGGATGGAGCCAAAGATTCACTATTTTTTAGCTTTGGAGTATGATGGAATAAAGCAAAATGGCTCTTTAAACTGTCTGCGCTTCGTTCAATTGTGAAGTAGCAGTTAGTCAACGCAACTTTCGATGCTCATCATGGGTCATCCGGAAATAGTCGCTCTATGTTTTTTTAAACATAGGGGTCAGGCTGCGTACATCCGACCCCCTTTACCCTACAATGGGCGGGAGCCTTTGAGGCAATAGGGTAATGTTGTTATTTTGTTGCAATGTTTCCTATTAGATGAACCACTATTGTTATAGCTTCGTCCTTTTCTCTCCATTTTTGCTTTCTAGGGCACATTTTTGTTTCTATGGTACTGCACCTCTAGGTATTTTAGGAGATGATTTCTGAGCTTAATTGTAGAAAGTGAAGTTTATTTATGATGTTATATTGTAAACTATTGCTTGGATAGTGATGTTATGTTGCGGGGGATGAATTGGGGATCATTATTTTGTTAAACTCTTAATTAAACTATGTGCCCTCCATGTGTTCGATGAAATGCCCCTCTGAGTTTTAAATATTGGTGACTACTGACCTCCACAAATATGGATACTATGCCACAAACGTGGGTGTTCTAGAAGCTCACTATTTTTTGTGAATGTAGATTCCTTCCCAAACGTGAAGGCTTAGAGTAACTTGAACTGGAAATCGTGCCTAAGTAGCCATGAATGCGATGAACGGCTATTCACTATTCACATAGCAATGCTTAATTGTTTAATCCAAATTTTTTCCAAATAATTTTCTTTCTAACACCCGATTTAAATGTCTATAAGATATTTTTGTTGTGTTGGTTCTGATTATAGTCTGATTGGTTGAAAATGGATCTCGAGCAAACACTTCATGATAACGAAATCTATCCAGAGGTGGAAGAAGAAACCTACTTTAATCAAAATTGATTCCTCTCGGCCAAATGTGCTCAAAAATATGATGAATTTTTGGGCCGACCTGTGATAAGAGAGAGAGGGATTTATCTGGACAAGGTGGAGGAAAAGATACCAGATTTCTTTGGCTGGCTTCAGACTTTAACCACACTATAGTAGCCGAGTTTTATGCTAATGCCTTTGGAAACAAACTTTAGAGAGGAGACGGCTACCTTGATTAAAGGAGTGAGAGTTGATCTCAATTTGGTGATTATAAATACTATTTATGGGTTGCCGGATGTTGACAATCAGGCGTACAAAGAGAGATATCGAGAGTGGGGTGCTCAGTGGTTAGTATATAAGTATCATGATAGAATCCCCTTGGAGTAGTTCTCTTCACATAGAGGTATTAACTCATATGAGTTCACGGTGAAAGCTAGGTGTTGGATTTCTATCATTTGTGCTCGGATCATTCCCTCTACACATGACACAGTGATGACTTTGGATCTTGCACTTGTCATAGCCGCTATCTTGGATGGTCTTTGGGTTAATGTGGATAGAACATCGTGGATTAGATTGTAGAAGTGGCCCAAAGGGAGGGCATAGACCTCAGTATACCCCTGACTAATTTCTAGATTGTGATATGAGGCAGGGGTGTCTGTCCTACCCACTAATGAGGAGAAGAAGCCAGCCAAAGATATCTACCCAATGAAGAAGAGAGGTGGCCAAGGAGGATAGAAGAAGAGACTGATTGATGTTCTAGATCCCTCTTTTGGGCAGTTCACAAAGCCAAGATCAAATGCGGGAGGGTCTACTTTAGGAGCTACAGGTCCTCCAGTTTCTTCAGGGACACTTCAGTTTAGTCCTCCTGCTATGAGATACTTGTCCTCCCAGATTCATGGGTTGGATGAGCAGATTAGATAGATGGTTGAAGGATTTCCTACAAGACCACAGGAGCTATAATAGATGATCAGCCTACACTTGCATCAGTTGCAGCCGCTCAGAGTGTTATGAGTGACCATTTTGAGCACATGAGTCGGAAGTAAGGTAATATAGAGCAGAGGAAAAAGAAGTTCAGGGAGCATGAGAAGAAGAAAAAGAGATTCTTGAACAAGATGATGGGCAAGTTGAGGTAGTTTTGTGGGTTTATCTCTTCAGATCTTGATATGAGTTGACCATCTCTTCAGCCTTTAATGCTAAGTGACTATTTCAGGAGTCCCTCTTATTCTCTTCTATTTTATGATTGTGTTGTGAGGACATAGTACCATATTTAGTTGGGGGTGCTCTAATGAGTACAGTTGAAGCAGAGGACTGCATGATAGTCAGGGGTTTGTAGGTTGAGAGCCTCAAAAAGGAACTCAATGGCTAAGGTCTTGGGAGTTTTGCTTTGAGGTGCTCAACCCAGGTGTGTCTTTGAGTGGCTCATAAGAGACCATAAATGGCCCTTGGGAAACATCACTTTGTCTATCCAGAGAGATTACAAGCAACCTAGCCCACCCATATAGTCAATTTGATGCTAAGTGTGATGGATTGATTGAGTTTTGGTTTATTCTCATATCCCTCATCCTTGCTTCCTTGCTTCCTTGCTTGATCAATCCTTACCTAATTGTTTTTTAGGAGAAGTTAGTTTAGTTTTCCCTCATTTTAGTTAGAATTCTTGCCTGGTATTCACTATTTGAGTCAAAATCTAGTAGCTATAGGTCCTTGTTCCATTCATTTATCGACATATTATTCCATATGGAATTCAACCCCGACCTCTAAAGTTAGGTAATATGATAATGATGACCACCCCTACTTCCTTTGAGTAACAGGGTTGAGCAACATCATAAGACCTTGAACAACCCCCAATTACAATATTTGAAGTAACCCACTCGAAATGATAAATTTTGTGTCATCTGATAATGTAGGTAACACAATAGCTCTGGTGACACCCATTGCCATAAGGGTCAAGCCTGTATTGATTCCATGTGTTAGCTACAGCTTGAAGATCCTATAGTGGTGGATTCATATCCTCAAGTAGTGGTGGGTCATTATTATTCTGATTCAGTGTTGTATTTATAGCATCATTTATAGCATTGTTTGCATTATTTTGGGTCATTCTTCTCAGTGTCTTCTAAATCTCAGGGTCAAACGGAGTCAAGGGATTGCCTCGACTACAAATCTTGTGCATACACTACACCAGTAAGCTGAAACGAAGCAACATAATAAGAAGCGTAAAATAAGAAAAATAAAGATTAATTCATGAATTAACCAAATTGAACCAGTCTAAAAGTCATATTCTCCAACAAAGTTATCAAGATTTTAATGTCACTCAAACTACACCTCCTTTTTTGGGGTATAATAAGTCGTTGTCAAAATATATAACCTAAGATTAGGGTCAATCCCACAGGGAATATGGTGTAGACCTGTGAAACACCCCAAATTATGCTTTGGAAATTCCCATAATCGTAACTTTCATGTATCTCAAAATCAGTGTGTGGTATCAAAAATCTGACTTCATATTCTCGATTAGGGAGGAGATTGAGTGGGAAATGGTTATAAACCAGATTTTAGAGGACCGTAGCGAAATATAATTTTTGCTAATTTTCATAAAATATTGTTTGCCCGCGCCCACGCCACGACCCGCCTGAGGCGTGGATTAGTGTTAATTTTGTCTTCACATTGGGTCAGCGTCGCGGAGTAGTGTTATTTTTTCCTTAATTTTCCTATGTCAGGCAAGGGCATTGGAGTCATAGCCCTATGCTCACTTATGCGTGAAAACACTCATACTTAATCGTTTTTCAACTCTATATCACTCACAACCTCACAAAAACCTCTCCAAAACTTAATCAAACATCTCGTTCAAGTTTCAATGATTTTAAGCTTAACTATGGAACTCAAGGATTCTCTTCAAGCTCTAAGATCTTCAAGATCATCTCAAGGAAACCCAAGCTTGAGCTATGTGAGTTTCATCCACTAGGTCCTTTTACCCATGGAGCCCAATCTTCCTTTTTATGAAAATTGCATGTTTTCAAGTTGTATCATCTATGGGTACCTCTTATTATGGATTATGGTTATAAATTATTTTGAAGTTTTATGTAATGTTGATTGATTACGCATATATATCCATTTCAACTTTATATCATGAATTGATTTTGTATATTCAGACTATGCATGTTTCGACCTATGAAACTATGATTTATTACGAGATTTATTAATAGATTTCAAGGTACCCTACATGAGGGTTTTACTATACATTTGTGGGTTGATTTGCATTGACTTTTCTCACTTTATCTCACTCTTGAATTGTATGATTTGAAACAAGAACTATAAACCCACCATATGTTTGATAAAATGTCTTGACAAGGATTCTCAAGTTATTGATGATCTATTATTTATAATTCAAGTGACTTTATGATGATTAAGGGCTTGCATGTATGTATTTTGAATTCATGAAAAGTATTTATGATGTTGCAAGTAAACCACTCCTTGTTGAGGGGGTGACATGCCTCAATCACCTTACAAGTGGGTGACATGCCTCAATCACCTTACAAGTGGGTGACATGCCTTGAATTTCAAGTTGTAGTTAGCTTGGTCTATGTCGGTTATGGTCTCTTCCCACACATGTGATATGTACTATGCAAGTTATATAAATTACAAGCATGTTTTACTTCAAGTATTAATCATGCATGCCATATTGAAATTTTACTTATCCATTGCTTATGATTATGCATTTTGACTATATTAGCTTATATCTTGTTGCATTGAATCCTACATACTTAGTACATTCAGACATACTAATGCATACTTTATGCCTATATGATATTACTATGTAGGGACTGGAGCACCTTTTGATCATCTTCCACGTGGCTAGTTCGATACTTCAGAAGATAAGCTTTGGTGAGTCCTCAAGTCCGAGGACACTATCTATGTTACTCTTGTTATTCAATATTTCTTTATGTTGAACACTTGTTACTATGAGGGTGAGCCCAGAAAGTGTCTTGGCCCCTGCGTTATTGCATGTTAGAGGTGTTGTTGGATATTTGATGTACTTATGCTATGAGCTTGAATTTTTATGCCTTTATAAATATCAAGACTTCCCTTAGTCCCGCTTCCCTTATTTTTAACTCTTGAGTTGTTTATTTTGCTTCCGCGACAAAGGATATATGAATGATATGCTAAGAGGCTTGTATGGAGGGCCCTCGGGTTCCCATTGGCCATGTCACATCTAGGACCTAGGCTTGGATTATTACAACCTAGAGTAATTACGAGCAATCCGAGTGAATTAACCTACTTATCTCCCGAAAGGGGGGATTGTGTAATTGCAGTAGGTAAACCTAAACTAAAAGAAACTGTTGTGAAATCAGTGAGAGAACTAACTAGGGTATTTTGTTCCTCATGGATTCCTAACTTAGTATCTGTAGATAATCATAATTGTTTCTAGTGTGTAGCATGCAGAATTGGCAAGTTAAGCTTATGAAATCCTTTGATCTAAGAGAGAGGTAATTTCACTATGTGATTTGATCCATCCCCGCAGTGTGACATTACTAACCCTTACCTTTTGTTCTAGTACAACCACCCCTTGATTTAGTTTTTTTGGTTAGACAAGAGGGATCAAATCAAATCCTGCTAATTAATCTCTTTTTCTATTCATGAAATGCCCCAAAAATTTGCTTTTGAAATGTCCACAATCATCATTTCCATATATCTCAAAATCAGTGTGAGATATTGAAAATCTGAATCTTATTCTCGATCAGGGGGAAAAACTTAGTAGGAAATGGGTATAACCCAGAATTTAGAGGACCCATAGCAAAAAATAATTTTTGCTATTTTCGATTTCCAGTGACCATCCTCTCCATGGTCGCGAGGCGCCAGGGCATAGATTAGTGTTGGAATGGAGTTTGCATCTGGTCCATGTCGTGCCAAGGGCACAGACCAGTATATTATTTTTCTTTGTTTTTCTATCTCTAAAAAGGTCATTGGGGTCATATCCCCATGCCCACTTATGCATGAAAATACCTATACTTAGCCATTTTTCAACTCTATATCACTCAAGACCCTCTCAAAAACCTCTCCAAGACTTACTAAATATCTCATTCAAATTTCAAGGATTTAAAGCTTAACTTTGGAACTCAAGGATTCTCTTCAAGATCCAAGTTCTCTTCGAGCTCATCTCAAGAAAATCCAAGTTTGAGGTACGTGGATTTCATCAAGTAGGTCCTTTCACCCATAGAGCCCAATCTTACTTTTTATAAAAGTTACATATTTTCAAGTTGTATCATCTATGGGTATCTTTTATTATGAATTATGAGTATAAATTATGTTAGGGTTTGAGGAAATGTTGATTGATTATGCATGACTACCTATTTCAAGATTATAATATGATTTGATTATTTCTATTGAGACTATGCATGTTCTGAGCTATGAAACTATGATATAGTATGAGATTTGAATGAATTTCAAGGCACACTATATGAGGGTTTTACAATATGCTGGTGGGTTGATTTGTATTGAGTTTTCTCACATTATTTCACTATTGAATTGCATGATTTGTAACTAGATTACGCACCAAGTGTTTGATGAAATGTCAAGTCAAGAATTTTCAAGTTATTGATGATCTATTTCATGATTTATAAGTCAAGTGACTAGATGATGATTAACGGCTTTCAAGTATGTATTGAATTCATGAAAAGTATCTATGATGTTGCAAGTCTCAAGTTAAGCCCTAGATTAAGATTTCTACCTCTTGTGAGCCATTCATGTTAAAGCAAGGGTTCATGAATGATTATGATCTACTCTCATGTTTCAACTTAGGCTCACCATTAGAGGCCAAGCATGTTTAAGAGCTACTCATGTCATGTTTCTTAGATAAATTATGATTATTTCAAGTATTCCGTGGGAGTATACTTAACATCGATGGATTGGATGTCAACGTGGACTATCTTCAAGAGTCCACACTTCTTTCCTCAAACTATGTGCTAACATAGGATTATGTTTATTACCCTTGTTGTATAGTAGATCCATTTAGTGCACTTTATCATGAAATCTACCTGGAAATGGGACGGGTTCCCGTAAGGGGGGTTGCTTCTCTGAAATGGGACGGGCTCTTGTAAAGTCAAGTGTGGTTTACCTTGGCAAGTAGACCACCTCTTTACTGATAAGGGGTAATCATTGGGATTCAAAGTTGTAGCTCGTTTGGTCTTACTTTTTTCGGTTAAGGTCTCTTCCCACACATGTATTATGTTCTATGCAAGTTGAATGATTTAGAAGCACATTTTTAATTTCAAGCATTGACCATGCATACCATATTGAGATCTCACTTATCTATTACTCACTATTGTGCAATTTGACTATATTGGCTTATGTCTTGTTGCATTGCATCCTACATATTTAATACATTCAAACGTACTAATGCATGCTCTATGCCCACATGATATTACCATATAGGAACTGGAGCATCACTTGATCATCCTTCACGTGGCTAGTACGATCCATTGAAGCAAGCTTTAGTGCGTTATTAAGTCCGAGGAGACTATCTTTACTACTCTTTCCATATTGAGACTTCTTTTGTTGAATGCCTGTTATTATGAGGGTGAGCCCAGAAAGTGTCTTGGCCCCCGCTCATTCCTAGGTTTAGAGGTGTTGTTGGAATATTATGATGTATTTATGCTATAAGCTTGACTCTTTATGCTTTTATGATTATCAAAGACTTCCCTTAGTCCCGCTTCCCTTTTTATACTATCTCTTGTTGTTGTTTCTTTGCTTCCGTTACCAAGGATTTGTGATTGATATGCTAAGAGCCTTATTTTGGTCCCTCTCGGTTCCCATTTATTGTGTGACGTCTAGGACCTAGTCTTGAGTCGTGGCAAACTTGGTATCACAGCACTAGGTTATTAATGGTCCTCGAAATCCAACATACCGCGTTGATTACAACCTTATTCATGGTTGTAAAGCGTTGCCACAACTATGAATGGGAGGCTATGAGGCATTTCAGGAAATATTTCACTTCTTCATGGTCTATATCATGCTTTCGATGTAAGTGTAAGGCTTTTTCCCCCAACAAATGCTCTTTGTTGTTCTACATCATGCCAATTCCAAGAGGGAGATTAAGGAGAGCCCGTACACTTGAAGAGCAATCGAGCCCTCCCATTCCTCGAGCTCCTCAAGGTGGAGGGATAGCCCAAGATGAGTTCCGAGATGTTATTGCAATGTCGGCTCATGCTATGACTAACAAAATCAACCAAGGGGTCCAAGCTGCTCATGGTCCCACTCTGGCTTCTAAGATAAGGTATTTCACTAGAATGAACCCATCGGAGTTCCATGGATCCAAGACGTATGAGGATCTCCAAGATTTTATAGATGAGGTTGTACAACGTGTTATCCATCAAGGGGGTCAATTCGGAGGAAAAGGCAGAGTTAGCAGCCTACCAGTTCAAAGGGTTGGCTCAAATATAGTTTACACAATATAAGTTAGAGAAGAGGAATGATGATGTTATCCCTTGGTAAGAGTTCAAAGTCATATTTCTCAACCAGTTCTTTCTTATCAAGCTAAGGTAGGCTAAGATGATAGAGTTTATGAACCTTAAGAAACATTCCATGAGTGTGAGGGAGCATGCCCTCAAGTTAAACTAACTCTCCAAGTATGCTCCATAATTGGTTGTCGAGCCTAGATCAATGATGAACAAGTTTGTGTTGGGAGTGTCTGACTTGGTTAATAAGGAGTGTCGTGCCACCATGCTAGTAAGTGATATGGATTTGTCCCGCCTTATGACATATGCCGAACAATTATAGAGGGAAAAACATAGAAAAAGAAGAAGTGGTGAGTCCAAGATGGCTCGTTTCAAAGGTGATTTCCAAGGTTCTAAGGGTGGACGGTTTCCTCTAGGCATTAACTTCCAAGGTGAAGGGTCTTCCAATTCTCCTAATAAGAGATTTGTTAATGATAATCCAAGATTCTAAGGTGGTAATGGAGGAACGGTGGAACCCAAATGCACAAGGTGTGAAAAGAATCATACTGGTCCATTTTTTGAGGAATTCTAATGCTTGCTTTGGTTATGGTGAGATGGGTCACAAAGTTATTGATTGTCCTCATGTACAAAATAAAGGTAGAGATGGTCGTCCATAAGGCCAAGGTGGAAATGTGGGTCAGAGGGAAAGAGGAGGCCAACAAGGGGGTGCACAAGGCAAAATAGATTCTATGCTCTTCAAGGTAGGCAAGGGGTGAATGAGGTGCCCAATGTCATCACCGGTATGTTAAAGGTTTTTTATTTTGATGTGTATGCGTTGACAAACCCAGGTGCCACTCCTTTTTTTATTACACCTTTTGTTGCCAAAAACCTTCATGTTAGTCCCGAATGGTTGTACGAACATTATGAAGTGTCTACCACAGTTGGTGAGTCCATTTTTGCTAAAAGAGTCTATAGAAATTGTCCCGTGTTCATTTTGCATAAAATCTTGCCTTGTGATTTTGTTGAATTAAATATCGTGGATTTTGATGTCATTCTTCGGAAGGATTATTTGCATGCATATTATGCTTCTATTAATTGTAGAACCCGTAGGGTTAAATTTTAATTTCCTAATGAGCCTATCATTGAGTGGAAAAGTCATGATGTGGTGGTCAAGGGTAGGTTCATTTCTTGTCTTGAAGCACAAAAATTGATTTCAAGGGTTGTCTCTATCGTCTTGTCAGGGTCAGGGATGTTGAGTACAAAGTCCTTCCTATTAAGTCAGTTTCAGTGGTTAATGAATTTCTTGATGTCTAACCTAATGAATTTCCCAGTGTCCCTTCTGAAGGGGAAATAGATTTTGGTATAGACCTCCTTCCCGATACTCAACTCATTTTTGTTTCCCCTTACCGTATGGCCCCAAAGGAGTTGAAGGAGCAATTTAGAGATTTGTTGGAAAAGGGTTTTATAAGGCCTAGTAAGTCACATTGGGGTACACTGGTGTTATTTGTGAAGAAAAAAGATGGTTCTCTTAGAATGTGCATTGATTACCAGCAACTTAACAGGGTCACCATAAAGAAAAAGTAACCTCTACTAAGGATTGATAACCTTTTTGATCAACTTCAATGAGGCTAGTCACTTTTTGAAGATTGATCTTCAATTCGGGTATCACCAAGTGAAAGTGAGGGAGTGTGACATTCCCAAGAAGGCTTTCTGGAATAGGTATGGGCACTTTGAGTTAATTGTTATGTCCTTTGGGTCGACTAATGCATCAGTTATATTTATGGATCTCATGAATAGGTTGTTTAAACCCTACCTTGACTTGTTTGTGGTGGTTTTTATTGATATATCTTGATTTATTCCCATAGTGAGGAGGAGCATGTGACTCACTTGAGGCTAGTGTTGCAAACCTTTAGGAAGGAAAAGTTGTATGCAAAATATGAGAAATGTGAGTTTTGGTTGAAAGAGGTTGACTTTCTTGGGCATGTGGTGTCGGGTGATGGCATTAAGGTGGATCCTAAGAAAGTGGAGGTGATTAGAAATTGGGCTAAACCTTTGACTCCATCGGACATTTAAAGTTTCTTGGGTTTGGTGGGTTATTACCGGAGGTTTGTAAATGTTTTCTTTTCTATTGCTTCTCCTATGACTAAATTGACACAAAAGAAGGCAAAATTTGTGTGGACCAATGAGTGTGAAAAGAGTTTTCGAACTTTGAAAGAGAAGCTTGTCTCCGCTCGTATCTTGGCTCTACCAGAAGGGTTGGAGAGGTTTGTTGTGTATTGTGATGCCTCAAGAATTTGTTTGGGGTGTGTTTTGATGCAAAGTGGTAAGGTGATAGCGTATGTCTTTAGACAACTTAAGGTCCATGAGAAGAATTATCCCACCCATGATCTTGAATTGACGGTCGTGGTACTTGCTTTGAAAATTTGTCATCACTGCTTGTATGGGGTTCAAGTTGATGTGTTTACCAACCACAAGAGTCTCCAATATATGTTCACCCAAAAAGTTCTTAACTTGAGACAAAGAAGGTGGTTAGAGCTCCTAGATTATGATATGAGTGTGCATTATCACCCCGGCAAAGATAATGTTATAGCTGATGCTCTAAGTAGGGTGTCTATGGGTAGTCTAGTTCATGTTAATGATGAAGGCAAAGAGGTGGCTAGAGAGATTCACCGCTTGGCTAGGTTGGGGTTAGGTTGGATGAAGTTGATAATGGGAGTGTAGTGGTTGTTGATGGTTCTAAATCTTCTTTGATTGAGGAGGTAAAGGCAAAACTAAATCTTGACTTGAAGACCTTGGTGAAAGATGATAAAGTGGAGTTTTCTCCCTAGGGGGAGATGGTGCGCTTAGGTACCAAGGTACATTGTGTGTGCCTAATATAGATGATTTGAAAGAATTGATCTTGAAGGAGGCCCATAATTCATCCTATTCCATTCACCCCAGTTCTACAAAGAGGTATAGAGACCTGAGGGAAGTGTATTGGTGGGGTGGTATGAAAAGAGATATTGCCAAGTTCATATCCAGATGTCACAGTTGCCAACAAGTGAAAGCCGAACATCAAAAGTCAGGTGGCCTAGACTAAGATTAGAAATTCCTACTTGGAAGTGGGAAGAGATCGACATGGATTTTGTGGTTGGGTTGCCTAAGACTAGGAAACAATTTGACTCTATTTGGGTTGTTGTGGATAGAATGACAAAGTTGGCTCACTTTCTACCGGTCAAAACTACTTATGGTGCCGAAGATTATGCCAAGTTGTACATTCATGAGTTGGTTAGTACATAGGGTTCCCTTGTCTATCATTTCGGATCATGGTGCTCAATTGAGTTCTCACTTTTTGAGGTCCTTTAAAAGAGGTATTGGTACCAAGGTTAAGCTTAGCACAATCTTTCACCCTCAAACGTATGGCCAACCTGAGAGGACTATCCAAACTCTTGAAGATATGCTTAGAGCTTATGTTTTGGAGTTTAAGGGTAGTTGGGATGAACATCTTCCACTTATTGATTTTTCTTGTAACAATAGCTACCACTTAAGCATTAGTATAGCTCCCTTTGAAGCTCTTTATGGTAGGCATTGTAGATCTCTGGTTGGGTGGTTTGAAGTGGGGGAAATGGATTTGCTAGGTCCAGATTTGGTCATGGAAGCCTGGGAGAAGGTGAGGTTGATTAGGAAGAAATTGAAAACAGCCAAAAGTAGACAAAAGTCCTATTCTGATGTGAGGCGAAGAGATCTTGAGTTTAATGTTGCTGATTGGGTTTACTTGAAAGTCTCACCCATGAAGGGTATGGTTCGGGTTGGCAAGGAGGGGAAATTAAGCCCAAGGTTTGTAGGTCCTTATAAAGTTTTGAGGAGAGTCAGTAAGGTTGCATAGGAGTTAGAGTTGCCAATAGAGATGGACATGGTTCATCCGGTCTTCCATGTGTCCATGTTGAGAAAATGTGTGGGCGACCCAAGTGCCATAGTGCCCTTGGATGTTGTGGGTGTTGTAGGTGATAATTTGACCTATGAGGAGGTCTCGATGACAATTTTGGATAGGCAAGTGAAGAGGTTGAGAAATAAAGATGTAGCTCCTATCAAGGTCCTTTGGAGGAACCAACAAGTTGAAAGTGCCACATGGGAAGTTGAGGCGGACATGAGAAAGCAATACCCATATCTCTTCCACTCTACTCAAGCTGAAGGTACTAATTTAAGTCCCTTACATGATTTCAAGTGTTAAGTTTCATCCCTTATGTCATTTTGCATGAATTCATGTTTATGTAGACAAGTTTATGGTGATTTTTGACATTCATATTGAGAGTTTTGAGAATGATATTTAAATGCATTTGTTGCATTCATGTCGGGATAAAGCTTCATGATTACTTCTCTTATGCACGTATCTTTGACATCAGAGACAAATGTTCTCAAGAGGGAGATATTGAAATGCCCCAAAAATGTGCTTCGAAAATATCTATACTAGTAATTTTCATATATCTCAAAATTCGTGCGTAATATCAAAAATCTGACTTCATATTCTCGATCAATGGGAAAAATTGAGTGGAAAATGGGTATAACTCAGATATTAGAGGACCCGTAGCGAAAAATAATTTTTGCTTTCCAATGGCCATCCGCGCCCTGGCAGCGATACGCTAGGGGCGCAAATAAGTGTTGGAATGGAGTTTGCGTCTGGTCTGCATCGCGCTAAGGGTGCGGACCAATGTATTATTTTCCTTGATTTTTCTATCTTGGACAACGGCATTAGAGTCATAGCCCCATGCCCAGTTATGCGTGAAAACACCTGCACTTAGCCATTTTTTAACTCTATGTCACTCAAGACCCTCTCAAAAACCTCTCCAAGACTTAACCAAATATCTCACTCAAATTTCAAGGATTTCAAGCCTAACATTAGAACTCAAGGATTCTCTTCAAGCTCTAAGTTTTCTTCAAGCTCTTCTCAAGAAAACCCAAGTTTGATGCATGTAGGTTTCATCCCTTGGGTCTTTTCACCCATGGAGCCCAATCTTCCTTTTTATGAAAATTACATATTCTAAAGTTGTATCATTTATGGTTATTTTTATTATGGATTATGAGTATAAATTATGTTGGGATTTTAGGAAATGTTGATTGATTATGCATGACTACGTATTTCAATCTTATACTATGATTTGATTATATTTATTAAGACTATGCATATTTTGAGCTATGAAACTATGATCTATTATGAGATTTGATGATGGATTTCAAGGTCCTGTACATGAGGGTTTCACAATATGTTGGTGGATTGATTTGCATTGAGTTTTCTCAGATTATTTCACTCTTAAATTGCATGATTTTGAACTAGCATTATGAACCCACCAAGTTTTTGATAAAATGTCAAGTCAAGAATTCTCAAGTTATTGATGATCTAATTCATGATTTACAAGTCAAGTGACTATATGATGATTAAAGGCTTTAAAGTATGTAATGAATTCATGAAAAGCATCTATGATGTTACAAGTATCAAATTAAGTACTATTTCAAGATTTCTACCTCTTGTGAGTCATTAATGTTAAAGAAAGGGTTCATGTATGATTATGATCTACTCTTATGTTTCAAGTTACTCTTACTATTAGAGGTCAAGTATATGTAAGAGCTACTCATGTCATGTTTCATATAAGTTATTATAGTACGATTATTTCAAGTATTCTTTGGGATTAAACTTAGCACCGATGGATTGAATGTCAGCGTGGACTATCTTCAAGGATCCATACTTCTTTCCTCAAACTATGTGCCAACATAGGATTATGATTATTACCCTTGCTATACTAATGGATCCATTTATGCACTTTATCATGAAATCCACCTTGAAATGGGATGGGTTCCCATAAGGGGCGTTACTTCTTCGAAATGGGATGGGCTCCCATAAGGTGAAGTATGGTTTATCTTGGCAAGTAGACCACCTCTTTACCGATGAGGAGAAATCGTTAGGATTCCAAGTTGTAGCTCGCTTGGTCTTACTTTTGTCGGTTAGAGTCTCTTCCCACACATTTATTATGTACTATGCAAGTTGAATGACTTACAAACATATTTTACTTCAAGCATTGGCCATGCATGTCCTATTGAGATCCCACTTATCTATTGCTTATTACTACGCATTTTGACTATATTGGCTTATGTCTTGTTACATTGCATCCTACATACTTAGTACATTCAAACGTACTAATGCGTACTCTATGCTTATATGATATTACCATGTAAGAATCAGAGCACCACTTGATCATCCTTCACGTGGCTAGTACGATCCATTGTAGCAAGCTTTGGTGAGTCCTCAAGTCCGGGGACACTATCTTTACAATTCTTGCTATATTGAGATTTCTTTTATTGAACGCTTGTTATTACGAGGGTGAGCCCGAAAGGTGGCTGGCCCCTGCTCCATTCTATGTTTAGAAGTGTTGTTGGAATATTATAATTTATTTATACTATAAGATTTACTCTTTATGCTTTTATGATTATCAAAGACTTCCCTTAGACCGACTTCCCTTTTTATACTATCTCTTGTTGTTGTTTATTTTGCTTCTGCGATCGAGGACTTGTGATTGATATGCTAAGAGGATTGTTTAAGTCCCTTCGGGTTCCCATTCTCCATACCATGTCTAGGCCCTAGGCTTGGGCGTGACAATTCATTACTACCTTGACCGAGTTAGTAAGAATTAGATGGGTTCTAACGTTCACCATTATCAAAAAGCATTTATAACAAAGAGAATTAATTAATACATGCATGCAAACATTCCAAGAATTACGAATCTAATTTTATCTTGTCAGTTCTTTATGGTTCCCACTACCCAAGTTGTGGATTTAGCTATACATAATCATTGTAGATTAAAGAATTGTATTATGAAATAGCATAATTAATAAATTACAATGATAAATAAAGAACAATAAATCCTAAATTCTCCACAAGATATCACAATGTAATAATTTTAATGTAAAAATCACAAAAGATGAAGTCTCAAAAGTGTTTATGTCCTCTCTAATGCGTATTACTTATAAAAAGACCTAAAAAAACTTATTTATAATAAGTAAAATATAAATCTAAAATGGAATAGGAAAACTGGATTCAGCATCTTCTACGGACGGGGTTATGAGATGTATAAGAAACCATGACCCATACCTAGGTTTTGCTCTACTATTTCAAAAAATAGACTTCTATTCCACAAGACCTTCTTACGGATCGTCCTACAACTTATGGCTCGTGGAGGGTTTTGTTTGGTAGCTTTTTTGAATCTCTTCAAAGTCTTATCCTCCAAGCACGACCCTAATGCCCAACTGGTGCTGAAATCTACGGCTCATCTAATAGTTCATAGATGCAACATCTGAAACTTATCCCTTTACTGGATCTGACCCACGAAACCTCTCTATGGCTCATGGATTAAACTATGTGATAGCATCGTACAAAGGTCTACTCTATTGAAGGACAAGGATGAAAAGGATGAAGCTTTAAAATATCAAAGGAGGTCCATAACAAGATCTCAAACCAAGGAGTTTAATGATAAGCTCAATGGGCTTCAATTGCAGATCCAAAGGTGTCTTGTTGGGGAAGAAGAGCTAAAGTCCAAAAAGGATGAATTTTCAAATAGTACAATTATTTAGTGGCCCAAATTCAAGTCCAAGATGATGAATTTTGGGGTTAAATTTCATGCAAATAAGGCCAAGAAAAGTCCAAGAATCAGCCACAACAAAGGTTGCATTTTGCCCAAGTTTGCAAAGAAGACTTGTTAAACTTTTCAAATTTGTCAAGATTATTTTCCTAGTTAGGTTTTACCTCATTTCCTTATTTAATATAGGTTATTAATGTTTTCCTTGTCCTACTTAAGGTATCCTAGTACCATTTAATGCTTTCCTAGAATTACTAGGTCTATTCCTAGTTAAGGTAACTTTATTTTCTTTCTAGAGTAGGATTTACCTTGTAATTTTCTTTCTAGGTTTTGGATACTTATTGGGACTAACCTAAGGAGTCTTGGACGTCCAAGGACCCCATAATATATATAGGAGTCTTTTTTCTTTCATAAAAGACAATTAGATTGATATTAATTATAATTGAGAGAGTTCTATTGAACCTTTGTGACTTGTTCTTTGAGAATTTATCTTTAAACCTTTACTAGTTCTTAGTTTAAGGCATAAAGTGCTTTTTTCTTGTGAAATCTTTGATTTCATTTTGGTATTCTTTAGAAGGTGATTAGTTTACATGCTAATTATTTCTTTAGTTACTCTAAAGCAGTCAAGATCCGAATCTAACATTTTGATTCGTTTTCTCAAGTAAAGTCATTGATTTCTTCCATAATCTTTACATTGTTACTTGGATCTTGTCAAGACCTTAGAATATCGATTTCTTGAAAATTCTTGGATATGTGCTTTGAATTTCCCACATCTTTAATTATTTTTATCATTCTTTTTTTTGTTGTTGTTTCTGCATTCTAGTATTCACTCCATCTTAGTATTGTTTCTAACCTCGATCCTATCAAGTGGTGTCAGAGCGGTTCTCTTTAGATTCTGTTCTTGGTAAATCTTGAAATTTCTTAAATATAAAGATCAAAACAAAACAAAGTAAAAAAAAAGTTTTAAAAAAGAGGAGATAACTTGCTCTCCAAGAATCCGTTTACTTACCCTCTAAATCATGCATTAGTGTTTCCAAATAAAAAGGAATTAAGAAGAGGGGATTCTAAACCTTTGAGGACACGGAAAATATTTTTTTTTATTCCTATATAATTCTAAGTAAGTTCCCATTTATTTGTGATTTTTTTCAACTAAATCCTACTTGTTCTAGGACTAGTTCTTTACTTTTTTTTATGCCTCAAAAATCTATACTTTATCACTAAGAACTTGATACTTGTTTGGGTTTAATTATATATCTACAAAGTACTCTTATTCAAAGGCTATTTGAGGGGAAAAATGCAAGTGTGGGTGAGTTTAAAGAGGTTAAAAGCCACATTAAGTGTGTGATTGATATTTTCCTTTAAGATGTCTAATTCAGGTGGTGATGAAGAAAGGGCTCATTTACAAGCTGAGATCAAAGAAAGGAATAACTTCATCCTTCAAGCTATGCTACAACAATTCAAGAGATAGAACCTTCAATTTCAAGAGATGAGAAATGTGATTGCCGAGCAGAATGAGACCATTAGCTTCAATTAGGAGGGAGAATAATGTTATACCACCCAATAATGTTAGACCCCAAGTTAGAAGAAATGTACCTCATTTCCCTTTTGTAAATCTTGAATATGATAATGATGATTTTGATGGTGAATTTAATCTAGAAAGAAGAGATAAGAGGGGACAAAGAGGTAGAGCAGAAGATGATATTAAAAATAGTATAAAAATGAAGATTCCATCTTTCAAGGGGACAAGGGACCCAGACTTGTACCTTGATTGGGAGAGACGAGTTGAAGCCATCTTGATTGTCATAACTACTTTGTGGGTAAGAAAGTTAAACTTGATGTTGTTGAGTTTTCTAATTATGCTACTTCTTGGTGGATAAAGCTCGCTAGGGACAGAGTGCAAGATGAGCTACCACATATTGCTACCTGGGCAGAGATGAAGAGGGTGATGAGGAAAAGGTTTGTGCCATCATATTTTTAAAGAGAGATGCAATCTTGCCTTCAACACTTGAAGCAAGGTTCCATGTCAGTAGATGAAAACTTCAAAATCATGGATATGGCTATGATCCAAGATAATTGTATGGAGGAAGAAGAAGCAACAATAGCTAGATTTTTAAATGGTTTAAATTCTGAAATAGCTAACGTCGTAGAGATATAATAGTATGTAACTTTAGATGAGTTAGTTAATTTTTCTGTTAAAGTAGAAAAACAAATCAAGAAAAAGAAGTAACCTAACACATGGAGAAATCAATCTAACTCCATCTCTAAGAAGCCATGGTCAAATCAAAAGGGAAAAGCTCCATTTGAACCTCAAGAATGCAGAGCTAAAGGTAAAGTTGATGAGGGAGGTAAAACCTTCAATCCCAGATCTTCTAAACCTTCTAGTTCTATTCAATGTCATAAATGTCATGGGAGGGGTCATATGATGCATGAATGTCCAAGTAGAAGAAACATCATA
>JAABOM020000092.1:9678431-9707168 GCA_011800125.2 Solanum clarkiae
AGGAAATATATATATATATATATATATATATATATATATATATATATATATATATATATCTTAAATTCATGAAAAGTATCTATAGTGTTATAACTTGACCACAACATTGTTGATGGGGTGGCATGCCTCAACCACTATGATGGGGCGGGGGGAGGGGGGAGGGTACGCCCATCTACCTTGTCGAGGGGTATGTACCTTAAACACTATGATAGGGGGTGGTATGCACATCTACCTTGTCGACAGGTATATACCTTGACCACTATGATGGGGGTCGTATGCCCATATACCTTGTCGAAGGGTATATACCTTGACCACTATAATGTGGGGTGGCATGCCCATCTACCTTGTTGAGGGGTATATACCTCAATCATCTTTCAAGGGGGTGGCATGTGAATCTACCTTGTCAACTTTAAGAATATTCAAAGTTGTAGAATCTATAAAAGTGTCAAGTCTCCCTTTCAAAAATCCTATCATTAAATATTTGTACTATTTACATTAGGACCCTAAAAATAAAATAGAAAATACAACTGGCAGTAGGTACGGTTTGTAGGTGCGACTTATAGGATGACCTACAAGTCGTAATTGAGCTTTCGTAGTCAGCACTTGGCATTTTGGACTTGACTTATACGATCCATTGCTACAATTCATGATCTGATCTCATGACTCGTAGCGTCTTCTCGTAGTCTCTAGTTGCAGTTCTTGGTCCTAATTTTAGCAACACTGTTTCTGGTTAAGAGACCCCCTCTTAAAATCATGGCGAGACTTACAACTCGTAGGCTAGCCTCATATAACTAACTTTTTACGAGCTCGTACCTCCTGAACTTCATCAAAATCTTTAATTTTGTACAAAATCATATCAACCTATATTTTCTACAAAAACAACACAAAAACACATAAAACAATAAAAAGTCACATTAAGAACATGCAAAATCCTATGTTTTAGGCATCAAATATGTTGTAATTTAACAGCACATCAGGAACACTAGATATGCTACTCTTACTTTGTTATCTCTTTATGTTGAACATTTGATAATATAAGGGTTAGCACGAAAAGTGTCTTGGCCCCCACCCAATCTATGTTAGAGGTGTTGTTGGAACAATTGATTTAATTATGCTATGATCTTAACTCTTAAATGTTTATTATTATCCAAGACTCCCCGTAGTCCCGCTTCCTTTCTTTATGTCTCTTTATGTTGATGTTTTGCTTCCGCGACCAAGGATGTGTGATTGATATACTAAGAGGATTCTTTGGGGTTCCTTCGGGTTCCCCATTCACCGTGTCACGTCTAGGCCCTAGGCTCGAGTCATAAAAAACTTGGTATCAGAGCCACTAAGTTGTTAATGGTCCTCGGAATCCAATACACCATGTCGATTAGAATCCTATTCATGGTTTTGAATCGCGCCACAACTACGAATGGATGCTATAAGGCGTTTTAGGAAATGTTTCACTTCTTCATGATCTATGTCATGCGATAGATCTAAGTCCTCTATGACTTACTACTAATTCCTAATCGTTACATCTTAGAATATGTCTCAAGCTATTTAGCACGGTGATATATCAAATGCAGGTTCGCAATGCTCTATGGATATTGGCCAAAGCTATGACCGTCATCTCAACTAATCGGTGGGTGCCCTCGAAAAATCAAAGAAAGGGAGGGGAAAAAGAGAGGCTAAAAGGGCCCAAGCTGGAACACTTCATCTTCTACTAGACTACCGGTGCCCAAATGCGAAAAGGAGAGGATCCCTTTTGCCTTATATCAAGAGTGTGGCAAGAAACATCAAGGAAGGTGTTTGGAAGGAATTACAAATTGCTTCAAGTGCGGTGACGATGGTCATAAGATGAGAGATTACCCGGTGGCATCAAAGGAAGAAAGAAGAAGAGTTCAAATTGAAGATAGGCTTCCATATGCTAAGTCCGGTGGCGGTGGTGGAAAGACTCATCATAGGTGCCCAAAGTATGGGAGAAACCATAGTGGCACATGTCAGAGAAACACGAGAGCATGCTTTGGGTATAGAAAGACAAGCCACAAGATTCCTAACTGTTCATTTGTTCAAGGGAAAGGCAAGGGTGTTGGTGTTCAAGTTTTCCCTACAAGTCACAAATGTGGAAGTTACTATCCGAGAGATTGTATGGACGGTTTGAGTGTATGTTTTGAGTGCGGTGCAAAGGGTCATGATTCGGGACATTGTCCATGGCTTATTAAGGACTATGGGGATGACCATCGACGTTTCCAACTATACCTCTCTAGGGGTCACTAGAATTGGCATGGTGCTTTATAGGTATGTTAAAGGATTTTAATTTTGATGTGTATGCATTAATAGACCCGGGTGCCACACTCTTATTCATTGCTCTTTTTGTTGCCAAAGAGCTTTATGTTGGTCCCGAATTTTTATGTGAACCTAATGAAGCGTCCACCCCTTTTGGTAAGTCCATTGTTACTAAAAGTGCCTATAGAAATTGTCCCCTGTGTGCCTATAGGAATTATCCCGTGTTCATATTGCATAAAATCTTACCTTGTGATTTTTTTTGAGACGAAGGTTCCCAGGAAATAGCCTCTCTACTTCTATGAGATAGTAGTAAGGTTTGCGTACATTCTACCCTCCCCAGACCCCACTTGTGGGATTCCAATGGGTATGTTATTGTTGTTGTTGTAGATATGGTGGGTATTGATGTGATTCTTAGGATGGATTGGTTGCATGCATAATATGCTTCTATTAATTGTAGAATCTGTAGGGTTAAATTTCAATTCCCAAATGAGCCCATCCTTGAGTTGGAAAAGTTGTGGTGTGGTGGTCAAGGATAGATTCATTTCTTGTCTTAAAGCCCAAACGATGATTTTTAAGGGTTGTCTTTATCATCTTGTAAGGGTCAAGGATGTTGAGTCCAAGGTCTTACTATAGAGTCGATTACGGTGGTTAATGAGTTTTTTTATGACTTTTCTAATGAAGCTTCCCTGTGTTCCTCCCGAAACAAAAATTAACTTTGGTATAGATCTTCTTCCCGACACTCAATCCATTTTTATTTTCCCTTACCGTATGGTCGGCGGAGTTGAAAGAGAAATTGAGAGATTTGTTGAAAAAGGGATTTTATAAGGCCTAGTAAGTCACCTTGGGGTGCATCAATGTTATTTTTGAAGAAGGAGGATAGTTCTCTTAGAATGTGTATTGATTACCGGCAACTTAATAGAATCACCATAAAGAATAAGTACCCTCTACCAAGGATTGATGACCTTTTTGATCAACTTCAACGGGCTAGTCACTTTATTATGATTGATCTTCAGTCCGGTATCACCAAGTGAAAGTGAGGGAGTGTGACATTCCCAAGACGGCCTTCCGGACTAGGGATGGGCACTTTGAGTTTGTGCTTATGTCTTTTGAGTTGACTAATGCACCGGCTATATTTATGGATCTTATGAATAGGGTTTTCAAACCCTACCTTGACTTGTTTTTGGTGGTTTTTATTGATAATATCTTGATCTATTCCCATATGAGGAGGAGCACATGAATCACTTGAGGGTGTCTATGGGTAGCCTAGCTCAGGTTGATGATGGTAGCAAAGAGGTGGCTAAAGAGGCCCATCGGTTGGCTGGATTGGAGGTTAGGTTGGAAGAAGTTGATAAGGGTGGTGTAGTGGTTGTTGATGGTTCTAAGACTTCATTGATTGAGGAGGTAAAAGCAAAACAATATCTTGACACCGCCCTGCTAGACTTGAAGGCCTTGGTAAAAGATGGTAGAGAGTGGAGGTTTTTTCCCAAGGGGGAGATGGTGTCCTTAGGTACCAAAGTAGTTTGTGTGTGCTTAGGGTCAATGACTTGAGAAAGAATATTTTAGATAAGGCTAAAAATTCTTCCTGTTCCATTCACTACGGTTCTACAAAGATGTATAGAGATTTGAAGGAAGTGTATTGGTAGGGTGGTATGAAGAGAGACATTGCCAAGTTCATACTCGGATGTCACAATTTCCAACAAGTTAAAATAGAACATCAAAGGTCGGGTGGCCTATCTCAAGATACTGAGATTCCTACTTGGAAGTGGGAGGAAATCAACATGGATTTTTGTGGTTGAGTTGCCCAAGATTAAGAAGCATTTTGATCCTATTTGGGTTGTGTGGATAGAATGACAAATCAGTACATTTTCTACCGATCAAAACTATTTATGGTGTCAAAGATTATGCCAAATTATACATTCATGAGATTGTTAGATTGCATGAGGTGCCTTTGCTTATATTTTGGATCATGGAGCTCAATTCACTTCTCGCTTTTGGAGGTCTCTCTAAAAAGGTCTTGGTACCAAGGTTAAGCTTAGCACAACCTTTCACCCTAAAATGGACAGTCAAGTAAAGAGAACTATCCAAATTATTAAGAATATGCTTAGAGCTTGTGTTTTGGAGTATAAGGGTAGTTGGGATGAACATCTTCCACTCGTTGAATTTGCTTATAACAATAGCTACCACTTAAGCATTGTCTATCTCCTTTTGAAGCTCTTTATGGTAGGCGTAGATCCGGGTTGCGGTTGTTTGAAGTGGGGGAAATGGCTTTGCCAGGTCCGGTTTTGGTCATAGAGGCCTTATAGAAGGCAAGGTTGTTAGGGAGAGATTGAAAACATCCCAAAGTAGACAAAAGTCATATGCCGATGTGACAAGGAGAGATCTTGAATTTAGGGTTGGTGATTGGGTTTTACTTGAAAATCTCACCTATGAAGGGTGTGGTTCGATTTGGCAAGAAGGGGAAGTTAAGCCCAAGGTTGGTGGGTCCTTAAAGAGTGTTGAGTAGGATTGGTAATATGGCATATGAGTTGGAGTTTCCTATTGAAATGAACTTGATTCATTCGATCTTCCATGTATTTGTGTTGAGAAACTGTGTGGGTGACGCAAGTACTATTATGCCTTCGGATGTTGTCGGTGTGATGGAAGATAATTTGACTTATGAGGAGGCTTTGGCAGAAATTTTTGATAGACAAGTGAAGAGGTTGAGAAACTAGGATGTAGCTTCCATCAAGGTCCTTTGGAGAAACCAACAAGTTGAAAGTGCCACATGGGAAGTCGAGGCAAACATGCAAATGTGATATCCATATCTCTTCCACTCTACTCAAGCCTAAGGTACTAACTCAAGTCCCCTATATGATTTCAAGTATTAAGTTTCAACCCGTATGCCATTTGCATGCGTTCATGTTTATGTTGACAAATTTATGATGATTTTTTATGTTCATGTTGAGATTTTCAAAAATGATGTTTAAGTGCATTTGGTACGTTCATGTCAAGCTAAAATCTTCATGGTTACTTCTCTTATGTACGTTCCTTTGTCATTCGGGGACAAATCTTCCCATTTGGGGATATTGAAATGCCTTAAAAATGTGCTTCGAAAATGCCATAATTGTAATTTTCATATATCTCAAAATTCGTCCATGATATCGAAAATCCGACTTCATATTCTTGATTAGGGGAAAAATTGAGTGGGAGATGGGTATAAGCTAGATTTTAGAAGACCCGTAGTGAAAAATAATTATCGCCAAAATTTCAATTTCTAGTGGGCATCGCGACGCGAACCTGTCGCGAAGGTATGTTCGTACTTTCTTAATTTTTCAGTTTCGGCCTAACACATCGAGGTCTTGGTCCTATGCCTTTTATGTGTAAAAACACCTATGTTTAGATATTTTTCAACTCTATATCACTCCAAACACTCTCAAAACTCTCTCTAACACTTAACCAAATTTTTTACCCAAATTTTAGTGTCTCAAGATTGATTCCGTTATCTCAAGAACTTTATTCAAGCTTCAAGTTCTCATCCAAATCAACATCAAGGAAATTCCCAAATTTAAGGTATGTGGGTTTCAACCATTGGGTCCTTTCATCCATGGTGCCCAGCCTTCCTTCTTGTGAAAATAGCATGTTTCAAGTTATATTACTCATGGGTATTACTTATTATGGATTTTGATTATACACTATTTTGGCATTTTATGAAATGATTATTGGAACCAAATGTCTATCTATTTCAAGCTTATACTATGAGATGGTTTGTCTATTGTGACTATGCTTGTTTTGAGCTATGAAACTATAACATATTATGAGATTTAGTGAGAGATTTCAAGCTATCTTGCATGAGGGTTTCACTAGGTGTTGGTGGGTTGAATCATAATGAGTTTTCTCACATGATTTCACTCTTGAATTGCATGATTTTGAACTAACATTACACACCCGCCAAGTGTTTAATGAAATGTCTTAACATGAATTCTTGAGTTTGTGATGGTCTATTACATGGTTTATAAGTCAAGTGGCTCTATTATGATTAAAGGAATGTATATATATGTTGAATTCATGAAACGTACCTATAGTGTAGTAAGTTGACCACACCTTGTTGAGGGGGTGAAATGATTTAACCACTATGATGGGGCGTGGTATGCCCATCTACCTTGTCGAGGGGTATGTACCTTGACTACTAGAATGGCGAGTGGCATGCCTAACTATCTTATCGAGGGGTATGTACCTTGACCACTATGATGGGGGGTGCTATGCCTATCCACCTTGTCGAGGGGCATGTACCTTGACTACTATGATGGGGAGTGGCATGCCCATCTTCCTTGTTGAGGAGTACGTACCTTGACCACTATGATGGGGGGTGGCATGCCTATCTACCTTGTTGAAGGGTATGTACGTCAATCACCTTCCAAGGGGATGGCATGTCAGAGTTCTAGTAAAGCCTTCTTGGGCTACGTGGATATGGTCTCTTCCTACACATGTAAACTATATTTAAAGTTATTTGTTTTACAAGCATGCTTTACTTCAAACATTGATCATGCATGTCATATATTATTATACTTATCCACTGCTTATGATTATAAATTGCGACTATGTTGGCTATGTCTTGTTGCATTAAATCCTACATACTTGATATATTCAGATGTACCAACGCATACTTTATGCCTACATGATGTCACCATGTAGGAACTGGAGCTCCTCATGATTATCCTTCATGTGGCTAGTTTGGCATCTTGAAGATAAGCTTTGGTAAGTCCTCAACTTCGGGGAGACTAGCTAGCTACTCTTGCTTTGTTATCTCTTTATATTAAACATTTGATACTATGAGGGTGAGCCCAAAAAGTGCCTTGGCCCCCGCCCAATCTATGCTAGACGTATTGTTGGATCAATTGATGTAATTATACTATGATCTTAACTCTTGAATGTTTTATTATTATCCAAGACTCCCCTTAGTCCCATTTTCCTTTTTTATGTCTCTTGCAGTTGATGTTTTGCTTCCGCGACCAAGGATATATGATTGATATGCTAAGAGGCTTGTTTTGGGTTCCTTTGGGTTCCCCATTCACCATGTCACGTCTAGGCCCTAGGCTTGGGTCATGACAGGTTGAGGTTGAGTACATGAATTGAGTAATCTGAGTATGATTGAGCATGAGATGTACATTAAATTGATGTCATTTATATCACTACACGTGATATCTTATTTGCATTACATGATGTGTCCAAATGACCATATTGAGTTGAGTCAAGTTTGATTTCTTGCATTGATTGATTGAATTATTAAAAAATTGAGATGAGATGATTGATGAGTTGAGATTGATGAGAGGATGATGAGTTTAGTGATGGGTTAAGCATATTTAGTCTTGGGAGGGGTAACGAACACTGAGCGGGTAGCGAGTATACTTCTACTTTAACCTACAAAACTATGTTATCAGCATAGGATAGTCGTTACAACTAGTCTGGCGACTCTTTTCATGCAAGTGGAAGCTTATTTTGGATCCAAGAGAGAGTTCATCACCTTTTTCCATGGAAAGTTAAGGACGAGCGTGGCAATGATGGTGATTCATTGTGCATCACCTAATTAAAGGTGGTGGGATGAGGATGCTAGTTAACAGAAACTCCTAAGCAAAAACCTTGATTGAGCATGAGGTTTTCAAATTGAATTTATGACTATTGAGCCTATTTTACTAAGCTTACTTCTAAAAAGCATGATTTTACTATAAAACTAAAACTGTTTTGAGCATGAGTTGTTGAGTTGAGCTTTACTATTCTTGAGCTATTTTACATACCAATATATTCTATGTACTGACATCCATTTTGGGCTTGCATCATTTTATGATGCAGATATAGCAAACATAGGATCTCACCACACATACTGTTGAGGAGCGCATTCGTACATTCTCAGAGTTGATGAGTTGTTCCTGTTCTCTAGAGGAGTCCTTGTTTATGAGCTTACCTTAGTCTACTTTTTCTTTCTCTGAATTGGGATGTTCATGGCCTATCATGGCACCATCTAGACTGCTGAGTAGAGGCTTCGTAGACTAATAGTATAGAGTATTGAGTAAATATATCTAAACTTATTTGTATTTTGAAAATTATGATATATTAGAGATATGTTTTTTACCTTCATATGAGGTCCCTGTTTATTGAGCTATTCTTCTGTTGTCTACTACGATGTGATGAGAGGATAAGTTGTTCTCTTGTGGGATCAGCAATGGTTTTTCACGTGCCTGCCATGCCAAGGGTACCCTCCCAGGCCGTGACAAACTTGGTATCAGTAATTCAAGAGTCCTAGGGAGTTTATGAAGTCGTGCCTAGTAGAGTCTTGTTTAAGAGTGTGTTGTGCACCACACTTTATAAATAGGAGGCTACAGGACATTAGAAATTGTTACCCTTTTCTTGTATTCTGAGTTTGTGTGATGGAATGAAAACTCTATAAAACTCCTCTCTGACTCATGTGTTACTCGATTATGGATCGTGCCACCGAGACGCTTAATGACCCAGAGAAATGCCTCGGCTAGCACTGTTGAGAACCCTACTTCAGAGATGCCTCTTCAGATGAAAACGAGGGGCTGAGGTTGACTGCCTAGGACTGTTGGTGTTCCTATGACACCTACCAACCCCACCTACTCCTACTTTAGAGGTCAATGTTAGAGGAGCTATTGCTATGCTCACCCAGTTAGCAGTTGTCCAGTGTGGGAATCTTGGTTCACAAACCCCTAGTTCTACCTTTCACAAGCCCAAAACCTCTTCAAGACTATGTCTTTCTGAGGATGAATCCACCTGTCTTCACGGGGTGTAAGGTTGAAGAGGACCCTCAGAACTTTGTTGATGAGAAGTGCAAAGCGATAGAAACCATATATGTAACTGAGACCGAGGAGTTGAGCTTACTGCCTACCTGCTTAAAGATGTGGCCAATGTTTGGTACAATCAGCGGGAAGAAGGTTGAGGTGATAATGTTGAGCCCACTATTTGGGGTGAGTTTAAGAGTGTCTTTCTAGATCACTTCTTTCCTCTGGAATTGAGAGAGGTGAAGGCTGAAGAGTTTATTAATACTAAACAAGAGGGGATGAGTGTTAAAGAGCATAGCCCAAAATTCATCCAGCTTTCTAGGTATGCTTCAGAGATGGTTCCGGATATGAGAGCTAAGATGAGGAAATTTGTCGTTGGATTGGGTAAGCATGTGAGAAGAGAGTGCAAGGTAGCATTATTGATCCCAGGTATGGGTATCTCCAGAATGATGGTTTATGCCTAACTGACTGAGGAGGATAAAAAGAAAGAAAAAGAGGAGCACTTGATTAAGAAGGCTAGAACAATGGGGCTTGAGCCCAGTTAGAGCAAGCAGAGTAAGGGATATAAGCCTTATTTCTAGAAGAGGTCTTCTTGCTATGCACCATCTTCAGCTAATGCACCCACTCTGAGTTATCAGATTTCCCATTATCAGCCAAACTTTAGGGTGTAGGGTGCACAGTCTCAAGCAAGTGTGCCTCTTGGCTCTAAAGGGAATCCACCTTGCGGGAAATGTGGCAGGATGCATTTGGGTGAATGTAAATATACTTGCTTCAAGTGTGGCCAATCGGGTCACTTTCAAAGGGATTTTCTGATGTGGGGCAATAAGGTCTAGACTCCTACCATAGCATGCCAAGTGAGGGGTAATCAGAGAGGAGATGCACTAGGAGCAGGTGGTGGGACAAATCATATGAATACGATGGGGAACTGACAGGACCAGGAGATTGCACCAGATGTTGTTACGGGTATGCTTCGAGTCTTTACCTTTCTTTGCTATTCTTTACTTGATCCTGGTATAACTTGCTCTTTTGTGATCCCATATGTGGCGAGTAGATTTGAGATTCTTCCAGAAGTTCGCTTGAGCCATTTTGTGTTTCTGCTCCTATTTGTGAGTTCATTTGAGCTGGGAGAATCTATAGAGATTGTGTGGTGTCCATCTATCATAAGGATACCCTTTCTGATTTGATTGAGTAAGAGACGGTTGATTTCGATGTGATTCCTGGTATGGATTGGCTTCATGCCTACAATGCCTCTATTGATTGCCGAACTCGAACTGTTAAATTCCAATTTTTGCATGAGCTTTTTATTAAATGGAAAAGAGATTCTATTACACCAAAGGGTAAGTTTATTTCTTACCTCAAGGCATGAACACTAATCTCTAAAGGATATATCTACCACCTCGTACGAGTTAAAGCTAATGATGTTAAGCCCCCTACTCTTGAGTTTGTCTCGATTGTGAGTGCATTTCCTGAGGATTTGCCTAGAGTTCCTCCAGATAGGGAGATCAATTTTCAAATTGACATTTTTTCTGACACGCAGCGTATCTCTATTCCACCATATAGGATAGCCCCTGTAGAGTTGAAGGAGAAATTGAGGGAATTGTTAGAGAAAAGGTTCATATGGCCGAGTATCTCTCCATGGTGAGCTCCAGTCTTATTCGTGCGAAAGAAGTATATTTCCCTCAGGATGTGTATTGACTACCGTTAGTTGAATAAATTGACTATCAAGAATAAGTACCCCCTTCCGAGGATTAATGATTTGTTTGACCAACTTCAGGGTGACACTGTGTTCTCTAAGATATAACTCAGATCAGGTTATCATCAATTGAAAGTGAGAGAATGTGACATCCTAAGGATGACTTTTTGAACCCGATATGGTCATTTTCAATTCTTGGTGATGTCACTTGGGTTGACAACGCACCCAAAACATTTATGGACCTAATGAACCAAGTATTCAGGCAATATTTTGACATGTTCATGATGGTGTTTATTGATGATATTTTGGTGTATTTTAGAGATAAGGAGGAGCATACCAATCACCTTAGGATCGCCTTGCAGATGCTTTAACATAATGAGTTGTATGCAAAGTTTTTCGTGTGCAAATATTGGCTCAGATCCCTGGCTTTCTTAAGTCATATGATTTTTGGAGATGGAATTCGAGTAGATATGCAAAAGATTGAGGCAGTTAAGAATTGTCTAAGATCAACCTCACCGACCAAATTAAGAAGTTTTCTAGGGTTAAACGGCTACTACTGGGGATTTGTTGATGGATTTTCTTCCATATCAGCACCGTTGACTAAATGAATGCAGATGAAGGTCAAGTTTCAATGGTCCGACGAGTGTGAGAGGGGTTTCTAAGAGATAAAGATAAGGTTAACCATTTTGAACTTATGTTGACCTTGCCTGATAGAACAGATGGATTTTTTATCTGCAGTTATGCTTCGAGGGTAGGGTTGGGATGTGTGTTGATGCAAAAAGGAAAGGTTGTTACCTATGCTTCTAGACAACTTAAGGTGCATGAGAAGAACTATCCCACCCATGACTTAGAGTTGGTAGCGGTGGGGTTTACTCTCGAGTTATGGTACCACTATTTGTATGGAGAACATGTTGATATATTAATCGACCACAAGAGCTTGCAATATGTCTTCACCCAGAAATAGCTTAACTTAAGGCAGAGAAAATGGATTGAGATTCTTAAAGACTACGATATGAGCATTCTCTACCACCTAGGTAAACCTAACATAGTTGTTGATGCCCTTAGCGGGTTGTCCATGAGAAGCACCACCTATGTGGGATAAGAGAAAAGAGAGTTAGACAAAGAGATTCATAGACTGTCCTGACTGGGAGTTCAACTAGATGAGTCAGGCAAAGGAGGAGTTCATTTGCAAAATGGATCGGCAACAACTCTAGTAGTGGAAGTGAATAAGAAACAAGATCAAGACTCGATCTTGTTACAGCTGAAAGAGAATGTGCATAAGTAGAAAGTGATAGCTTTCGCCAAAGGGAGAGATGGGTTGTTGAGATATCAATGGAGATTGTGTGTTCCCAATTTAATGGTGTTCGAGAGAGGATAATGGCCGAAGCCCACAGTTCCAGGTATTCCATCCACCTATGATTTACCAATATGTGCCATGACTTGGGAGAAGTCTACTGGTGGAGTGGAATGAACAGGGTTTGCAGAGTTAGTTTCTAAGTGCCCGAATTACCAACAAGTTAAAGTTAAGCACCAAAGGCCATGTGGAGTAGCTCAGGACTTTGCGATTCCAGAGTGGAAATGGCATATGATCATCATGGATGTCATCACAGGTTTACCGATGTCCCGCAGATAGCATGATTTGATTTGAGTGATAGTTGACAAGATGATGAAGTCTACTTATTTCATAGATGTTAAGAAGACTGACACTGCGGAGATATGCCCGACTCTATTCAGGGAGATTGTTAGATCACTTGGAGTCCCTTTGTCCATCATCGCGGATAGAGGAGCTCAATTCACCACCTAATTTTGGAGATCTTTTCAGAAAGGTTTGGGAAAGAAGGTGCTCTTTAGCACAGCCTTTCACCCTCAGATAGATGGCCAGGCAGAATGCATTATTCAGACATTAGAGGGTATGTTGAGAGCCTGTGCCATTGACTTCAAGGGTAATTGGGATGACCACTTGGCATTGACAAAGTTTCCCTACAACAACAGTTTTCATTCGAGTATACAAATAGTCCCCCATAAGGCACTTCATGGGAGGTGGTATAGGTCGTCGATTGGATGGTTTAAGGTAGGTAAAGTAGAATTGATTGGTCCAGACCCAGTTCATCAATCTATAGAGAAAGTAAAGGCCATTTGGGAGAGGTTAAGGACAACATAGAGCCGACATAAATCGTATAAAGATGTTAGAAGGAGAGACTTGGAGTTCAATGTCAATGATTGGGTGTATCTGAAGGTGTTGACCATGAAGGGTGTGATGAGATTCTGGAAGAAAGGAAAATTGAAACCAAGGTATATTGGCTCATATCAGATCATAAATAGGGTGGGTAATGTGGCATATGATTTAGAGTTACCACCGAAGTTAGAGGCCATTCACCCAGTTTTCCACATTTCCATGCTTAAGAAGTGTTTAGGGGATCCACAATTAATTCTGCCTATTGAGAGTATTGGACTGAAAGATAACCTGAGTTATGAGGAGATTTCTATCCAAATCCTTTATCGTCAGGTTCAAAAGTTGGGAACTAAAGAGGTTGCATCTGTTAAAGTATTGTGGAGGAACTAATTCATAGAAAAAGCTACTTGGGAGACGGAGGAGGACATGAAGGTCAATACCCTCCTCTATTCTTGCCTTCTAACAATGTGAGAGTTGATGGTATGCATTTTCTTCTAATCCTTAAATTTCCATTACTTGAGTTCCCTTTCATTCTTCGCATGATAGATGATAGAGTTCTAGAGTCCGAGTGAGGATTGATGTGATTTGATGACTATTTGATTGAATTACTTGCTGAATTTCATGATTTGTTGATTTCAAGAGTGAGATGAGAGCTGGTTGATTGTTAGAGTCCATAGGGAGATTTGTGCCTTGTCCCTAAATCCCTACCTTTCTCTTTATTTGAGGACAAATGATCCCAAAGGAGAGATAATATAATGCCCCCGAATTCTATCTATCCGATTAGGAGCAAAAAAGCAGATAATGTTTAGGTGATGATGAGAAAAATTTGAGAAAAAGCTGAAGGATTAGAACTACAAGGGTCACTACGAGTCATAGAAATGGATTACGACTCTTAGGAGGGCTTTCGTACTCAGTTCCAGTTTTTCAAGTATCGAGGACCTCCATCTACCTCAAGTCAATTACGACTTTTAGTGAGGACTAGACTCGTAACAAAGGGGTTTCATAAAGGCTTCCAGTGATTCAGGATTTTATAGACTTCCATTCTACGAGGAGCCGTTACGACTCATAGTGAGGATTACATTTTCTAGACGAGGTCTCGTAGGCCCTATCGATAGATTTTAAGATGGGAATTTTTGTCCATTCCAGTCTATTTCCATTAAACCCTTCATGATTTTACGCCTTTATAAAGCCTTGAGATGAACCCTAATGCCATTCATTCCTCATACCACCCTTGGGCTTTCTTGATAACAAAGAGGAAAAAAGAAAAAGGCTAGGGTTTTGAATTCCAAGAGCAAGAGTTGGGCGAGGATCGATTATTCTTTGATGTCCAGGTATGTAAGGCTTACCAAAGTGTGGTTTCCTTTCTCCACACATCTTTTCCATTATCTTGAGTCATGATTTGGAAAGAGTTAGAGATTGTTGAGAAATTTCTCCTATCTTGATAATATATCCTTGTATTGATCATGAGGTCCCATTTTTTAACTTGAGGAAATTGTCATATCACACGAGTATTGACATGATATTTGCACATGTATTTTATACTTGGCTACATGAGTCCTATATTGCATGATTTGAGGAGTCCTATGCATAAAAATGAGATGAGGTTGAGGTTGAGATTGAGTACATGAGTTGAGTGATTTGATTATGATTAAGCATGAGATATACATTGCATTGATGTCATTTACATCACTACACGTGATATCTTACTTGCATTACGCTATGATTAAATTGATGAGTCCAAATGACCGTATTGAGTTGAGTCAAGTTTGATTTCTCACATTGATTAATTGAGTTGTTAAATAATTGAGGCGAGATGATTGATGAGTTGAGATTGATGGGATGATGATGAGTTGATTGATAAGTTGAGCATATTTATTCTTGGGAGAAGTAAAGAGCACCGATCAGGGAGCGAATATACTTCTACTTTAATCCACGAAACTACGTTGCCTGCATAGGATAGTCATTATAGCTAGTCTGGCAACACTTTTCTGCAAGTAGATGCTTATTTTGGATCCAAGAGAGAGTTGATCACCCTTTTTCATGGAATGTTGAGGGCGGGCTTGGAGTTGATTCGTTGTGCATCACCTAATTAAAGGTGATGAGATGAGGATGTCAGTTAAGAGAAACTCTCAAGCAAAAACCATGATTGAGCATGATGTTTTCAAATCGAGTTGATGACTATTGAGTTTATTTTACTAAGCTTACTTCTAAAAAGCATGATTTTACTATAAAACTGCATAAACTATTTTGAGCATGAACTGTTGAGACGAGATGAGTGAGTCGAGCTTTACTATTTCTAAGCTATTTTACATACCAGTGTATTCCATATACTGATACCCATTTTGGGTCTGCATCATTTTATGATGCATAAATAGTAGATAGAGGATCTCAACACGTGCACTGTTGAGGCCCGAATTGGTACATTCTCAGAGTTGGTGAGCCCTCCTTGTTCTCTGGAGGATTCCTTGTTTATAAGCTTGACTTACTCTGTCTTTTCATTCTCTGAATTGGGGTGTTTATGGCCTGTCATGGCACCATCTAGACTTTCGAGTAGAGGTTTCATAAACTATGAGTATAGAGTATGGAGTCGATGTATCTAAACTTATTTCTATTTTGAAAATAATTATATATTAGAGATATGGTTTTTACCTTCATGTGAGGTCCCTGTTTATTGAGCTATTCTTCCGCTGTTGAGTACGATGTGACGATGAGGCCAAGTGTTTCCCTTGTGGGATCAACAATGGTTCTTAAAGTGCCGGCCACACTAAGGGTACCCTCCCGGGGCATGATAGGAGTGCATGTGAACTTGTTCACTGACCATAAAAGCTTGCAGTATGTCTTCAGTCAGAAAGAGCTCAACCTGCGACAAAAGAGATGGTTGGAGTTGGTCAAGGATTATGACATGAGTGTTCTCTACTACCTGGTAAAGCTAACATTGTTGCTGGGGCTCTTAGCAGGTTGTCAATGGGTAGCATAACCTATGTTGAGGAAGGAAAGAAGGAGTTAGTGAAGGAAGTGCATCGACTTGCTCGATTGGGAGTTCAACTTGAGGAGAATAATGAGGGAGGATTTAATGTTCAGAACGGGTCTACTTCATCCTTAGTTGCAGAGGTGAAAGAAAAGCAAGGCCAAGATCCTATCATACTTCAATTGAAGGAGGTTTTTCACAAACAAAAAGTGATGGTCTTCTCTAAAAGGGGGAGATGGAGTGTTGAGGTACCAGTAGATTGTGCATCCCAGATGTTGATGGTATTCAAGAAAGGATTATGGCGGAAGCCCAAAGCTCTTGATATTACTTTCATCTTGGCTCTACCAAGATGTACCATGACTTGATGGAACTCTATCGGTGGAGTGGAATGAAGAGGGATATTGCTGAGGTCGTTTCAAAGTGCCTAAATTGCCAGCAAGTGAAAGTTGAGCATCAAAGGCCATATGGATTGGCATAGAACTTTGAGATCCCTGAATGGAAGTGGTAGGTGATCAACATGGACTTCATTACTGGTCTACCGAGATCTTGAATGCAATATGATTCAATCTGGGTGATTATGGATAGGATGACCAAATCAGCTCACTTCTTAGTGGTTAAGACAACTAACACTGTGGAGGAGTATGCCAGGTTGTACATCCAAGAGATTGTGAGGTTGCATGGAGTCCCCTTGTGCATTATCTTGGACAAAAGATCTAACTTCACCTCTCAATTTTGGAGATCGTTACAGAAAGGATTGGGTACCAATGTGAATATGAGTAGAACCATTTATCCACAGACGAATTGCCAAGCAAAGCATATAATTCAGATGTTAGAGGATATGTTAAGAGCATGTGCTCCTGATTTCAAAGAAAGTTAGGATGATCACCTACCATTGATCAAATTTTCATATTACTATAGTTATCATGTGAGCATTCAAATGGCTCCCTACTAAGAATTGTATGGGAGGAGGTGTAGATCAACAGTTGGGTGGTTTAAGGTTGGAGAAGCGGAGTTAATTGAGCCTGGTGTTGTCCACTAATAGATAGAGAAGGATAAAGTCATTAAAGAGATATTGAAGACTACACAAAGTCGCCAGAAATCTTAAAATTATGGGAGGAGGAGAGACTTGGAGTTTAAGGTAAATGATTGGGTATACTTGAAAGTGTCACCTATAAAAGGTTTCATGAGATTTGGGGAGAAGGGGAAAAGAGTCCTTGCTACATTTGACCCTATCAGGTTGTAAAGAGGATTGGGAAGGTTGCTTATGAGTTAGATTTTCCTTCTAAGTTAGATGGTATTCATCTTGTATTCCACGTGTTGATGTTTAAGTACTTGGGTGATCCCTGTTGGGAGTATTGGAGTAAAGGATAGCTTGTCCTACAAGGTGATTCCGGTCTAAATTCTTGATTGTCAGGTTCACAAGTTGAGAACCAAAGAGATAGCCTCAGCTAAAGTCCTATGGAGAAATCAATTCATTGAGGAAACCACATGGGGTGTTCATTGATCTCGAGAATCCATATGACAAAGTCCCAAGGGATGTCTTATGGAGGTGTCTTAAGGTGAAAGGTGTCCCAGTGGCATATATGAGGGCGATTAAGGACATGTACGATGGAATCGAAACTCGGGTAAGAACAGTGGGAAAAGACTCAGAGTATTTTCCTGTTGAGATGGGACTCAACCAAGGATCTGTGCTGAGCCCTTTCTTATTTGCCTTGATGATGGATGAGCTGACGCGATCTATCCAGGAGGAGGTTACATGGTGTCTGTTATTTGCAAATGACATAGTACTGATTGATGAGACGCGAACCAAAGTTAATGATAGGTTGGAGGCCTGAAGACCCGCCTTGGAGTCCAAAGGATTCAAATTGAGCAGGACCAAAACTGAATACTTGGAGTGCATATTTAGTGTTGAGAGGGATGAAGCAAACTTTGATGTGAGACTTCCCACTCAACCTATCCCCAAGAGGGAAAACTTTAAGTATCTAGGGTCTATCATCTAGAATAGTGCCGAGATCGATGATGATGTCACACATTGTATTGGGGCAGCCTAGACTAAATAGAGGCTTGCCTCTAGAGTATTGTGTGACAAGAAGATACTACCTAAACTCAAAGGTAAGTTTTATAGAGTGGTGGTTAGGCCATCATTGTTGTATGGAGTGGAGTGTTGGCCAATAAAAAGACACATGTTTAGAAGATGCATATCATAGAGATGAGGATGCTAAGATGGATGTGTGGTCACACTAGGAGTGACAGGGTTAGGAATGAGATCATTCGGGAGAAGCTAGAGGTGGCCCTTGTGGCCGAAAATAAGAAGGAAGCGAGACTGTGATACTTTGGACATGTGCAGAGAAGGAGTACCGATGCTCCTGTTAGGAGATACGAGAGATTGTTTTTGGGAGATACTAGGAGGGGTAGAGGTAGACCGAAGAAGTAATGGGGGGAGGTGATTAGACAAGATATGACGAAACTTGATCTCACTAAGGACATGGCCTTAAATAGAAAGAAGTGGAGGTTGCGAATTAGAGTAACAGGCTAATGGTAGGGTTAGGTGTTTTTTATCGTGTGTTTGCATTATCTGTCGTATTATATGTTAGTTTTATTTTTTTTACATACTGCCATGTGCTATTCATTATTAGTCGCTCTTTCTATTCCCTTCCTTTCTTTTTGTCATATCTAGTTCTTTCTGCTTATGGGTTTTGAGATGAGAGTTCACAGTAAACAGCCTCTCTACTTCTATGGTAGTGGTAGGGTCTGCGTACATTCTACCCTCCCCAGACCCACTTGTGGGATTTTACTGTGTATGTTGTTGTTGTTGTTGTTGAGGAAGCCACATGGGAAGCTGAGGAAGAGAAAGAGAAATATATGAACCTATTTATGCCTAATGATGAGAATGTTTAAGGTAAGTTCCTTATGCTTAACTAAATTGATTGATCTACTCTTGATTGATTTTCTATTCTTGAGTTGACTGCCTATTGTTGAGTCCAAATTGAGTTGATTTAGATTGATGAAGAGTCGAGAGTTTGATTGATAGATGTGAATATAGAGATGAGTTTTGAGTCTACTCATGCCTTGATATCCATATTTACTCATCATTCGAGGATGAATGATCCCACGGGGGAGATGATGTAACACCCGATAAAATTACCATATTACCCCTATAGAAGAGACGTGCGCATGACGTATCTTCTCATGCTCCGTTGGCAATTCCGAGCCCGAATATGTGATTAGCATGAAAAATTTGAGTGAAAATGGCCTTGGTCAATTTGTAGAGCAATAGGATCAAAAGATAATTTTTTGGTGCGAAAATGAAAAATAGTGTGAGTATGTGACAGAGGTGCATCGCGCCTTTGTAGCAAAGTTAAACTTAACTTTTTCTATTTTTTGATGGTGTTGGAAAATGTGTTTGAAAATTTTTTGGAAGCAAACACACATGTGCATGCACAGCCCGAGTCACGGACTGGGCTATCTCGAACTGAAATTTTTTCTAAAATTTGTGAGGGGAACTACGGACAATTCCCAACCCCTCATAAACTCAATACTCAATCAAAATAGGTCATTTTGACCATAAAAAGGGTCTAAACCCTATTCTAAGTCTTTTCTAAGTACTTGGAAAGACTAAATCTTGAGAGAAGAAAAGAAGAGCATGAGAGTTGAAGAGTTCAAGGGAGAATTCTTAAAGGTTGATTGTTGATAGTTTCACCCCATATATGTAAGGATAAACTAAAAGCATGAGATTGTCCCCTTATCTGCCCCCATGGATGGTCTTAGAAGAAACTTGAAAGTTCATGAGTCTATACATGCTTTTTGTTATTTTCTTGAAATTTATATTTACTACATGTATTTTTATATGTTGATGATCATCATAACTTATTTTTGTAAATTGATTACTTTCCATGAGATATTACATAAACCCTGTATGTTAACTTTCGAAAGCATGCATGAGTGAAGATAGGATTGAGTCTAGAACCTTGATTGAGAATGTTGATTGTGATTGTCTTTGTGAGATGAGAATTATAATAGATTGATAGTACTTGATGGCCCATGAGTCTCCATAAATAAACTCTAATGATTGGTCTATTTGATTGTTTCCTAATGATTATTCCATGCCTTGAGCAATTGATTGAGATGTTGATTGATGAGATGATAAGAGTCTCTATGAGACTGATTGAATGATGAGTGCCTCCATGAGGCTTTGAGATAGTTTGATTGGGATGGATTGTCTTATGAGCATTGAGTCATGGGAGGAGTATCGAGCACCTAAAAAATAAGAGTTAATTCAACTAGCACTGTTCAAACTACATAACTAAGCGTAGGTAAGGATTAGGACCATCACATTACATCATGTTGAGGTTCCCTCTGATTAGAAGTCCATGAAACAATAGAGGACTTGTAGATTGCCATCTCCATCTTGGACTTGTCCATTATGGTTTCAATTCGTTCTCCACCTAATAAGTACGGAACGACTGTGGCAACATTAGTTTGATTGTTGTACAATCACTGGCTCATAAGTGATTGTTGTCAGATAAGAGAAACTCCCAGAAAGTTCCCACCTTGAGTACTCTAAGTCGAGATGAGATGAGATGAGTTGAGTTGAGTCCCATTGAGTTGAGTCTGATTGATTGATGAGGTTTGATTGGTTGATAGGTCACTTGTGTAATCTTTGTTCTTGCTTTAGATAGACATTTGACATTTTGGTTGGTTATTATTCTGAGATGATGTTGTTCCATATTAGTCTACTTGTTTCTATTTCACTCAACTATTTTACATACTATACATTCCACGTACTGATGCCATTCGGTGTTGCATCCTTTTATGGTGCGGATACAGGGATTAGAGATCATCAACAGGCACATCATTGAGGATCTAGGATGTTCAACTAATTGGTGATCCAGAACTTCTTTGGAGGATTCATTATATTATTTTATCTTGATTTTGGTTAGACTTGATTAGCTTTATTTTGATTGAGATAGCCATGTGTCTGTCATTGGTACCAATTGATAATGATAGAGGCTTCAAAGTCTATAGTAGGATATTGATTGTTAAGATTGTGAGCTTCTTCTTTCTACTAGTCTTTCAATTATTATATATTCTTTTGAGACTAGATGATGAGATGTGCCCATTTAATTTTCTTTTATCTTCCCCTGACTAGTAAAGTTTATGGATTAAACGAATGTGATGAGGCCAAGTGGTTCGTTTGGGGACTAGCAATAGTTTTTAGGTGTCGGCCACATCTTGGGTACCTTCCGGGGCATGACACCATACTTCCATTATTATTGATGGCCAGTATAATATATATTATAAATATCTACACACATATACAAAGTTTTGATCGAGACACCAGGTGCCTTGGCACCCCCCCCCCTCGCTAACACATAGATCCATCCCTGATGGCAATTTGAATACAATATTTATACTTGGATTTGATGCTATAGTTATATCTACTTCCAAGTATTTCTTAAGATGTCATTTCTATTCAATAATGCTCCAAATAAATTTGTATTGTGTACAGTTAAATTTTTAATATTGTTGCTCCAAATAAATTCGTATTAGCTAGAAAATAAAAAAGTACTTTATGTAAGTCTTTTTCTTCTCACTCAACCAATACATAATATCATCGATACGTTTCATCTTCTTAAATCACCAAAATGTGTGTAACATAAATTTGTACAACTCTCCACACGATCGAGATGGAGTCACTAACCATAATCATAAATCTTTCTAAGCTTAATTAGATGGAGTCACTAACTGTAACCCTATACACATGATTGGTTTTATGAGGGTGCACTTTTGCTCCAACAGAAAAGCATTCCACACAAAGATCAAAGTCGGAGCACACAACACAGTTCATTCGAATCATTCCAGATATGTCTTTGTTGCAATAATTGCAATGGTACAACACCTTTTCCCCTTCATAAATAGAAATAAGGCATATTATAAGGTTCAATCTAAAATAGAAAATATTTTAGATTAGCATATGAGTAGAACACTAGGCATAACAAACAAGGTTCTAGAAGTTGTAGTAGTTACAATGCATGTCCATGTCGTAGGAGCACACCTACAGTTAGACTCATAAATTATTATTTTTTTGTGACAAATGAAAAATTATGATAAACATAGTCAGAAGCTGTGACAAATAAAAATTTATGTACTTTCTCTATGTGTGGAATTTGACTCTATACCGCAATATGAAACAAGTTTAAATAGTCTTCTTTATTTATAATGAACATTAAAAATAACCCCTCCACGTGTCGTGGAACTCACCACAATTTGTTGAATGCATCATTAAGGGTATGTTGAAACTAGAAAGAGAAGTGGCCAAATCCAAGTGAAACGCAGTGGGACCCTTCACGGGCTGTAAAAGGCACCATGAAGTGTTAGGGATATTGAACTGTGATTTGAGAGAAGAGGACAGGTGAATATCCATGAGACCCACCACGGGTCGTGGAATGCACCACGTGCTGTGGTAAGTGCCCATGGTAGGGATGATATGAAGTTGTAGGTTTCCAAGTGACACACTAAGAGGCCCTTGATGGGTCTTCATGCGTACTACAGTTCACAAAGGTCGTCTGTGATTCATGTCGAGCCAGTTTTTGTATTTTCATTAGGATTGGATTTTCCATGTATATAAATAGCATTTTATTTATTTTATTATTATTATTGATTGATGGAACTTTTCAAATGATGGAGAAATAAAACCTATTTCATGTTTGAAGATTAATCTCTTCAACTTCTTTTATGGATTTTGGACTTGTGATTCAATCATTATTCTTTGTATGTGCTGAAATTATGAATTCTTCAACTGTATTTAGAGTTCTTACATTGAATATGCATAGCTAAGTTAACAATTAGGATTGTGAGAACCATCTGAAATGATGAAGTAGGCAGACATTTAGGGCGAGTTTCATGAATAGATCTGCATACATTATCATTATCTTCATCTAATATTCTTTTTGATGAGTGCATGTATTGAGAACCTGTCTGTATTCATTTCTTGTTCAGTAGAAGGTAGTGATTAGGAAAACCTAATCATAACAGGGATTTGAGATATTGATATTTCATCTAATTTACTAGAGCTTGGGAGGGAATAGTAACTTCAGATGAATAGTGACGTTTAACAAGGAATACATTCCAAGTCCAAGAGGAGAGGAATGAAATACATCTAAGAAGGTCCATGAGGTGAATTAGATGTTAACCAACTCACTATGTTCTGCATGTATCACGATAAATGATTACCCAAATGTGTAATGTCTACTTGATTATTGGCCATGGAAAATACAATCCTAGTTTAAATATCATACTATCTACATCTAAGTCTTACTCAGTCTTCATTCACTACTTACTATTATTAGTTTCTAAACAACCCTCCATTTTACTTTATGGATTATTATTTTTAGGAATTAGAAACTCCAATTGAGAAGCAATAGCTAATAGATTTATTTCAACCTATTTCCAATGGGATCGACCCCGATTTTTAGTTGGGTAAACAGACCGATAACGATCATTTATATTCTATGAAAGGAGTATGATTGAACATACATTATCAGTATGATATCTATGGATCTCTATCCCCAGGATAAAGGGTGCATTACCAAGATCTTTTATTTCAAATTTCTGGATAAAAACTTCTTAGTTTCATGCAATAAATATATACCACAACTTGCCAGTAGAATGTCATCTCATCAAGGATGATAAATTTTCTCCTATTGAACATGAGATATATGCATTGATCAACAATATTTTGTAAAACCAAAAGAGGTTATTACTTGATCAAACTTCAGGTACCATTGATGGGATGCATATTTTAAGCCATATATGTACTTCGTAAATTTACATACAATGAATTTGGAGATTCAAAAATTTTTTGTTGCACCAAGCATGATAGATAATGGTTGTATCCCCAGAACGGAGGAATCAGCAATAGCAAATATTTAAGCAAACCAACTAGTCATGTGAAGGATGATGGGTAGGTGCTCCGATCCTGACATAGTTAGATCATACAGGCAAAAAGTATGTGTTAGTACTTGAAATATACTATGTAAGTTATGTGCAATGCAAAAACAGAATATAATTCATAATAATCAAGATGCATAATCATATACAACAAATATTATCTCAATATGACATGAATGATCAATTTCTTAATCAAAAAAAATGTATGGAATATAGTTAAAACCTCATAACATAACATATATATGTGGAAAGAGTTGTAACTGACAAACAAGACCATGTGAGCTACTATATGAAATTATGATATTTCCTCCACACTAGACAAGGAGTAGTCCACTTTGCCAAGGCAAACCATCCCTCACCTTACGGGCACTTCCCCATTTCAGAGAGAGAGCTTCACAAATGCCTTGCAGTTACTTTACCCATTTCGGTTAATTTATATGATAAAATTTCTTATGAGAACTCTACCTTTTTTAATTATTATTTATGCATGTACCTTACAGGGGACCTTACCCTTTTTGGATAATCATGCAATAAGTAAATCACAAATGGTGGTAATATAGTTAAGGGATAATGGCAACCAACCAAGGTCCTCTTGGTGCTAAGCCAACATCCTACAAAATACTTAAATCGTAGACATAGTTATAATATGCAAAACTTGCAAATCTTAACATCATAGTAGGAGTAGCTAGCTGATCAAACCACAACACCATAGCATCAAAAGGGCTTTCCAATCTTTTACGAATATTACAACGTTCCCATGAATTCATAACATTCCTATTATCCCTCGAACATATACAACATTTAAAACCTGTATATCTTGCAATTAACCTTTCATCAACATAAGAAGATTGTCACATAACTTTAGTCAAAATATGGCGGGTACATGCACACGAGCCTAAAACCATGAAATTTAAGAGTATAGGATATGAAGGGAGTAAAAAAAATCATTTGGAAATCATTCAAAACAACCCACCATTATCTTAGTAAACCCTTAGTTTGGGTATCATGAAATTCATCGCAAAAATCTATAACCTTTCATAGTTTTGATAGCAACATATCATGCATAGCTTCAATCATCATAAATCAACTCATAGGATAAACCTTTGGTAGGTGTTCATGCAGATTCACACCAAAAACCAACAATTTCCAACATAAATCATGCATTGAAGAGATAATAGAAGATACCTATAAAGAAACAATCCTTGAAATCAAGAAATTTCATTAAAAAGAAGGCTTGGGCTCCATGCGTGGAAGAACCCATGGATGAAAGACCCACATACTTTGAGAGCTTGACATTAATGAAGAAGACTTGAGGAGACTCGAAGGAATCACTTTAATGGTTGAACTTCAATGGAGGTTTTTGAAAATCTAGGAATTGATTGAGGGATTTTGGGGAGGACTTGGGAGGACTTTGGGAGAGTTCAATAGTGAATTAGGACTAAAAAATGGCTAGAATGTTTGAGCACTCCTATCTACAAGAATGTTGGGATATGTCCCAATTTCCCATAAATTGAGAGAAGTTCGAAAAAATTTGTACATGGGGGAATAAAGGTGCATCGCGCCCTTGGTCCTGCACAATACATTTTTGTGTGAAGTTCAATTTTCCCCTACTTTGACCTAGAAATAAGTTTTAGCCAGTTTTGTGCTATCCTGAACCCAATCCATAACACAGGTATGTCATACACTTTTCTGGTTAAAGCAAAATCAACTGAAAATTATTTTCTGATACGGTTGAAAAAAAATAAAAGACAATCTTTCCTACATAATTTTGCCTCCTGAAAAAGAATACGAAGTCGAATTTGCTAAAAAATATACAAATTTTATGATATTAGAGAAATACACCATAAGAACATTCCAAGTCGTGTGGGAGGTGTTACACGAATACACCTATATACCTTATTTCTGTGCATAGGTGTACCTTCCATGCGTATCGAGCCTAATTGGTGTACAGGCGACCTTAGAGCCTTTCACCTACGTACATCTCTATACTATGACCTCATCGTAGTTACGTCCATGGTAAAGGCATACCACTACAAGAAAATAAGTCTTTAACGAGGGAAAATTTCATCGCTGAAAGTATAAATTCAGTCGTTATTAGTCAATAATGACCGTTAAAAATTTAATCGTCACCAATCGTCAAAAACTCTAGCATTAAAGGTTTAATCAGGCCGTTAAAAAGTTTTAACGATGACAAAAATTTGGTCATTATACCTCTTTTCAACAATCAAATTTTTTCTTCACTAATTGATATTCTAGTTATTAATTAAAAAAATAGGAAAGTAGATGCACTTCTGGGGAAGGGCCTTGTAACACCTATATACCCTATTTTTGTGCATAGGTGTACCTTTCGCGTGTATCGCGGCCCAATTGGTGTACAGGCATAGACATTAGAGCCTTTCACCTACGTACATATCTATACGTTGACCTCATCCTAGTTACGTCCGCAGTAAAGGCATACGTACATCACCTTCTTTGGTAGTTGGGTTACTTGAATCTGCAAACAATTATCACTTGGCTTTTGATTTGGCAAACAATGTTTACAGTGCATCGTGTAGTTATTCCTACAACATTTATTATATTTCACTAAGTCAGCCGATGATGCCTACTGGGTACCTCATAATGGTACTTACCCCTACTTTTCTGCATTTGTCCATAGTGCAGGTCTGAGCACGAGCCACCCTCACTGAATTTGACCTATCGATGCCGTTCTAGGATACTTTTGGTGAGCATTAGGTGGCTTTTGGGATGTTTTGTAGTCTCCTTATGTCTAGTTCACAATCTTTGTATCCAGACACTAGCCTATGTATATAGTTTGCTAGATAGGTCTCCTTGGTTATTGGGTTGGCTTGCCTATAGGTGAGGTATAACCAATGCCATCATGACTTGTAGTGTTGGGTCGTGACATAAAATGAGCTATGTGTCATCATCTTGCACGGCCCCTCAAGAGTGAACAGTATTGATTGATTTCCACGGAGAAAATCGCTTAAAATGGTATTGGTTGGATAGGTTTAGTAGGAATTCAAGTTTTAAATTCAAGAAATTCCCCAAGATGGTCCTGATTTCACCCCAATTTCGACCTAATATTTTCCCCTGTAATAGTCATCTCATGTTTTTTTGGGGGAGGCGAATTGGAGTTGGAATTTGAGGCCAAGAAGAGTGTTCTCACTAAAACAAACCCACAAAGGTTCAACCTCAAGTTTCTAGCTTCTTTTCATTCATCGAAACTCTTACTACTATGGTTGAATCGCCCTTGCTTGAGTTTCGGTTTGCTGCCCAAAGAAAGGTAATTCCTATTCTATCTGAATTTAATTCCTGGAACTGTCCTTATTTCAAATTCAGTTCCATAGGTTCATGTAGATAGAATTTTATGTTTACATAGAGTTTTTTTTTTTTAATTTTAGTCGTTGTGTTAGAGTCTTGTAATGATAGATGGAATATTTGTTATAATATTTGTGTAAAAGATGTAGCTTTATTGTGTTGAAATCTCCTGGATTATGTGATTATACCACTATCGTAGCTCTGAAATTTACTTGCCCTTAATGAGAATTTGCGACTTATGACTATATTTTCTTAAGAATGATTTCGTTCTGATTTTAAGTTTAGATTCCACATTATAGCATGTCCCAAACTCATGATCACTCAAATTTTAGCTCTTTGAAATCTACCCTAGTTGTCAAGCTTTAGTTTTGTTTCTTCTTATTGCTCATTATTTATTTCCATCAATCTCGGATGGAGCCAAAGATTCACTATTTTTTTATTTGGGGTATGATGGAATAAAGCAAAATGGATCTTTAAACTGTCTGCGCTTCTTTCAATTATGACGTAGCAGTTAGTCAATGCAACTTTCGACGCTCATCATGGATCATCCGGAAACAGTCGCGCTATGTTTTTAAACATAGGGGTCAGGCTGCATACATCCAACCCCCCATTACCCCGCAAGGAGCGGGAGCATTTGAGGCATTGAGGTAATATTGTTGTTGTTATTGCTCATTATTCTTAAATTTTTGAATCAGTTCATTGGTTGTTAATGTTTCACAATTGGTGGCAAAATTTGATTTTAAATGGATTGATAAACCCATTAATATATGTTCTTTGAGTATTCATTTTTATCAAATCTTCCTGTTAAGCTTTTTTATTCTAAAAACACTATTGATTGGATGTCTTTATTACACCTCCTTTTAAATTTGCCGAGTTAAACATATGCCAAATTTATTTGATTGGTAACTAATACAACTTCAACTTGCTCCCTCGTGATTTTAGGAACCTTAAAATTGCTTAGTTTATCTTGGTGATTGATTACAAAATTACATCCTTCTATATTTGCTCGTTTCGATATCCTCATTCCTTCTTGTGATTGAATAATCTACTTAGTTATCAGAGCCCATGTGAACACGATCCCAATATATAATATTTTTTTATCCTTAATTTATGTTATATTAATAGATTTTTTAAATATACTTTGTAAAATATTAAGTTATTAATTATTGCAACCTATACTACATTTTATGTTATTTTTAAATAATGTACATTTACTTTGTTTTAGTTTATGTTGCACATATAAAATTTAGTAGGTCAATCAAAATTTTATTTAGTTTTTAGATATTTTAAATTATTGATATGCTGTAATTTATAAAACATTTTATATAAATTTTAAATAATGTATGTTATCTTTTTTACATTATTTCAAGTAATTGTTGACACCCAATTTTTACCCTCCGCGGTGTCAATTTGATTATCGGGGATTTATTTTATTTTTAAACGTTTTTGAACAATTACTATTTATCAAAAAAAAAAAATTATTAATTAATTTTTTAACGGGCGCGTGCACTGCACGCGCCCCCCATTTTATCCCCTTAACCGCTTCTCTTCCTCATTTTTCCCCATTTTTCAAAACCTGCAAACCCTAATTAAT
>JAABOM020000092.1:9714341-9746646 GCA_011800125.2 Solanum clarkiae
ATAGGCTAAAATTGGCAATGCCAACTGGAGATTCAAAATAAATAAAAGAGTTAAGTATAAAAAAATATACCTAAACAATTTATTTTTTTAGAGTCTTATACCTGAATTATTTAAAGTGTGAGACATGCACCTAAACTACCGCTCAATTATTTGAAAAACATAGCTCAATAATGCTTGGACCAAATATGCCTATACACACACTTTGGCGTGTGGCCTTGAATTTTTATCTACGTGATATTTTTATTTTTCTAACAGGTTTCTCTATTGTTGTTATGCTTTTATATTGATTTTTAATAGAGATAAGTATACAAGACACACCTAAACTATACCATTTTTTTGAGTTTCACACCTAAAGTATTGGAAGTTTGAGAAACACACCTAAACTATCAGTTATTAGTTGAGAAACACACCTCAGTGGTATGTGTAATATACTCTTTCTTTTATTGGAGAAAACCTTGTCACATGACATGCCACATTGACAAAAATCAAATAAAAATATTAATATTAGTTAAAAGTAAAAGATTAAAGTATAAATATTCTTCCGAAAAATATTATTTTTTTTAAAAATAAAATTTTAAATATTTTTCTTACTTACTCTATTGCCCCCACCCCCAAAAATCCCCGCACCTTTTATTTTTTATCTCTTTTATAAAATATTTTTGTTAAAAGTTCAAACTTCAGCCCCTACTCACTCCTACCTAACAAAATAGATTTTTTAAAATAAATAAAATTCTATCTCACTTGCATCTAATCCTCCATTCCTAATTTATTTTATCTTTTGTATATTTATTTTTATAGATATGTACACATATCTTTAGAAAAATATTTTTTTCTTCTTGTTTATCGAGTATAACAGAAATAAAAAATTTATTCAAAAAATCTTACCACAAATAAAAAATAATTTATAAAAATAATAAAAAATAAAAGCGGAAGATTAAGTGGGTAGTGTAGAATTATTTTTCTAAAAACAATTAAAATAATATCTAGATTATTATTTTAAGAGGGAGATAAAATAAGAATTTTTTAAAAAAATTTACAATTTTTTTTTTTTTTTGGGTGGGGTGGTACGGTGAGAGGAAATGGTGAGGTGAGGTAAGAAAAATATTTATATTTTATTTTATAATTTTTTGAAATAATAATATTTTAATATTTAATTTTAATTAATACTTCACCTTCTTCATTTTTCAATTATTTTTCTTCTTTTTCCAAAGTAGAATTGTTTTTCATGTGACAAATTATTGTTGTTTAAAAAGAAAATAGGAGATAGTGTAACACACACCATCACATGTTACTTGAGGTGTCTTTCAAAATTTAGTAAGTGATAATTTAGATATATTTATCACATTCTCAATAATTTAGGTAAGAAATTCAAGAAAAGAGTAATTAATGTCTGTTTTCAACACTTCACTCAAAAAAAAAAAAAAAACGAAGAAGAAATAAACCGTTTGATCCAGCAAGGATTCTGCTTCTTTGGTCCTTCCACCTTGTTATCCAATAATGAAAAATTATTTAGCAACAATTTAGCAATTGAAGGGTCAGAAATTCTATGGTTTATCAAAAATTGACGGAGCATTCTCAAAATCATGGAGTAGGTACATGATATTGCTGATTGAGTAACAAGTAGGTGATGCAGGAATGCAAATTAAGAAGGAAAGAAGCAATGTGTGTGTATATATAAAGGTACCAGAATAGTTATTCTAGTATTTCCTAGTTAGTCCAGATCCACCATCGACCACCTCTGCGGTTAAAATCTCAATTGGGAAATCGCAGTCTGGAGTTGAAGGATTATTTGTGGTTATGGTTGCTCCCAATAAGTTGCATTTCCGTTGATCTTGATTACCCATTTGGTAAAGCATATTGTATGCATAAGAAACCTTCTCTGTGAAACTAAGGTGATCACACGTTGCACCAGCGCCAAACGCTGTACAGTCTGATTTGCCACAGGCATAGTCGTAATCTTGCAACACTAGAGTCTCATTGTGATCCGTTTTACCATCAAACACACACCATCTGTTTGGCATTCGCACCGTACCTTTTCACAAACAAGTCATGATGTGGTTTAAATTAGAATACACACATCTATATATTGAGAATGAGGACAAGGTTGAGAAAAATGCCAACAACACACATAATGTTCTTCATGTGACAACTCACATAATTAATGTTATATGCGCAGGACCACAAACATGAAACCAAAAGTTGTTGCAATTCAGAAGAACTGGAGACTACATTACACAATCAAGCTAGATATAGACAAGGTAAAATTTGCCCCAGAAAACCATAATTTTGTTAAGTAATATTAGTAGCTTTGGAAAGAAAATTATAATCATAAGTTAAGAAAATGTCAAATCCTAACTGTAGTTTGTTTGACATTCATCTTGTTAGTTTTTTCTGACATTCATCTATGCTATTGTTTGTTTGAGGTGTAATTGGTGACATTTTCATTAGTCATTATAAGAAAATGATTATAAAATTCAACATGAGGAGTACCTTTGGCAACAGAAGGCTTGACATCTCGGTCTTGCAGGGTGAAATCAATTTTGTACTTGGGTACACCATCGTGTTTATAAATACCCCAATGTCGCTGATAAGGGCCAAAATCTGTAGAAACCATATTCTCATCAGTTAAGCCAAGGAGATACACATCTATATCTCTATTTGGGCGTAGTGGAGTTCCTTCCTTCTTAGCAATATACTGAAGAAGGCTGCGATGAAACCTTTCGGCATTTTCTTCACTTGCACTCACATATCCATCTGTAGGCCAGCCAATTTGTCCGACAACAATCTCCATATCGCCATAACCTGCCTTTGCTAGAGCAGAAACAAGTGAATCATACGTGAAACTGAAGAGATTAGTATAGGTGTTATTGCCATCTACGATTTTAAACTTGGATTTATTATCGAAGAAAGCAAACTCCACATCAAATCCATATCTATAAACCGTATAGATTGGAAACATATGGACAATGAAAGGGGCACCAGTTCTGTTAATGCAATCAAGAAATTCCAACATTTTCCCCTTTATGTCTTCTCGAAAATCACCTTCTGATGGCTTGGTAACATTTATTAAGACGTCCGTGAAATGGGGAGTCGTTGCTTTGATATCTGAGAGATTGAAACTATCAAGTGCATCTCTGGTCATATTCAGGTAACGCACAGTACCATTAAATTGCTTTTTCATATACAACGATTTGGTAAAGGGTTCGTTCCCCACGTAGACATACCTATAAATCATGAATAAGTTATGTAGTTGAAATCGATCTAGAAATGAGAGAGTGAATATGAAAATGTATATTACCTGAATTTAACTCCCTTGTCGACATAAACCTTGACACGTTCATGAATATAGTCGTCCATTGTTTTTTGCTCGAAACATGTTCTTAAAAAGTTCTCTTGTAAGGTGATGGTGAGACCGATATTGGTGTCGGCAAAAGCATCAAGAACGTGGAAGCTTGGTTGAAAAAGTCTCAATTCTGGAATTCCATTTTGTAATAGTAAATCGACAACCATTGAGGGAACAAACTTTTGTGTTGCCATCCTTCCCCAATTTATGCCCAAGTAAGCCTCACCAGAAAAGAATATCAGTGACATGAACAAACTTATCCATATCGTTTTGTACATTTTCCTATTATTGTCTAGGCGTCTGTAATGCAGTCCGCCTAATGGAGAAGGTAATTAATTATGTGTTAAGCCGTAAAGAGAATAAGATGAAGGTTTGCTTTTCCAAAGATTTTAGGCATGCAATGAAACCAGGGATCTTCTCCTTCTAACTCTACCTCCCATCTTCTGTTTCTGTGATTCCACATGATTCTCGGAAAAACATAACCATCACAATATTCTCTTCTATCATGTCCATATTGCCATATAAAGAGAGGGTCCTTTTCAACAACATTATATATATATATATGGATACAACTTTGTACTTTTTGTCAGATATTATAGTCATGCATGTCTTTTCTATTTAACCCCAACTAGTAAAGTACGACACATTTAAAAAATAATATTATTTATTTGTTTGATCAACATTCACGAATATCCATAACAAGGCTAATATGTAAAGAAAAAGTATTACCAATATAACTTAAGCATATTTCAATCTAAAAGCAATTTTTTTTACCAATATATCATACACAAAGATAGAATGATCATGCAAGTATTCGTCGAAACAGAATTACTTATGTATCTAATAAAAATATAAGACTCAATTTTATATTTTAGACTAAAACTTGATTTAATTACCAACTGTTATATGTAAAAATATACAAGTGTTAAATACAATTGTTTTAAATATTATTTTTTATATATATTTTTATACATATAAAGACAATTTGTTTATTAGTTTATCATAAAAAAATTTCAGTATTTTCAACAATTGTTATCTTAATTTTAAATGCAATAAGCAATTACATTTTCCGTTTCTCTTGTTTTTGCTTTTTTTTTTTTTTTGTTTTTTTTTTTTTGTAATAAAATTTGACTTTTTCTTTTAATATTTTTTTAAACTACCAAGTGAAGAATTATAATTATTACACTTTTATATTTTTACATTGTTTGTTTGTCGAAGGTTTGATTTTCTTGACACCCTTTTCTAGAAGCACGCATGAATGACAGTGGTGTTTGTAACGATTTATCGTAATTTAAATTTTCAAACATAAACAATCTAACATGAAATCATATCATAAATTCAAGATCATACAACTATACGATTTTTACTTGTATCTTTTTTGCATTAGTTTTGTCAAGAAAACATACTAGAATCACCCATTTGACTTGACTTGACTTGACTAGAGCAGAAGTCTATTTTTGTTCTTGACTGAATGTTAATTATTTTACTGATTTCTCTAAGAATAGCGGTGGTGGAAACTACGGTATTGTCCATTTTTTAAAGTCAGAGAGAGGACCAATTACTTTTAGTCCTACTTTTCATAATTATGGGTAGGGGAAGTTATAACCACATAAGTAGTGGGAAGTTATTGTAACTTCCACCAACATAGGTAGTGGATGGTGAAAAGTTACGATAACTGTAACGTCCGGTAAAATTACCAAAATACTCCTACAGGAAAGATGTGCGCGTGATGGGTCCTCCCATACTCTAATGGCAAATCCGAGACCAGATATGCGATCATCATGAAAAATGAGTGGGAAAATAGTTTCGATCGATTTTTAGAGCAACCGAATCGAAAAATAATTTTTTGATCCGAAAATCGTAAAGAGTGGTTGTGTGTGACAGAGGCGCATTGCGCCCCTTTTACGGAGACGGACTTGTTTTTTTTTCAATTTTTTCGATGGGATTGAAAAAATCGTTCGAAAAATTTTTGAAAAAAAATATATATGTGCGCGCCCAGTCCGCGGTTCTGAGGTAATTTTTTTTTTCGTGAGGAGCATTCTGGACTTTTTCCAACCCGTTATAAACTTAATCCATGACTACATAAGTCATTTTTAGTCAAAAAATGGTTTCTAAACCCTATTCTAAAGCCTCCAAACGCACAAACTAGATTAGAGTTATTGAGAGAAGAAGAGAAGAAGCGAGAGTTCTTGAGGTCAAGGTTGAGTTATTCTTCAATTTCAGGTATGTAAGGCTACTTAAAGCATTGGATTATGTTCATCCACGCTCCCCTTCTCCTACTTGAATTAAGATCATGAGTATTAATTGTGTATTCTAAATCTTGCAAATCTTGAGTCCCAAATCTCTGTACATGTCTGAGTTTCATGAATATATTTGAGTTAATTATGAGTTGCATCATTATTACCATGAAATATGAATATATTTCGAGTACTTGATACCCTAATTCTAAACTTAGTATTTTCATTGCTTACTAAATTAAAATTATGAACCCAACCTTGTAACCCAAGTAAGTTGAACCTGAGAAGTAAGTTTCCTTGTTTTATATATGCTTGTAGTGAATATCTATTTATGTCTTAAGTGTTGAACATGGATGATATGATGTCACTTGACTGTAATTCATGAGAGTCTTGCATGATGTGAATTAGAGCCTTGAGTTGCATTGCATGAATGATGGTCCTAAGTTATTGAGTTGTTGAGTAAATGAGTTGAGTTATTGAGAACTGAGTTGAGCTTGAGATAATCTTCATGAAATGTTTTAGTCTTGGAAGGAGTATTGAGCACCGAGTTGGGTGATTAAGGAGCACCCCAGAATTACGTTGCCCGCGTAGGATATTCGTATAGTTAGGCGGCTCACGTCCTAATAGATGGATATCCTTTTTGGATCCAAGAGAGAGAGGGGTAGAGCTTGATGTCCTATTCCTTAGTAAGTTTAGGACGGATGTTACAACAATGTCTTCTCATTCTACATCACCAAAGCTCATGGTGGGGTGGAGAGTTATGTCGGTTAGAGAAACTTCTAAGCAACACTTAACCTATCGTGATTTTCGAACTAAGTTGCATTAAACATTGAGTCTAGTTTAAATAATCATTTTAGCATATAACTTGCATCAAATTACTTGAGTTGAGTTACGAGATAAAGTGTTGAGTCTTGACTCAAGTCAGCTGATTGAGTCTAAGCCTTATCTATTTCTTGAGTGACTTTTACATACAGTAGATTCTGCGTACTGCGCCACTCGATGCTGCATCATTTTATGATGCAAATACACGCAATAGAGGACTTTAGCAGGCACACCATAGAGGTAATTAAAAGTTCTTGAATTCCAGACTTGGATAGCCGTCCTTGGTATTCGGAGGAGCCTTATTTTTATTGCACTACCATTGTTATTTTCATTTAGTAGGGTAGCCATGGCTTGTCATGATACCATCTAGACATTTAGAGTAGAGGCTTCATAGACCTTGAGTAGAGTATTGTTGAGTATTTCATTTTCTAGACTAGATCTACTTTAGAGAGTATTTGTGAGATCTTATCTTTCCTTTAATGCTTTTATTGAGTATCTCTTCCGATATTGAGTAAGATTTGATGATGAGGTCAGGTGGTTCTCTTGAGGAATCAACAATGGTTCTTCAAGTGCCAGCCACGCCAAGAGTACTCACTCGAGAAGTGACAAACTTAGTATCATAGCACAGAGTTCAAGTGTTCTAGGGAGTCTTTGAAGAAGTGTCTAATTGAGTCTTGTTTATGGGTGTGTTGTGCACCATACTTCATAAGCAGCAGGATATAGGACATTAGGAATGGTTACATTTCTTTTGTATTCTGAGTTCATGTGATAGAGTTTAACTCTATAACATTCTTTTCTAATTCGTGCGTTACACGTTTGTAGATCATGCCTCCTAAGTGCACAGTGCCCAACGAGATGCCTGAGCCCCAAACACTGAGAATCCTCCACTAGAGGTCCCTACTCAGATAGGGACGAGAGGATGGGCTCGACTTGCTAGGACCATTAGAGTCCCATAGTCATATCCTGCTCAGCCAGCCTCCACCTCAGAGGTAGACTTCAAAGGAGCCATTATGATGCTCACCCAGCTAGTGGCCTCCTAGAGTAGCAGCCGAGGTCCCCAAGCCCCTAGCTCTAGATGTCAAGAGCCCACTGCTGCAACTAGACTATGAGACTTTTTAAGGATGAACCCACCAATCTACACAAGGTGAAAGTTGGGGAGGACCTACAGAACTTCATTGATAAGATGTGCAAGGTCCTAAGGGCTATGCATGTGACTGAGGTTGAGGGAGTTGGCTCCTATCAACTTAAGGATGTGACAGATGTCTGGTATAACCAATGGGAAGATAGTTAGGGGTGAGGATGTTGTGCCTGCTGAGTGGAGTGAGTTTGAGAGTGCTTTCCTCGGCCACTTCTTTCCATATGAGTTGAGGGAGGCAAAGGTTGAGGAGTTCGTGAACCTAAAGCAAGAGGGAATGACTGTCAAAGAGTACAACCTCAAGTTTATTAAGTTGTCCAGGTATGCTCCAGAGGTGGTCCAGGGCATGAGGGTAAGGATGAGAAAATTCATGTTAGGGTTGGGTAAACAAGCGAAGAGGGAGTGCAAGGTAGCATTACTGATCCCGGGTATGGACATCTCCAGAATCATGGTATATGCCCAACAAACTAAGAAGGATAAAAAGAAACACAGAGAAGAGCATTTGAGTAAGAAAGCTAAGAGGACAAGGCATGATCCTAGCCAGCACAAGCAGGATAAGGGGGATAGGTCTTACTTTCAGAAGAGGCATTCAGGATATGCCCCATCATCAGGCAGTGCCCCAACTCCAAATATCATGTATGGTTAAAGATCTCAAGGTAATTCAAACTTTAGAGCATAGGGTTCGCAGGACAGTGTGACCCTTCGCTCGAGAGGGAAACCCCCTTGTGGAAAGTGGGGCAGGATGCATTTGGGAGAGTGCAAGTATGGAGGAAATGGTTGCTACAAGTATGGCCAGACAGGTCACTTCCAGAAAGAATGTCCACTTTGAGGCAATAAGGAACAGTCTTCTACTATAATGCCACCACCTAAGGGTAACCAAAAGAGTGCTGCACTAGGGACAAGAAGAGGAACGAACCATCTTTATGCAATGGGGAAGCAACAGGACCAAGAGGTTGCACTAGATGTCATGATGGATATGCTTCGAGTCTTTACCTTCGATTGTTATGCTTAGCTTGATCCAGGGGCAACAATGTCCTTTGTGATGCCATATGTGGCTAGAAAATTTGAGATTTCTCTGGAGTATTTGCTTGATCCTTTCCTTATTTCTACTCTTGTTGGCAAGTATATCATAGCTAAGAGAGTCTATAGGGATTGTGTAGTGTCTATCTATCATAGGGATACTCTTGTTGATTTCGTTGAGTTAGAGATAATTGACTTTGATGTATTCCTTGGTATGAATTGGCTTCATTCATGCTGTGCCTCTGTTGACTGTAGAATCTGAACTATCAAATTCCAGTTTCCAAAATGAGGCTGTAATAGAATAGAGAGGAGATTCTGTTGCACCTAAGGGTAAATTTATTTCTCACCTTAGAGCTAGAAAGGTAATCTTTAAAAAAAGGTGTATCTACCATCTCATACAAGTCAAGTCTGATGATTTTGAGCCCACTACTCTATAGTCAGTCTCGATTGTGAGTGAATTTTTAGATGTGTTTCCTGAAGATCTACCTGGAGTCCCTGTTGATAGGGATATTAACTTCAAAATTGATATTCTTCCTGATACCCAACCTATCTCAATTCCACCCTATAGGATAGCCCGCAGTGAGTTGAAAGAGTGGAAAGAGCAGTTGAGGGATTTGTTAGAAAAGGTTTTTATCAGGCTGAGTGTTTCTCCTTGGGGTGCCCCTGTCTTATTTGTGTGAAAGAAATATGGGTCCCTCAGAATGTGCATCGACTATAGGCAATTGAACAAGGTCACAATAAAGAATAAATTTCCCTTCCCAAGGATAGATGATCTGTTTGACCAACTTCAGGGTGCCTCTTATTTCTGGAAGATAGACCTCAGATCTAGCTACGATCAGTTGAAAATAAGAGAATGTGACATCCCAAAGGCAACCTTTAAGACTAGTTATGGCCACTTTGAGTTCTTGTTCATGCCCTTTGGGTTGACAAATGCACCTACAACCTTCATGGTTTTGATGAATAGAGTGTTCAGACTATATCTTGATATGTTTGTAATCGTGTTCCTTGATGACATTTTGGTGTATTCGAAAGATGAGGAGAAGCATGCCAATCACCTCAGTTTTGTCCTTCAGACACTTAAAGACCATGAGTTGTATGCGAAATTCTCAAAGTGTGAGTTCTGGCTTAAGTTGGTGTCCTTCTTAGGCCATGTGGTTTCCAATGATGGTATTCGAGTAGATACCTAGAAAATTGAAGTGGTTAAAACTAGCCTAGACTGACCTCTCTAACCTATATAAGGAGTTTCTTCGGATTGGTAGACTACTATCGTAGATTTGTTGGCATATTTTCTTCCCTATCCACCCCATTAACCAAGTTGACTCAGAAAAAGGTCAAGTTTCAGTGGTCCGAGGAATGTGAGAAAAGCTTCCAAAAGTTGAATACTAGGTTGACTACTCCACCCATTTTAACTTTGCCCGATGGGACGGTGGACTTTGTAATATATTATGATGCAAAAGTTGGGCTGGGCTATGTGTTGATGCAGAGGGGGAAGGTAATAGCCTATGCCTCTAGACAACTTAAGGTTCATGAGAGGAACTATCTGACCCATGATCTTGAGTTAGTGGCAGTGGTGTTTGCACTAAAACTTTGGCACCACTACTTAGATGGAGTGCATATGGATGTGTTCACTAACCACAAGAGCTTGCAGTATGTCTTCAGTTGGAAAGAGTTCAACTTGCAACAGAGGAGATGGTTGGAGTTGCTCAAGAGCATTCTCTACTACCAAGGTAAAGCTAACATTGTTGCTGACGCTCTTAGCAGGTTATCAATGGGTAGCACAACCCATGTGGAGGAAGGAAAGAAAGAAATAGAGAAGGAAGTACATAGACTGGCTTGATAAAAGTTCAACTCAAAGAAAATGACAAAGAGGAGTTAATATTCAGAGTGGGTCTGCATCATCTCAAGTGGCAGAGGTAAAAGAGAAGAAAGATCGAGATCCTTTCATATTCCAATTGAAGGACGTTTTCCACAAACAGAAAGTGATGATTTTCTCCAAAGATGCAGATGGGGTGTTGAGATACTAGAGTAGGTTATGTGTTCCCAATGTTGATGGTGTTCGAGAGAGAATCATCACTGAAGCTCATAACTCTAGGTATTCCATTCATCCTGGTTCTACCAAGATGTATGACAACTTGAGGAAAGTCTATTGGTAGAGTGGAATGAAGAGGGATATTGTTGAGTTTGTTTCTAAGTGTCCCGATTTTCAACAGGTCAAAGTTGAGCATCAAAGGCCATGTGGATTGGCTTAGAACTTTGAGATTCCTGAATGGAAGTGGGATATGATCAACATGTACATCATTACTAGTCTACCGAGGTCCCAAAAGCAACATGAGTCGATATGGGTGATGATGGATAGGATGACCAAGTTGACTCATTTCTTAGTAGTCAAGACGACCAACACTACGGAGGAGTATGCCAAGTTGTACATCCAAGAGATTGTAAGGTTGCATGGAGTTCCCTTCTCTATCATCTCGGAAAGAGGAGCTCAATTCACCTCCCAATTTTGGAGATCTTTCCATAAGGTATTGGGTACAAAGGTAAATCTGAGTACAACCTTTCATCCACAGACAGATGGCCAGGTAGAGCATACCATTGAGACATTAGAAGGTATGTTGAAAGCCTGTGTCCTTAACTTCAAAGGAAATTGGGATGACCATCTACCATTAATTGAATTTGCATATAACAATAGTTACCATATAAGCATTCAAATGGCCCCCTATGAAGCTTTGTATGGGAGGAGATGTAAATCACCAATTGAGTTGTTCGAGGTCAGAGAAGCTGAGTTGATTGGACCTAATCTTGTCCACTAATCAATGGAGATGGTTAAGGTCATTAAAGAGATGTTGAAAACTGCACAGAGCCGCCAAAAGTCTTACACCAATGTTAGAAGGAGAGACTTAGAGTTCGAGGTGAGTGATTAGATGTACTTGAAGGTGTCACCCATGAAGGGTGTTATAAGGTTTGGGAAAGAGGAGTAATTAAGTCCTCTCTATATTGGTCCTTACCAGATTGTGAAGAGGATTGGTAAGGTTGCGTATGAGTTAGATTTGCCTTCTGTGTTAGACGCAATTCATCTAGCATTCCACGTCTTGATATTAAAGAAGTTCTTGGGAGATCCTACCCTGGTGATCCCCGTTGAGAGCATTGGAGTGGATACCTTGTCCTACAAAGAGATTCCAATTCGAATCCTTGATTATCTAGTTCGTAAGTTGAGAACCAAAGAGATCGCCCTAGTCAAAGTTCTACGGAGGAATCAATTCATTGAGGAAGCCCCATGGAAAGTTGAGGAGGATATGAGAGCTAAATACCTGCATCTATTCATGCCCAATGATGAGAATGTTGAAGGTAATGTTCCTATTTTTGATTTAATTGTTTCTATTCTTGAGTTAATGTTTCTGTTCTTGAGTATGGGTAGAAATTTTTGAGGTCGATAAGGAGTCAAAGTTTGAGTTGTTGAGTGAGTATTGAGATAAGTCCTGAGTCTATTTGTGCTTTCATACCCATCCCTACTCATCATTCGAGGATGAATGATTTCAAGGGGGAGATAATGTAACACTCGATAAAATTACCAAAATATCGCTAGAGGAGAGATGTGAGTGTAACGCATCTTCCTATGCTCCAATGGAAAATACGAGACTGGATATGCGATCAACATGAAAAATTAAGTGGAAAAATGATCTCGGTCAATTTTTAGAACAATCGAATTAAAAAATAATTTTTCAATCCAAAAATTGAAAATAGTGGTTATGCGCGACAGAGGCGCATCGCGCCCCTGTCGTGGAAAGGGACTTGTTTTTTTTCAATGGGATTATAAAAACTCATTCGGAAAATTTTGGAAAAAAATATATGTGCACGCCCAGTCCGCAGTAAAGTTTTTCTTTTTCGTGATGGGCATTCTAGTTTTTTTTTAACCCCTCATAAACTTAATCCATGACTAAATAAGTCATTTTTAGTTGAAAAGGGGTTGCTAAAATCCATTCTAAAGCCTCCAAATGCAATAACTAGATTAGAGCTATTGAGAGAAGAAGAGAAGAAGCGAGGATTCTTGAGTTCAAGGTTGAGTTGTTCTTCAATTCCAGGTATGTAAGGCTACCAAAAGCATTGGACTATGTTCATCCACACGCCCCTTCATCTACTTGAGCTAAGATTATGATTATTAACTGCGTATTCTAAATCCTGTGAATATTGAGTCCCAAATCCCTGTACATATCTGAGTTTCATGAATATATTTGAGTTAATTTATGAGTTGCATCATTATTACCATGAAATATGAATGTATTTCGAATGCTTGATACCCTAATCCTAAACTTAGTATTTTCATTTCTTGTTAAATTGAAAATATGAACCTAACCCTCTAACCCAAGTAAGTTGAACCTGAGAAGTATGTTTCCTTATTTCATATATGCATGTAGTGAATTTCTATTATGTCTTAAGTGTTGAACATGGATGATATGATATCACTTGACCAAAATTCGTGTGAGTCTAGCATGATATGAGTTAAAGCCTTGAGTTACATTGCATGAATGATGGTCTTAAGTTATTGAGTTGTTGAGTAATTGAGTTAAGTTATTAAGAACTGAGTTGAGCTTGAGTTAATCTTCATGAAATGTTTTAGTCTTGGAAGGAGTATCAAGCAGCAAGTTAAGTGGATTGAGGAGCACCCCAGCACTATGTTGCCCGTGTCGGATAGTCATGCATTTAACTCTGGCGACCCAAATCTCAATAGATGGATATTCTCTTTGGATCCAAGAGAGAGAGGTAAAGGTTGACGTCCTACTCCTTGGCAAGTTTAGGACAGATGTGGCAACATCTTTTTATTGTACATCATCAATGCTCATGGTGGGGTAGAGCGTTATGTCGGTTAGAGAAACTTCCAAGCAATACTTAAGTTAACCTATTAAGATTTTCGAACTAAGTTGCATTACAAATTGAGTCTAGTTCTAAAGCATGATTTCAGACTTTAACTTGCATCAAATTACTTGAGTTGAGTTACCAAATGAGGAGTTGAGTCCTGAGTCGAGTCAGTTGATTGAGTTTGAACTTTATCTATTTCTTGAGACATTTTTACATACCATACATTCCGCATACTAATGCCACTAAGTGCTGCATCATTTTATGATACAGATACAGGCGATAGAGGACTTCAAGCTGCGCACCATTGAGGTTCAAAGTTCTTGAGTTCTAGACTTGTTGATCCCTCCTTGCTATTCAGAGGAGCCTTATTTTTATTTCACTGTCATTGTTATTTTCTTTGAGTAGGGTAGCCGTGGCTTGTCATGGTACCATCTAGATACTTAAAGTAGAGGCTTCATAGGCCTTGAGTAGAGTATTGTTGATTATTTCATTTTTTAGACTTGATCTATTCAAGAGAATATTTATGAGATCTTATCTTTCCTTTAATGATTTTATTGAGTATTTGTTCTGCTTTGGAGTAAGAAGTAACGATAAGGCCAGGTCGTTCTCTTAAGGAAGCAACAATGATTCTTCAAGTACTGGCCACACTAAGGGTACCCATCCGGGGCGTAAAAATAACTTTCACCAACATAGTGGGTATTGGGAAGTTACAACAACTTCCACCAATCTAGGTGGTGGGTGATTTCAATAACTTCCACCAACATTATCCAATTTAGAATTTAGTTCGTAATTAAATATTAATTCAAAATTAGTATTAACATCAGCCATAAATTAACATACGTGGACCATAAAAACTAACATTCTCCCACTTGATACACAAAACATTAGTTACTTAATGGTTTAATAAATGTTTGAACTACTATGTGCACATTTACTAAATTCTACATCATTTGTCGTTTTGAATAGGTCAACTAATACGAGTCATGATGGTCATATATTCCTTCTTGACATAATTCCTTCAATATCAGTATATTACTCACATAACCTTTATGTCCATAATGGTCCAATGATAATCTTCAGAATATTTTTATCTAAACTAAAACTTTGTTAATATCACTTTCAACATTATGTATACAAGAGAAAATAAGTAATAGTAACAGAAACATATATGTAATTGTTCTCAAAGTGTCAATTGTATAACCATAATAAAATCTTTACAAAAATTCATTAATTTCTATCCATAAGACTCATTCTTTCAACATGCTCAACAAATTTTTTAGGTGGTAATCATTTTGTCAAGGAATCAACAATCATACGATTGGTGTTTATATACTCAACTATCACTTTTTGATTATGAACATCTTCTTTAACTAAAAAGTATTTCAATTCCATATGCTTATTAACATGCCCAGAAATAAGGAGGTACGACTTACACTCGATACCGTCATTGGTCATGTAAGCCACTAAATATGCTAGCTAACAAGATTAGGGGCCAAAACATTAGTCATCATAACATTTAAAAAATTAAGCTTGGGTCATTTAGGTCATGACCTGGTCAATAATAAGTCATATACATCAAAGTAGATAAGAAAAAAATGATAAAGTACTAATAGACAATGAGGCTACAACTATAGAGATACATGATGTTGCCCAACCTACACCTCTTTTTGGAAAGCTAAAGCGGTCCTTATCAAGATATATTGATATGCTGTCAAAATACAACATATTTGATGCTTAAAACTTAGGATTTTACGTGTTCTCAATGCGACATTTATGACTTTTATGTGTTTTTGTGCTTAGTTTTTGTAGGAAAGCATGTTGGCATGATTTTGCGGCAAATTGCTGACTTTTCTGGTTTTTGGTGGTTTACGAGACCCACTACGAGTCGTAGAGGATTCTATGAGTGGTAGAGTAGGTTCTGTGAAGATTTTCAGTGAAGTTTGAATTCTGAAGTTCAGCCATACGAACCTTTTTATAAGTGGTAGATCACTCTACGAGTCCTATAGGGTGGTTTTGTGAAAAATTCCAGTGAGATCTAGTAAAGAACTAGTTGATGCAGATGAAGTTTACGAGAGCACAACTGAGTCGTGAATTAATCTATAACCACAAACTGGATCCATAGCAGTGAAGTCCAAGATTCAAGAGCTGAATACGAGATCCCGATTATGACTCATAAATCTATTTATGAGTTGTAATGGCCTACCATATAAAGTCACCAACCAATTTTTCTAATTTTTAAGATTTGTTTGTAAATATTATAAATAGTAATTTTTAGGTCATTATTTAGAGAGTATAGTAGAGAGGACGTCAGTGAAGTATTTTCTTGGGTTCAGTGCTTGGAGACTTCAATCTTGGAGGAGAATACACTTGGGGATTCATTATACCTTCAAATCTCGTGATTCTCAATATATTTTGAATTTGCTTATTCTTCAACTCAATTGGGTAAGTGATTAATTATATTTTCTAAATTCATGATTTCTTCATCTACCCATAGCATGAGTAGCTAAATCCATAACTTGGGGTTGTGGAAACCATGAAGATCTAACCAAATAAACTCAGATAATTTGCAATTCTCGGAATGGGTATTTACATGTATTAATCAATTCTCTTCATTTTGCATGTTTTCTAGTGGTCGCCAACATTAGAACTTACTTAATGTTACCTTTCTGATCCAGGTGGTAATGAATAGGAAAAGAGATTGATTAACAGGATTTAATAATGTGTTCTCATATAATCAACCTAACTAGACCAAAAGGAGGTTAACTGGGACAATGAGTAATGGTTGGTATTGCACACTATGGAGATGGGCTAAGTCATATAGTGAAATTCGCTTCTGACCTTTGACCAAAGGCTTAGTGAATTTAAATTACCGTCCTACATGCTATACTCTAGTCGAGAATTGGGTTATCTGGGGATTTTGAGTTAGTAAATCATGGAGAAGATAATTCCCAAGTTGCTCTCTGCTATTGATTGTCTATTGCTTTAGTTAGTTTAGTATAATTTCTTATTGAACATTTCAACCGCCCTCCCCCCCTCCCCGGGGAATTGAGTTGTTAATTACTTGAATTGCGTATTGGTGAATTTGTTATGAGTCTCCATATTCTCTATAAGATTCGACCCTAACCTTGGTTAGGTTTTATATTTGAGAAACGACTGCTTTGTCCTTCAAAAGAGAGTGTAACTTAGGCGTGATCAAAGATTATGGTGCTATTGTTGGGAAATACGGCTAGACTTAATTGACTTAACTAGTAATTGTAATTCAAGTGTTAATCCTTAGTTTCCTTGTATTTTACTTTTGTTTTTATTTTTGTTTCTTTGTAGGGTATACTAGTAGTGCATGCCTAACACTAGGAGTCAAGGCAAATCCTTAACTCCACTTGATCTAGAGACCCAACGAATTACAAGAAGAATAACCCAAGAAAATGCTAACATAGCGGGTAATGTAGCCTTGAATCAAAATGTTAATGATGATCAGAATGACAACCCATCTCTTTTGGAGAATTATTCCACAGCCTAGGGATTTCAATGGTAATGCTCACCGGTGGAATCAATATAGATTGTACCCTATGGCTATGAATGTAACCGGGGCTATTGTGTTGCCACTACCGGCTGACACAAAGTTCACTGTTTCTAGTGTGTTATTTCAAATGTTGCAAAACCATGGATTATTTAATGTTCTACCATCAGAGGATCCACATAGCCACTTGCACAACATGATATTTGTTTGCAAGAGTATGATGGGAACACAAAATCTACCTATGGATGTTGTGGGGCTTCATGTTTTCCCATTATCTCTTATGGGTAATTTTGCGCTATGGCTATATAAGCTCCCACAGAGTTCAATGACTAGTTGGCCAGATTTGCATAAGCCCTTTTTGGAAAGGTACTTCTATATGTCGAAGAGGCTCAAGTTAAAGGATCAGATTAATAACTTTCAGCAACTTCCTGGTGATTTGATTAGCGCCACATGGGAGCAGTTTACTAAGTGTTTGAGGAGTGTCCCTAACCACAAGATAGTTGATGATGCTTTTGTCGAGATCTTCTACCGTGCCCTTTATGAGAATAGTCAATACTGTGCCGATACCATTATGGGGGGCATGTTATTAGATCAACCATTTACAAGGATTGCCAAATGGATGGAACAAGTGGTTAAGATGAATCGTGCATGGGGACAATGACATAGAGCTTCTATGAGGAGTTCATGTGTTGTTAATATCAGTTCAGAGCAAGTCGATATTAATGAGGAGATTATGCAACGACTTTCTCAACTTCGCACAAGCATGGATGTATTGATCAAGCTGAACTAGAAAAGAGTAAATGTGGTAGTTCACCAACCTCTACGTGCACCCATGTATGAGTAGTCTTATTTTGAGGAGGATGCATGCTTTGTGAATGATCAGACAAGGGGTTTTCAGACCAATGCCCAGGGGCCCAATCGGGACTATTGGCGCCAAGGTCAAGGAAACTAAGATCGAAACTATGGAAGAGATAGAGCTTATAGAGACAATCAAGGTGGTTATTATAAGAGGAATAAAGCAGATTAGGGTAGAAGAGATGGTTTCAGAAATTGTCCATATATGCCACCAGATAACCAAAACGTTGGTACCAGCAATTCTAGAATCAAGGAGATGTTTGATCGTTTGTTGAAGAAGGCTGAGACACAAGATGAAACTCTAAGGGGTATGAAATCCAATATTTCAAGCATTAATCAAAAGATAGAGTCTCATTATGTGACTATTAAATAGCTTGAGCAACAATTTGGCCAAGTGTCAACTTAGTTCAATCAGCATCAAAAGGGTATATTGCCTAGCAACACAGTTCAAAATCCAAAGAAAGAAGGGAAATGTATAGCGGTTACTAGTAGAGCTGGCAAGAGTCCATTGATCCTCCTACTACTATGCTTAAGAAACTACTATGCTTAAGAAACTACATCCATAAACATCCCTCTGATTGAAGCTTTGGAGAAAATGTCGGGTTATGCAAAGTATATGAAAGACTTGGTTTCTAAGAAGTGGACTGTGAATCAAGAGCTTTGTAAAGAGCTTCGATATTGTAGTGCTATCACTACTAAGTCATTGTCTCAAAAGCGTAAAGATCCAGGTGCTTTCATCATATCTTGCACTATAGGCGATGCAGAGTTCGCAAGAGCACTTTGTGATTTGGGTTCTAGTATCAATTTGATGCCTCTTGCAGTTTTCAAAAAGCTTGGTTTAGGTGCCCCTAGTATAACTAAAATGCAATTGTTTAATGGCGGATAGAACAATCAAGAAATCAGAAGGAATAGTCTTTGATATGTTGGTAAAGTGGGCAAATTCATATTCCCTGTAGATTTTGTGATTCTTGATTGTGAAGTTGATTTTGACATTTCTATTATCTTTGGGAGATCATTTCTAGCCGTGGGACAAGCTCTACTGGATATGGACTCCGGTCAACTTAGATTTTGGGTGAATGATTATAAAGTAGTCTTCGATATCTGCCAGTGTATGAAGCATTCGGATGAGTTGAAAAGTGAGGTTTGGGAAATTGGTGAAGTCTAGTAGCCAATTTGTCTAAGTCATATAATGATAATAAATCAAGCGTGGAGGCAACCCAAGGACTTTTGATGTTTTGGCTTAGTTTTGAGTTTATTTTCTACTTTTGGATTCTTAGGTAGTTGTTTAATTGTACTTTACTTGCTATTTGTTACATTGGGTTTGTTACATTTACGGTGAAAATGAATTTTGTGAAGAGTATGTAAGTATTGGACTAAGGTAGCAGATTTTACTGAGAAATGCATCAAGTACAATTTTTATGAGTGGAGTTACAAGTCGTATTGCACTTTACGATTCGTAACCCCATCTCGTAGAGATTTTCAGTGAGCATTAATAGTGTGTGCTCAACCCAAAAGCCAACTTTATGACTCGTAGATCAACCTACAGGTCGTGAATGGGATTCGTGGAACTCAGGTAAGATTCTAAAATTTTCTAAGTATTGAGGGTTCTACAAAACCCTGACTTACAAGACGTAGGTCGACCAACGACTCATAATCGGGCTTTCGCAGACCCAAGCCCTGTAATTTAAACATTCACCCGGTAAGGGTATAAAAAGGGGGTCAAATTATTTTGACCGCAATAGAATTTTCCCCAATTTCTTCATTCCTCTTTATTTCGGACCAAATTTTTGGCGAGTACACTCATTTTCCAATAAGAATTGCCGGTACCTAGGGTTTGTTGATCGTTCATCATCTCTCCCTTTTCAAGTTCTTCAATGTACACTTGGTAAGTCTCTTGAATTAATTTTAACCTCAAAGGTCGCCTTTGTTTTTATGGTTTGAGTTGAAGGTTATGATTGGATTGGGTGATTAAGCATGAAATCCTTGATTGAAATTACATTATGTTTATAAAATTGAAGTGCCTTTGTTTGAATTAATAAGTTGATTCCGGAGATTGAGTGTTTTGACGTCATTGATTACTTGATTACTATGCCTATTGAATCATCACCTATGCTTGATTGATTGTTATTGCATTATTCAAGAATTAAGAGTTGATGGGTTTTGTCATGGGCATATGAGCTTGTGTGAGTCAAATAGGAATGGTGGAGTTAAGAGGAAAGTGATGCTAAATTATTTTTGATAGAGTGATTCGATGTTAAAATTGTCATGAGTATTGGTTATTTTGTGCTAAACTTGTGAGGTGATTCAATGTTAAAATTGTCATGGGTATTGGTTATTTTGTGCTAAACTTGTGAGTGTGTAGATGTTTTCTTCGATGTTGGTAGAATTTAGGATTGATTATAGTCTTTGGAGTTCTTGTGATAAACTGAGATAAATCAGGTATCTGAAATTTCTTGTTCACGAGAGTCATTTACGATTCGTAAATGAATCTACGAGTCATAATTGCCCCTTGTGGGAAATTTCAGAGACTTGATAATCTGAGCATTCATCAGATGAGACCCTCTACGAGTCATAGATCACTTTATGACTCGTAGATAGGTCTCTAGATCCCAGACTATTTTTTAAATTACTCTTTGGACTTTTATATGAAACTAGTTTATGACTCGTAACCCAAATTATGAGTTATACCTAGGTCTCATATAATTTTCCAGTGACCATTATTGCTTTGAAGCATTGACCTACAGAGCATTTTATGATTCGTAGTGCTCACTACGACTCGTAAAGGGCCCTTGTAGACCCTGTCTACAACTGATTCAATTAAAGTTTTTTGTTTTTGGTTCCTTGATTGTTGGGGCTAATTATGATTCATTGATGTTCAATTTTTAGATACCATGGCCTTGAAAGGTAGACGTGTAGAGATTGAGACTTTTAAGAGGTAGCTCATAGATGAGCCTATAGATGATGAGCCTTCGGATACTGAGATGACCCCTCAGCTGAGCGAGTCAGTGGAGATATATGATACCCAGCCTAACCCCAAGGTACCTTGTCCATAGATGAGAGCTGTAGCCAGAGATGGGCAGCCTCAAGTTCAGCGTTAGAGTCCTTCCTTGTCTGACGAGGAAGGTAGTGAGGATACGTGGAGTATCATGCCCCAGATGACCCTTTCTAGGGAGGACTAGACTTCAGCAGGGGCCTCCGAGGATGAAGGAGATGTTGAGTCCTCCGTCGCACCATCTTCTTCTTCAGCACTTGATGCTAGTACTTACAGGTGGTGCATCAAGGGGATGAAGGTCATATTTTTGGAGGGAATGCAGCCCAAGGAGCGCGGCAATCCCACCTATTCAATATATGAGAAGCCTAGGGTTGTTGGTGATGGAGTGAGTTGTGTCCCAGGTCTAAAGGACATGATGATACGATATAGGCTCGAGTGGCTGATGGAGAAGCTTGGACGATACGCCCTATTTCTGGTATAGGAGTTTTATGCATCATATGTAGCCATGATTCTGCGAGATCTTCCCAAGAGGAAGAGGCCTATCTCACAGCCCAGATTGATAGAGGTTCGAGTGAGAGGGAGGCGGGTCAATATTTCAAAGGAGACGATCTGCTGTGTACTTTTTGGTCCCGAGTACCATGTCCTGAGATCGACACCTAAGTTTGACTAAAGGATGGGTAGGCCAGAAATTCATTGATCATGAAGGATCTAGTATATTGGATTTCAGTTTTGAGATAGGTGGCCATTCACATTGAAGAGCAAGGCCCAAAGCTTGCTTGGCTCACCAGCCACTGAAAGTATAGTAACGGCTTCATTGAGTTTCCCTGCCAAATTGTGGTGGGAAGTTGTTAGATCCCATATCCAGCCTACTCTAGTGAATAATACTTTGACACTAGAGAGGGTGGTACTAGTTGCCAGCCTCTTGGCTGGCTATGACATTGATTGGACCCGACTCATAGTGGAGCAAATTCATAGGGTCAACACTCAAGAGGGACACCTCCATCCCAATCTCTATTTTGGTCTACAAACTCTGTTTAGAGTCTTGGGTGGAGATATTTCATCAGCTAGACTAATTAGTTGAGGCTCAGCAAACCTTTGAGGCTAGCCTAATAAAGGCTGATGAGAACCTGGTGGCAACTCGGTTAGCACAGCCTCCACCACCATCTATGTTCGCCCTGGAGACACCAGCTGAGGGTTCGGGGAATGCCACCACTACTACTATTGCTGCTACTACTGATGAGAGAACCCAGCAGCTCGAGACAGTCGATGTTAAGAGGGGTGATAACATAGCTGCCCGTGCATAAGAGGCCACCACTTCAAATCCTTTTACAGGCATGGTTTATGTGTCTGATATCTCTATTCAGGCCATGGTGCAACGATTATCACGTGTTGAAGCCTAGTTGTCATAGTGTATTCTGCAGCTTAGGCCAAGGGTCCAGCAGACTGTTGTGGACTTTGAGGAGCGGTGCTGGGCATTCACCATCTCTACTATTCAAGAGCGTGTCTCTAGAGGGGACGCACGTATAGATGCCTTTGAGGACTAAGTTCAGAAGAGGTTAGCCGAGGAACGACCTTCAGATTTGTCAGTCGTACATCAGGAGATCGAGAAGCTTAGGGCTGACATGACAGCTTCACTTTCAGCACTTGTGACACTACTAGAGACTACACCTACGGAGCTGTTATTTGATTTATTTGCCTCCACAGAGCCTACACAGACTTCCCTTGGGAAGGGCCCTTACACAGATGAGGACCCTGTTGAGAGGAATAGATATGCAAAGTACTCTGAGGATGATGAGGGTGAGGAGGACCAGCTCGTCTGAACTTGAGGACATCAAGGCAAGAGAAGGAGATGAGGCTAGCTCAGGAGCATGATAGGGAGAGGGGTATTGTCCCCTCCGGATAGAGTTCGGCTGTTGAACATACTACCCCACAGATGGGAGCTGACCAGATGCAGCCCGAGACAGGAACCAAGGTATGTTTTTGTGACCCTACTTATTCTACTTTTGCTTAATTTGGTGCATTAGGGACAATGCACAACTTTTCGATGGAATGAGGATAGTTATGGGCCTCAATGAAGTCTGAGTAGCTTATGGTCCATAACTATCCCAAATTTTGATCCTGAGGTTTTCTTGCCTTTGTACTTTTGCCTCGTGGATATTTAATTTCTGTTGAGCTGGCACATTCAAGATGTTTAGATAATACTTATGGCATATAGCATGTTTTTATGTTTTATTTTGAAAATTGGTACCCATAAAAAATTTTTTCGTTAGTAGTTAAATGGCAACCATGCATGGGTAGGTGTTTGGCAATATATTTTCTGATAAATGAGGGTAATTTGAGATATGAAGTATGATCTGTGAGTCTCTTGTTGATAATGCTTGTTGTGCCATGTGAGCATGAGTCTATTTTGCTAAATTCGTGCATTTTGTGCTAATTTAGAACTTGCCCTGTTACTCAAAGTTAGATTGTAGATTAAATGGATTAGGAAGGGAACCTAGGCTTTTATTCTTTAATTAGTCAACTTTAGCCTAAAATGACCAACAAAACGAAGTTTTATCCCTTGTTCCAAATATTTGAGCCTTACATATACCAATTCATTCAAAAACACCTAGATTAGCCTAACCATGTCTAGTGAAAAACCTTGAGATTGGCCATGGTCTTTCCTTGAGCATTGTGAACCTTGATTGAGGAAAAAAGCCTAAGTTGAGTGTGGCTACCAAAAGTGGCCCTAGTTTGGGGAATAGATATTTTATACTTCATCGTAGGCTAGAAGCCTAAGTTGAGGGTAGACGGTATAAAGGAGAAGCACAAAAATAAGGTGGTGAGTTGGGAATGAATAGAAAAATAAGAAAATCATGTATCGGGTGCAAAAAAAGGAAAAAGAAACCTTAGATTGAGACTAAAAGCAGAATTAAGTGTAAAAATGAGGTAAAAGCTGAAAATGAGAAGAAAACACTAGGAAAAGCTTGAATGTGGAAAAAGGGAGGATAAAGTGAAATATTAGAGTTGATAAGGTGAAAGTGATGAAGAACATAGTTCAAGGATGGATTTTAGTCACTATTGTTCCAAAATGCCATACCAAAGCCTCCTGAGCCTACGTTACAAGCCTAGGAAGTCCTAAAGTGATTCTAATCTAGTTGGATGAAAATCTGAGTCATGGAAAGCCTATGGTATTAGTCATGATGCAGTAATATCTTTTGTGAGAGTGAATGTGTTTGCACAAACCTAAAGCTAAATTTGAAACCATCATTGAGTGTAAAAAATAGGACTTTTTTCTGTGAGGGCACTCGCATTGCATTGTTAGCATTTGACTTGTTCAATGATTATAGACTATTGATATTCCCTTGCTTGTCATAGTTGTGTTGTCAAATGCACTAGTGTATTTTGGTTTGCTAAATAGCTATCTAATCTTGTTTTAAAAGTTGGAATGGGTACCTGAGTTTGAATTATAAGTGATGTATGTCATTGGGTTGAGGTCTGTGTATTTCTATATTGTTTATATAAATTAAATTGTCGCTAGAGGATAAGAAATAATTTTAAGTTGAGAGTGTTGATATGCTATCAAAATACAACAAATGTGATCCTTTAAACTTAGGATTTTATGTGTTCTTAATGCGACATTTATGGGTTTTATGTTTTTTTGTGTTTAGATTTTACAGGAAAGCAGGTTGTCATGATTTTGGAGCAAATTGCAGACTTTTCTGGTTTTTGCTGGTTTACGAGAGCCTCTACGAGTCATAGAGGATTCGACGAGTCATGAGTAGGTTCCGTGAAGATTTCTAGTGAAGTTTGATTTCTGAAGTTCAGCCATATAAGACTTCTATACGAGTTGTAGATCATTCTACAAATCGTATAGAGTGGTTTCGTGAAGAATTCCAGTGAAGGACTAGTTGATGCAGATAAAGTTTATGAGAACACAATACGAGTTGTGAATCAGTCTATGACTCGTAAAGTGGATCCGTAGTAGTGAAGTCCAAGATCTCAAGAGCTAAATACGAGATCCCAATTATGACTTGTAAATCAGTTTATAAGTCGTAAAGGCCTATCATATAAAGTTAACGACCAGTTCTTCTAATTTCTTAGCACTTATTTGTAAATACTATAAATAGTAATTTTTAGATCATTATTCAGAGATTACAGTAGAGAGGATTTCCATAGAGTACTTTTTAGGGTTTTGTGCTTGGAGACTTCAATATTGGAGGAGAATACACTTGTGGATGCATTGTACATTCAAATATTGTGATTACCAATGTATTTTGGATTTGGTTTTTCTTCAACTCAATTGGGTAAGTGATTGATTATGATTCTAAATTCATGATTTCTTCATCTATTCATTTTACATGTTTTCAAGTGGTGGCTAACATTAGAACTTGCCTAGTGGTACCTTCCCGATCTAGGTGTTAATAAATAAGAAAAGAGATTGATTAACAGGATTCGATGATATGTTCTTGTATAATCAACCAAACTAGACCAAGGGGAGGTTGACTGGAACTATGGGTAATGGTTAGTATTGCACACCATGGAGATGGGCCAAGTCACATAGTGAAATTCACCTCTCACCTTTGACCAAAGGGATTAGTGAACTTAAATTACCGTCCTACATGTTATACTCTAGTTGAAAATTAGGTTATTCAGGGATATTGAGTCGGTTAATCCTGGGGAACAGAATTCCCAAGTTGGTCTCCATTATTGATTGTCTCTTTCTTTAGTTAGTTTAGTTTAAATTCTTGTTGAACATTGCAAACCCCCCCTCCCGGGGGAATTGAGTTGTTAATTACTTGAATTGCGTATTGGTGAATTCATTGTGAGTCTCTATATTCTCGGTGGGATTTGACCCTAACCTTGGTTAGGTTTTATATTTGACGATGATCGGTTAGAGTCGAATCCACAAGGAATATGGTAGATTTAGAAGAATTTAAAGCAATTCGGGTGGATGGACCTACTTATCTCCTTACGGGGAGGGGGGTTGTAACAACTATGAAAAGTTATCCGAAACTAAGACAAGTGTGAAATTAGTATAAAGACTGACTTGAGTATTGCGTTCCCCATGATTTCCTAACTCGATATTACCAGATAATTGAATTCCTTTTTAGTGTGTATCATGTAGAATGGCAAGTTAGGTTTATCAAACCCTTTGATCTAAACGATAGATAAATTTCACTACGTGATTTGATCCATTCCCGTAGTGTGACATTACTAACCCTTACCTATCATTCCAGTACAACCTCCCCTTAGACCAGTTTAGTTGATTAGACAAAAAACATCAATCAAATCCTATTAATTAATCTCTTTTCTTATTTATTACTACCTTGATCTAGTCAGTAAAACTAAGCGAGTTGTGATGTTGGCTACCCTTAAAAAGCAATCAAAACAAAGAGAACTAATTAACACATGCACACTGTTCAAGAATTATGAAGTATTTGGTTTTACCATGTTAGTTCTTCATGGTTCCAACAACCTTAGTTATGGACTTAGTTGCTCATGATTAGTTAGATGCAAGAATCATGAATTTGAATAAGATAATTGAGCACTTACACAAGAGGATTAAGTACAATAAATCCAAGCTCTTCACCAAGAATCACAAGATTGAATTAAAGAAAAAAAAGTAATGTTTCACAAGTATTTCTCTCAACCTGTCTATTATTTATAAAAAATAACCTAAAACCTATTTATAGTCTTTAAAATACAAAACCAAAATGGATTAGGAGAACTGGGTCAGCAAACTCTGCGAGTACTTCTACGGGTCGTACAATGTCTTACGACCTGTAGTCGAGGCTTCATGGATTGCATCTTTAATTCTGTGGCTCACTTCTATGACACCTATTTATGGCCCATATAAAGTTTTACAGCTTGTAAGGGGTTTCTTCTGATGACTTCTATGCAACTCCTCGCTTTCTAATCCTTAGGGAAAGACACCAAGTCTACGGCTTATAAAATCATCTACGACTAGTCCGCATGTTCGTAGACTTAACTTCAAAAATCACTCTTCACTAGAATTTTGTACGAAACCATATCTACAACTCTGGGAATTCTCTACGGCTTGTAAAAGGTCTCCTAAATCCTTAACTTTTGCAAAATCTGAATACTTAGCCTAAATATTATGCCAACCCTATAATATATTCTATAAAACAAATATGAAAGCAAATCAAATCTACTAACATCTCCTTGTGAACACACAAAATTTTAAGTTTTTAAGCATTAAATGTGTTATATTTTGACAGACATCAATACCCTCATCTTAAAATTGTTGCTTGTGCCCAAGCAACGGACTCAATCTGCATAAGCAGTACAGTAATATACAGACCTCAACCTAATGCCATACATCGCTTCAAACTCAATCTCATATACCCACACCACTTTAAAAACGCATCAGATAGCAGTCAAGCAAACCAACACAAATCAACTTGAGTGACAATACAACTATGACAAGCAAGAAAATTATCAACAAGCAAAAATCACTGAGTTAGTCCAATGTCAACAATGCAATGAAAGTGCCCTCTCGGAAAGAAGTCCCATATCCCTCTCATGATGATGTTTTCAATTTCAATGCTTGAGACTATGCAAAATGTTTCTCTCATAAAAGACATTCAAAAACCATGTGCAATACCATATGCTTGTCTTTATTCTCATGACTATGACCTTTGACAACTTGGACTAAGATCACTTTAGGATTTTATTGGATTATAACGTAGGCTTAGGGGCTTTCATTTTAGTGACTAAAGACCCCTCTTCACATTGCATTTTTCTATATTTTTTCCCTACCAATACTGTTATTTTTCACTTCATTCTCCCTTTTTTATATTTTCAGCTTTTCTGGATGCCTTATTCTCATTGTTCAACTTTTTTCCTTCTATTTTTATGCCGACACTAGGAGGAGACACTTTAAAATTGAATTTGATGATTGGGTGTACTTGAAGGTTTCGCCAATTAAATGTGTGGTTCATTTTATAAAGAAAGAGAAGTTAAGCACTAGGTATGTAAGGCCTTACCTGATCATGAGGCATTGAGAAACAATGAAATAACATATCCTTTGGAGGCACCAACAAGTCGAAAGTGTCGCTTAGGAAGCCAAAGCAAATATGAAAAAGTTATACCCTTATCTCTTCCATTTTAATAAAGCTTGAGGTACTCTGCTTTTTCTACTTGAGAACCTCCCTTTCCTTGCATGTCATTTTCATGTCATCTATGCATGATTAAGTGATTTTGAGGGTGCATTGTAAATGTTAATTGAAGCATAGTTTGAAAATTTTCATAATGTATATATTGCATTTTGCATATGATGCATGTATTCTATTCCTTAATGTTACCAAGGGGAAGATAATGTAAGGCCCCACATGTTGGAAGGCATGAGAGTATAAAAGAAATGAAGTCTGGAAAATGTCTAAGTGTAAGTGGGTTCACGAAGGAGTCTAGGGGCCGTTAAATGGAACACAGGTCATACTTGGGTTCATGGGTCCTAAGGGTGTAATTCCATCAGCCCAAGTTGGGAGAGCCACCAATTCTATAAGGGTAACCACGAGCCATTAGTTCATCCACAAGCCGTAACTTGTGTTCATGGAATGACGGGCAGACTTGGTGGAAAAATGACTTTCTGAAGCTTGATGCATGAATAGCAGGACGAATCGTAGATTTATTGATGAGTCATAAGTGGTTTTGTGGATTGAGTTTTCGAGAAGGCTTCAGAGGGTAAAAAATTTAATAGGATGAGACCCCCTTTCTATGACCCTTGGACTAGACCACGACCCATAATCAAGGTCTTGTGGTCTGGTCCGACAGATTTTAAGAAGGGGTAATTTTGATATTTCCTAATACTCCAAGTCAATGCTATGTCGTTTAAACCCATAAATAATCCCTTTTGATCCTTATACTACTCGAAACTACTCTACCCCAATTCATTCTAAAATATCCTAAGTCCTAAACTCCTTCCAAAATACTCTCAAACTCCCTCAAGACATTCAAGTAAAAGTGTAAGTTAGGGTTTCAGATTATCTTCATCCTTCAACAAGATTTTCTTTTGCAATCACTCCAAGGTATGTGGGTTTCAATTTTTGGAGATCTTTCCTCCACAAAGTTCAATCGTCCCTCTTGCTCATCTATTTTTAAGTCATGGTAAATTATGATAATTGCATGAACTCTTTTATATGTTGATATTATAGAATAATTTATGCTATTCTACCTTTGTATGCTACAATGCAATGAAACATCATGTGAAATTTATGGTATATATGATGGTTTGATATTACCCTAATGAAGCTTTACTTTGGTATGGCGGGTTACTTTGGATGATTTGTAAAAGACCTTGTTCACTCTTCTCACGTCCTAAAATCATGAATTTGCATGATTTTAAATATATCTACATGTACAAACCATGTTTAAATCAAAATTATGTGAAAATCTTCTAGGATGTTGGAATACTTATGGCAAGATAAGCCATTTACAAATGTCATGAATCTTAAAGTAATATTATGCATGCTATGAGCTCATGAGAATGTAACAAATGTTATGATTAATATGAAGCCTTTTCTTTGATGCTATGTGCAAAGTTCTTTGATGAGATACTCTTAAGATGCTACCAAGAGTTATGAGATTATGTAAGATATGATTAAGTACATGAATTGGCTATTCTATGGGATTGTTGACTTAGCACCAAGAGAACCTTGGTAGGTAGCCATTGTCCCTAAAATATGTGCCATCATAGGTTTGTGATATTGATTCCCTATGTGGGGTTGTACTTACTGAAAAGGATATTTGTTCAATCTACTGAAAAGGCTACGTAATAAGGTAACGATACCTTATGAAAACTATCGAGAAAGCCATGTCCTAAGTAGGGATATTTGATGACACTTTCCGAAAAGGTTATGCCATAAGGTGAGTGTTTGTTCTACCTTGGCAAACCAGACCACTCCTTGTCTAATGTAGAGTGAATATCGAAATTCTAAGTAGTATCTCACTCGGTCTTATATGTCAGTTATGGTCCTTCCCCACCTATGTATGATATGTCATGTGATTTGGTGATTCCTCATGCATGTTTTGACTAAGCATTAATCATTCATGTTGTATTGAATTTACAACTGTTGATTATGATTATGCATATTGTTCAACTATGGGTTATGTCTTCTTGTTGCATTACTGTCATGCTCCGAGTCTACATCCTAAATGTGACTGGAACTCGGGATCTATTCCTAGTCCTCAAGCGAACCCTTGGCCTGGCTGACTTACTCAACTGGAAACTTTACATGCATGCATAAGCTTTACAAGATAAACCTTTTAAAATATTTAACAAAAACTCAAAGAATCCCAAATCAAGCTTTATAAGAAGTCTGAAAATATCTTTTCATACAAATAGTAATAATGCTTAAAATGTTTGAATGGAAAGACTAGACCAACTCACTAACTCTGTCCATGAAGCCTCTACTACTATACTACGGTAGGTGCTGCAACAAGACTCATGGCTATCTGACTGTAAAATAAAATACATAAACTGAACTGACTACAGTCCTCTAAAAGCAAAGAGGTCACACCAATAGCCTCTAGAAAGATATCATACTGAATATCTTCTATCATATGGATACCTAAATTTGCATCATAAAATGATGCAGCGCCAAAGGCATCAGTATGTGGAATGTACGGTACATAAAATGGATAAAATGGGGAAACTCAAGATTAAATGCTCAAAATCATAGGCTTAATGCTGAACATAATTCAATATCATAAGTAATGCATTATAGCAAAATATCTTATTTAATGCATAAGTAAATGCAATTATACCTGTGTCTAAAAATAATATATATTAAAGCTTGGGGAGTTTCTCTAACCGATAACCATTAATGCGAGCTTCGTGATGATACAACATCTTTTCCACACTGCTAGAGTCATCCCATACTTTGCGGGGGTAAGGAATAAAAACTAGGGGAGTGGATTCATCCCAAAACTGGTCATCTCAGTGGCAATAGGGAGTTGTACTTTTGGTACAATGATATCCTTACATTGGTGACATAGTTTATGAGTTCAAGTTATTATTACTCTCACTAATATCGGTTCTCAATACTACTCTCAAAATATGCATTGTGCTCAATAACTGTAAAAATGCTCCACTATAGGGGTAAATTGAACATATACTGCTTGGATCCTTGGTTCTACATATTTCCTATAAACTATTTTTTCTTTCTCAAAACTAATAATGCTTTCTCATAACCGGTAATGCTTTCTCAAACTCTGAAACTTATGCATGATGAGTAATAATACAAAATATCTTAACTGTTTGAACTGCTCTTTTAAGTCTAACATATAATGCTCAAAATATAGTTTAGTAAATAGACTACCTGTATAACTCATGGTAAAATGTTTCTTTAATCAACTCATACTTTGAACTGAAAAATCTTTCATGAATTTCATAGAGTCATAATTATATGAATATAATGTCTTATCATTCAAATCTTAACTTGACAATAGAGTAATAGTAAAACATAATATGGAAAGTAATTCTCAATTCTAGTTAGGATTTTTGTAACTGTAGTAATACTTCAAGAATTTAAGGGATGTACTCAACACAGAAGTTCTTAGCACGATAATGATAAAATAACAAGGATTTTGTAATAAAGTTTTGTATTTCTTCACAAAATCATAGGAATGAAATTGACTTGACTCTTAACCAGAATTCTTGATAAGGGATATAATTTAGGCACGAAAATAAGATTTTAGGTAGCGTTGCATACCTGGAAATCGAAGAACAAGTGCAACTCAACAAATCACATTTGAATACTTTGAAAACCTAGCTTCTCTCCTCTTTTCATCGCTCATAGTCATTTCAAGGACTTGGAAAGGACGTAGAATAAGTTTTTAAACCCTCTTTATACTTCAAATGACCTCTTTTGGTCATATACTAAGTAAAGGAGGGGTATGGAAAGGTCTAGAATGACCCTTACGAAATTTGAAAAAAGTCAGTTCTGGGACGCGAGGTCCGCGACGTGGACTGTGGCTTTTCTTGTTTTTTTTGCCGAAAATTCTACGAACGGGCTTTCTAATCCCTTAGAAAGTTTTTGGGGTGAAACCAAGTATTGGTCCATAATGGAGGCGCGTTATGCCCCTGTCGCGCTGTTATTACCCGTAAGTCCTTAATTGGTTTAAATTGGTAAAGTTTGGGACCGAATGTAAATTTTCGTATAAAGTTTTATCCTTAAGAGTTATTGTTGGTGGGGTATTATGTTGTGTTTTATTGTGATTGGGGCATGTGAAGGAATTGGGGTCTATATATACATGTGAATATCATCTCTTGCACAAGAGAGAACATTCCCCATACTTCGAAAAAAATTGAAGCAACTAGGAAGCTGAAAAGACCCTCTAGCAAAAAAAATTTTTATTTTTTTGAATTTTTGATTATTTGACGCTTTAAGCACGGTATATTGGATCCCCTAAGTGGCGTAGAGGTGTTGGTTGGTCAAGAAAATGTTTGGTTTGACGGCTATGAAGATTTGAGTTTGTGTAAGAGGTTGCAAGGTATGTTAATTTTTAGCTTCTTTTATGTGAATTA
>JAABOM020000092.1:9746746-9768548 GCA_011800125.2 Solanum clarkiae
TTTTCTTTAAAATTTCAAAATTGGTTTTCACTTAATTTAATTGAGTTTTAAACTGATTTTTTGAATTTTCTTCTCAAAAAGCCATTTTTTCGACATAACAGCTGGAAGAAAAAAAAATAAAAATGAAGTTGAAAAAAGAACACAGTGTGTGAAGAAGCGAATCGGGTGTAAATAGGAAAACAGAGATTTTAGAAATTTATAAAAATAGTAGGTAATATTTGAAAATATTTAAACATAATATGGTACTTCCTTAAATTTTTTATTTATATTTAGTTGCTACTGCCTGCTATTTATTTTACCATTTTTATTTTATTCGTAGAATTGTCATTATTTTTTTATTTTATTTAATCGTTATTGACTGACGCGGAAACAAAAAGAATGGGCAAAAAGCTTGTGTTTTGTTTCGTCATCTTTCTACTTATAATAGGTGAAGTGGAGCCATGGTTGAGTTTAGTCATTGCTCCTTCATTTGCATCTGCTATGGCGTATTCGAAATCCAAACCAGGATCTGAACCCAAATCTCATTCCCGGAGCGTTCTTGAACTTTTCGCCGGCTTAAACCCTTCAATTCCTCAACTTCCTCCCGTTCGTTCTTTAGCAATCACCACAAACAACGCTTCTCAAACCCTAGTCTTTGTCGGAACAGTCTCCGGAGACGTCATTTCCCTCTCCCTAAACCCCAACTCCGGTTTATCACTCTACCTGCGGGTGAACATCATTGGCAAACCCGTGACTTCGATCCACGTTATTAGTCATATTAGAAAACTCATTGTTCTCTCCGACGGTTTTATTTTTTTGCTCGACCTGAATTCACTCGAACCCGTTCGAAAATTGAGTCTGTTGAAGAATGTTAGTGTTGTAAGTAAGAGATATTTTAGTAGAAATTACAGTTTAAACCCTATCTCAAATGGGATTAAAGGAAGAGAAGATGGCTGTTTTTTCGCGGTTGCAGTGGGAAAGAATCTGGTGCTTGTTGAGCTGGTTCTGAGTGGTTCTCCTGTAATTTTGAAGGAAGTTCAGGGCGATTTTACAGACGGGATAATGTGTATATCATGGATAGATGACTCTGTTGTTGTCGGAACTAGGAGTGCTTACTATTTATATTCGTATGCAAGTGGGCAGTATGGTGTGATATTCTCATTGCCTGATCCATCCGTATTCCCAAGGATCAAGTTATTAGCAAAGGAGTGGAAGGTGATGTTAATGGTGGACAATGTGGGTGTTATCGTGGATAGTGAAGGACAGCCCGTGGGTGGTAGTTTAGTTTTTGGCAAAGCTCCAGAGTCCATGGGGGAGATAGGGGCATATGTTGTGGTGGTAAGGAGTGGGCAGTTGGAGATCTATCACAAAAAATCGGGGAATTATGTTCAGCAAGTTCAATTTGTTGGGGAAGTAGGTAATCCTTGTGTTGTGGCTGATGAGGAGGATGGAAGAGGAAAGCTTGTTGTTGTAGCAACAGGCTCAAAGGTAATATACATTCTTTTTTTTTTGAGATGGTGTCTCAAGGCTAGCTTGCCCACAAAATTATATTAAATTTTGATAACTTTAGCTTAAGATTAACTTTTGACAACTTCAACTATAAAAAGTCTGAATTTTGATGCTTTCTGGATTAAGTTTTAATCTTTAAGAACTAATGCACTCAATTGGTTAAGGGGTAATTAAACTTTGCTTCTGTTGAATTACCCCATGCATAACTTGCTAGTAATGTAACGATTGAATAGAATTGGACTTTCATTCGGGAAGCACTGGTGTAGTGCTCTATGAGGCCCTGCAGGGCTGCGGACGTGCTAATAGATGCTTACCTAAGCTAGCGTTTCAAGGTGATCTTTTTGATAGCTTCAACTATTTTGACCTTACTGTTACCACTTTCTAAAAACTGTGTTGGCCTCATCCTAAAAAGGAAAAAAAAAAACTAAATCTACTTTGCTGAGGTGTTTGATAAAGTTATGAAAAAAAAGTTTCTGCTTACTCACTGGAAGGTGTCATTTTTTTGTTCTTGTAGATGCATGTTCCTATTTCTTTTTGATTTTCATCATTGGGTTGTTCATTATATATCTTACAAGTAGGGCAGACAAATGGTGGATATTTCATTTATTTTGCGATAGAATTTAAGTCCTATGATATCACAATATCCCTAATAGAGCTGAACCTTGGTTCGATTGGATTGAAAGAAGCAAGAATTTCGTTAGAAGAGTCTCTTTGATTAGTAAAACACTAGAATTGATTGTCCAGAACTTGAGAGAAGCATCAAGTTGTGAGGGTATGTAGTGAGTAGATGGAAGATAAGAGATAGCTTCTCTGTGATCTTTTGTTCCTGTAACTTTATCAGGCTTGGTAGGCATATTAGCATTGTCACTATACGTGGAAGGAATGAAGTTGTGCTAATCAAACGTGGAAGAGACATCAATTGCTTTGTTGACAAAATTAATGTAATGGAGCCTAGGTTGGTGGATAAAGAGTTCTAGTACGCAAATGCAATCAGAAGCTTTAAATGGTCAAATAAAGAAGTGGGTTGGAGGTTCAACATAAAAGGAGAAGTTATTCAACTAAAGGAGGACATGGAACATCCTTAGAATGAGGTACTTGATGAATGATAGTTGACCTTTCACTACTGTAGAATTCCCCACTCTGATCTTATCAGAAGATGGACTACTACTCATGGAAGCAAGCCATGGTCTAAACATTTATGAGATGGGAGAAGGTAGATTCCTCTAATGTTCCACAGTTTAAGTTACTTTTGAGCAAGTTTTGAAAAGGAATTGATAGTACTAATTCTCAAAAAAAAAAGGGTTTTGAAAAGGGATTGGTACCAGAAAAGGTCCCCCATTAGTTTCCAATGGTCCCAATGTGATGATCCATTCCTTGAATTGGTAGTAGTGTCTGGAAAACCGGCCAGAAGCTCCTATGGTAGTAGTTTCTGGAAAACCATTTGGAATGCATGATATGATTTTCGGGGCAATGTGGAGATCACAGTAGGTAATCAGGAAAAATTGGATTTTGGAAGGATCAGTGGATTGGACTTAATAGCTTAAAGTCCACCTTCGCTGATTTATAGTCAATTATCCTTCAACAAATCATGCTAAGATGAACCAAATTTGGAATCAACATGGTTGGGATTTTGAACTTCAGAAGAGCTTAAAATGATTGGGAATTGAGAGTTTTTACCAAAGTGCTTCAGCAACTGGCCATTTTTATTGGTAATACTGAGTATTCATACAAGCTTAAATGGTGTTTGAACGACGAAAGGAAATTTACAGTAAAACACTCTGTGTACTGGAATTTGGATCACAGAAGTCATCTGTACATCTTACCCTGAAAGCGCTCTTGGAGAGCCAACCTTTTAGTAAAGGTATCTTGTTATGAGTGGTTGGGACAAGAAAGCATGCTCACTCAATAAAGGCTACAAAGAAGAGGTCTTTGGATTTGTTGATGTCTATTATGTGGTCAGGGATGTAATAATGAGCACTTTTCCTACCGTGCGGACATGTTCTTTTGTATACTGGAGATAAATTGGGTTATGCCCAGTAGCACTTTGGAGCTTTTGAGCAACCAGGTAAACATGTGGGGCAAAGTAGTAGTGAAGAGGACTCATGACAGGTCATTCTTGCGTGTATATGGTGGATGGTTTGGAAAGAAAGGAACTCAAGATACTTTGAAGACACTAGCAATGCCATCTAGAAAATTTGGACGGATTCTCTTGGTTTGTGGTGTAAACAGAATATGTGGGGGGAAGTAGGAAAATTAATAGATTTAATTGGCAATATTGGAGCTAGCAGATTTTTGGACAGGAGACCTCTTATATTGTTTTGGTGTTTGTAAAGCTTGACAACTCAATATCTTTTGGAAGTTGTGTTTTGTTTATTAATACAAATGATTACCTTTATACAACACCATTCACAGTATAATCTCACAAGTAGGGTATAGCGAGGGTAGAGTACACCCAACCTTACCTTGTACCTTTGTTAAGGTAGAGAGACTGTTTCTGATAGACCTGTCTCAAGTAAAAGCATATATAAAACAAGCATGGAAGGATACACAACGGTGAAGTAGTCATGCTAATAACAAAGGAGAGGAGAACAAAGGCAACATAAATGATTATCTTTATCTTGCAAAAAAGTAGGGCCGCCGAATGAACTAATTTTCACAACCTGCGTTGTTTATTGCGTTTGTCGAGTTATACTGAAAACGGGTGAAATTTGGGTTCAACCCATATTTAAACCCTACAAAAAGGGGTTTCCATGGGTTATTTATTGGTTAGATTTGATTTTGGTGAATTGCTAGCTAAATTGCTTGCATAACTGGTTAAGATTTCATTAGTGCATTCATTCCTGTGATTATAGAAGTCTGCTTTTTTATCCCGAGTTTGCTTCAGTACTTCTTTTTAAGATTCTTTGCTTCTATTTTAAAAATAGTCAGTACTTGGCATATTATGGTGGAGGTGCCATTGTTAGCTCTCTTCGTACGAGTTTAATGTTCTACTCTACCTTAAGAAGCAACTAGTCATATCTTTTTTTTCTTTATACAGATGAAACACAAATCCAAGTTTTCTAATCCTATTTGAATAAATTGTATTTATTTTGGTGTATTATTGTTTTAGATTTTGATTTTAATTCGAAATTAAAAAGTTTGTCAAAAGACGGAAACATCAAGTTTGAAAAATGTATGTAATACTAACAATATATATATTATTTTTAAGTATATTAAGCTATATAATTGTATGAAATGCCTCATTGAGAATCCTCATTTAGAATAAGGTCCCTTTTATATTCAAGCACACATAGATATTCATTTTTTGTTTACTTTAAGCCTACATATAGTATAATAGATGAAAATTATTAATTTAGAAAATAAGTAAGATTTCGTAGGATTATATACAAAAGATCCTTCTTTTGGTGTCCTTTTTACTCTCTATCCCTATGTCTCTTATCTAGGAAGGGGGCTTAGACAAGGTGATCCTTTGTCACCTTTTCTATTCTTGATAGTCATGGAAGGACTTAATCATATAATTAAGGCCGCACAGTTGAATGGTTGGATCAAAGGCTTTGGATCCCAACCAAATGCCATTCAAAGAATGGAAATATCTCATCTTTTGAATGGCGATGACTCTCTAGTATTTTGTGAAGCTGATATGGTACAAATCAGACATCTCAGATCCATCCTAACTATTTTTGAAGCTTTGTCAGGTTTACATAGTAACAGACAGATAAACTTTCTATTATTCGGTTAATAATGTCCCGAATTTGCTATCTCTGGCAGGTAACCTTGGCTTTCAGGTGGGAGCTCTTCCTAAAATTTATATGGGGATGCCTTTGGGGGCTAAAAACTGTACCATAGGAATCTGGAATGAGGTTATAGAAAGGTGTGACAAAAAATTGTCAAGGTGAAATCCCAGTATCTTTCCCTAGGTGAGAGATGAACACTCATTAATTCAATTTTAGGTGCTCTTCCTGCTTACATAATGTTTATCTTTCCATTAGCCAAAGAGTTCAAAAAAAGAATTGGCAGATTGGGAGGAGACTTTCTTTGGTAAGGCAAACAAAGAGAAGAAAAGCTAATTTAGTTAAATGGGAAGCTATAACCTTGAGCAAGAAACATGGTAGTTTGGGCATAAAGAACTTGAGTTTGCATTATAGAAGTCTTCTGCAAAAATGTTATTGGAGGTTCAATAATGAGGACAATGCACTTTGGAGGAATTTCATATACCAGAAATATGGGATGCTGAACTAGTGGACCACAAATGATGTTAATGGTCCCTATGGTAGCAGTATGTGGAGAACTATTAGAAACCAATGGCAAGACTATCAAAAAAATGTGAAAATTATTGTGGGAGATGGAAGAAAAACTGATTTTTGGGCTGATTACTGGTTTGGGCAGACCAATATGAAGTATATGTTTCCAGTTTTTTATTCTATAAGTCTCCAACAACATGACACGATCAACAAAATGTGGAGTCAGCAAGGGTGGAATCTAATTTTTAGAAGAGCTCTTAATGACTGGGAAGTAGAGAGTTTCTTCATATTGATTTAGATATTGGAACTTTTGGTGGATGCACTGATTCTACAGACACACACCAGGGAAAATTAAACAGTAAAGGGGCCTTCTTAGTAAAGTCAGTGTATCGTCAGTTGAATCAAAGGACCTGTAAAGGAAAATTGATCTTGGAAACAAGTCTGGAAAGTAAATATTCCTATGAGAGTATCATTCCTTGTCTGGCCGGTGATTAAGAAAGCTTGCCTAACTCAAGATAAGCTACAAGGAGGTCTTCGGATTTGTTCAAGATGTCTTTTACGTGAACAAGAGGGTGAAGGCCATGAACACTTATTCCTACACTGCAGAACAACAATAAATCTGTGGCACATGTTCTTTTGCATTTTGGGTATAACTTGGGTATACTTTGGCACTGCTGAACAATTGGAGTATTGGGAATATAGGTGGGAGGAGGATTAGTGGAAGATCATTCTTGCTTGCATTTGGGGGACAGTGTGGAAATAAAGGAATGGTAGACATTTTGAAGGCACTAGCATTTCTATCCATAACACTAGGTTGAATTGTCTTGGCTTGTTCCTTTTTTGTTGTTAACAGAATATGTAGGGGGAAGTAGGAAAGTTAGTACATTTAGTAATGTATAATTGTAAAGGGTTCTGGGGAAGGGGTTTAAGTACCCTTTCGATGCTTTGTAAAGTTTCCAACTTAGCACCCTTTTCTAGGTGGCTAAGTTTTTACTTAATACAACTGTCACTGGTCTACAAAAAGGTCTTCCACAAGTAGGTTTTCCGGAGAAACTATTTGTTCTGGTGTGGATGGTATACCTATATTTCTTGGTTTTAAATGCTCTTCTTACAAGCGATGTTCCTATCTACTATTATTTAAAAATAATCAAGTTATTAATGACCGGATGAAACCAAGAAATGACCCCTCATGTGCGAATGATATAAGATCCCCTTTAAGATCAAACAATTCTTCAGCTTTTGCCATTTATGTGATTGCAAGAAACTAAAGTAAAAATTTAAGTTATTTTGCACGAATCATGTTATTTATTTATGGTGACGAGACAGAAGAATGAAGTAATCGCACTTTGTGCATCTGTTATTCTGTTATACTGATGATTTTGGAATTGCCTACTATTTTTGGTGAGTCTTGAAGGATAGTTAATATAGCATTTACACTAATATACCTTCATCGGATATATATATAGATAATTGTTTCAAATGCCACTTCTAAAATAAGTTTATTATCGAAGTTCTCTATTAAGAATAATGCTTAAATTTCATAGTTATGTAAGAAATCTGACAAATAAAGTTTTTATAACCTCTATATAAAATGGGTCAAACCTGTTTATAACCCAAACTGTTTTTGACCCTCTAACATATGGGCGCTGGGCGGATTGGGTTATGACCTTTTTACTCAACCCGCCCGGACCCAACCCAACTGCCCCGTTTGCCACTATTACAGTTACAAGCAGACATAGTAAAATTTCCTGATTAGAGTTTTTAGATTTATTGCTTATTGTGTTCTGATGACAGGTTATGTGTTACCGAAAGGTGCCTTTGGAAGAACAAATAAAAGACCTACTGAGAAAGAAAAACTTTAGAGAAGCAATATCACTGGTTGAGGAGCTTCGAAATGAAGGTGAAATGACAAGGGAGACACTCTCTTTTGTCCATGCTCAAGTGGGATTCCTTCTACTGTTTGACCTACGCTTTGAGGAAGCAGTTGATCAGTTCTTGCTTTCAGAAACAATGGAGCCTTCAGAACTTTTTCCATTTATCATGAGAGACCCAAATCGTTGGTCCTTGTCGGTATGTACTGGTGTATCAGTGATTGTCCTGTGCATGCACTTATGTTTCAATGCAGGGATCTCCAATTTTCATGGTGATATATGTGCTGATAAATCTATAACATGATCTTTGAATCAGTTATATATGAGTCAAGTTAGTTTCAGTTGGTCCGTCAAGTCATACTAAGTACATTTGCTCTTTTTCTAGAATCTTTTTCGGCATTTGATCTCTGAATACCGTTGTTGGGCCCTAAGTCAAGTTCTTGGTGCCAAAGAGTGTCGGTCATTCTCTATTCCTTACGAAAGGAAGAAAAGATCATCTCGTACTATTTCTATGTGTTTTATTATATGAATCAGTCTACCGTTTCTTTTTTGCGCAGGGAAGGACCAACTAGGTGTGGTCTATTCTTATTCTAGTCTTTTCTTTTCCTTCTATATTGCTGCATTTTTGGTCTTGCTTATGCCACTTTTTGTGTGCTACTTTTAACACTTATAAATTGATGGATCTTGCTCCTTAATTATAAAAGGCAAAACCGATGGAATCATTTTTTAACTTACTGCATATGTAGATTAGGACAATGCTCATATCCTGCTATAAAGGACAATGTGTCCTGAGGGTTGTATGCTAGTATTCCTATCAACTTGGTCTAAATTGGAATTCCTCCTTTCAGAATCAACTTTTTCTTAAAAGGATTTCCTATATTATAAAATTTATAAGCTAAATTCACCTGCTTCGACTGAACAAAATTTTGATCAGACATACAAACTCAACGAAGTGATTACGTCAACCCTTATTTTTTATTTTGATAAAACATATAAAGTCATTTGATAGGAGGAGGAAATCATGTCTGAGATATGTACAAAATTAGAAAATGTCACACAAAAGCATGATTCTTTACTCAGAGCACCTAATTTTCTTTACTAATTGGTATCTAATGAGTGTTCCATCTTTTCAGTTTCCTAATCCTATTATTCTTTGGTTTCATTCTTTGCATATGGTCCACATAAGTGCCGAGTGATTCCATTTTCTGTTTATGTCTCTTTTTCCTAGATTTTGGTTCTAGTGACATGCCTTAACACGGTCAGGCATCACAATCATTCCAAATATGTTCCAGATTGTGCACCATAATCGACATGCCACCGAACAGTGTAGCAATAGCTGAATGACATCCTCTCTGGCGCACTTACACATGGAGCATGAACTGATATAGACATTTCTTTATCTTTTTTTTGTTGTCCTTTGTAATAATTGCCTTGCTACCAACCATGCAAAAGACTGATGTTTGGTCTCTTTCTCCATATTCAAGTAACGCTGATCTTACTATAAATATGCCATTGACTTGGATTATTTCGTCCATAATCGAGATTATTTGAAAAACCTGTGAAGCTGTTATCCCTTCTTGTTCCTTAAGTATCTGACCAGGGCATGCATAACATAGTGAAGCTGTTCTCCCCTCTGTTACCAGGGCATGCACAACATAGTGGGACATGTCCACAGCATATCTGATTCAGAAGCGGACTGTGACCATTTCTCTTTATGTCTACATTTTTGATGAAGTAAGAGGTTGTATTAGAAGGCATCAAGGAGATGCAAGTTAGTTACAAAGAAAATAGGTGATAACTCTGGAATTGCCCAAAAAAAGAAAAACAATTGAGATCTGGGAGTTGAAACCTGTAGCAAAAACTCAAAGTTGTTAAGCTAATGAAGTCTACAAGGGAAATTGCACCATTTACAGGGGAATAGTTGCTGCAGCTATAAAGATTCACTAGACTTTTAGATTTCAAAGAGCAGTTGGGAGTTGAAGTCCCTTCAAAACATCTGCTGTTTCTCTCAATCCATATACTCCAAGATATACAAGCTGGTATAATTTGCTTGATTCTCTTGATGGATGTATCCACTTTCCATAAGCTCCAACTTTCGACTGCTTCTTTCATGGCAGATGGTGTTGACCAGCTGATGCAAAAAACTGCAAGATACATGGACCAAATGCCTGCTGCCACAGCGCAGTGCAAAAATAAATGGTTCACTGTCTCTTCTTTAAGATGGCACATGAAACATCTGTTTGCTATCTGGAAGCCCTACTTCTTGAAATTGTCAGGAGTAAGGGTGCCATTTATGTCTAAATTTGCAGTAGAAGTTTTTCCTAACTTTCAACAGCCATAGTTAATTATTTCAACTATTAGTTTGGATTAGTTATGTATGGCAGTTGACATGTTAAATCTTAAAACTTGAGACCCCCTATTAATAGAAATTTCTCCATCTGAGCGAACTCTAAGTAATTCAGATAAAATATGATCTTCCAGCACGTTCACATATATTGGTCCTTTGGTGTCTCTCACTTAACGTGTGATTCTCGGTGTGCGCCTTTTCTCCTCTAGGAAAGCTGTTTTATGTGCGCTTTTTCTCCTCTAGGAAAGCTGTTTTATGTAAATTTTTCTTTAATCTCTCTGGAATTGTCTTCTCAGGTTCCGAGGAATAGGTATTGGGGCTTGCATCCTCCTCCATCACTTCTTGAAAAAGTTGTGGATGATGGCTTAAGTGGTATTCAAAGAGCTATTTTCCTTAAGAAAGCAGGTATTGAGACTGCAGTTGATGACGACTTTCTTCAGAATCCACCGAGCAGAGCTGATTTATTGGAGTCTGCAATTGAAAATATGACCAGGTTTTAATTGATGAGGAGTATTATTTATTCTCAAGATTTTTTGAAACTTATTTATACTCGGGACTTTTTGAGAGTGGTTCTTTTTCTTTTAGAATATTGGGTGACCAATCCAACTTGGATGCACAAAAATCCCGAGAATAATTATAACACTTACATACCAGGCTTCGCTTTGCATGGTATGGAGAATTATTGCCCACTTCTATTGTGGGTATAAGAGGACAAAGAGAAGTGGATATGAAGTCCTCAATACTTAAAAGACTTAAAAACCCTATAATTATCATTCCAGAGCAGGAAATTCATTGAGGGACATTATAGTTATATACTCCATTCATTTCTATTTGTTTGTCTTACTTTCTATTTTAGTCCATTTTAGAAAGAATGCATCTTTTCAAACAACAACATACCCAGTGGAATCCCACAAGTGGGGTCTGGAGAATGCATCTTTTCCTTTTTGACAATTCTTTAATTCTAACTTTCCACTTGATATGTTTAAGACCACAAGATTAAAGGATATTTTTAGTAACTTCTACACATTTTTAGTTTAAGACTACAAGATTCAAAAGTTTTACTCCTTTCGTTTAAAAAAGAATGACCTCCTTTCCTTTTTAGTCTGACATCTGCATTTTTCTATCTATGGTTGTTGTTCTCCATTGATCTTTTAATTAATTGGACATTAAGAACTTTTTTCTACACGAGGGTCTCGAGGAAGAAGTCTATATAAAGCAATCATCTGATTTTGTTGCTCGAGTGGACTCTAGTAGCCTTATATGTCAATTGTGTAAGTCACTCTATGATCTGAAGTAGTCTTCTAAAGCTTGGTGTGGGCAGTTTAACACTGCAATTCTAGAGTTTATCATTCTGTGTGTTATCGACATCGTGCATCAATTCAGTATTTCACGAGAAAGCTAATCACATTGAGATTGACCGTCAATTTTGTGAAATCAACTTGCAGATATCTCACATGTCCATCATTGGTCCTCATATTAATGACATTTGTAACAAGCTAGGTACATATGACTTATATGCATCAGCTTGAGGGGGAGTGTTAGAATAGGAATAGGTATACTCAATCTTACTTAGAAGAGGAATAGGAATAGAAATATATAGTAGGAATAGAAATAGTGCACCAAGGATTGTATTGTAGTGTCTATAAATAGGATCTCTCTGTAATAATGTAGATAAACAATTCAATAATATTCTTCTCCTATATTTCTCACGGAGGAAAGCTATGAACTGATTCCTTCAAATGTCTTTCTCTTCCCTTGTAGAGAAATCGTAGACTACAGGGTTAATTCCTCTAGGCAATGTCTTACTTTTCAAGTGTAAGTTCCAGTTGAATTGCTTAAAATGTCTCTCTTGTACATTCAATTATCTTTTTGTAAGTTGAGAACATATGGAAATGACCACAAAGGGATCAGTGTTACTCATATGTTAAGAAAATGCTTTTGGCGTCCTCTCTTTTGTGCTAAATGCTTACAAAGAAATTCAGGATGACAAAAGCTGAAGCTAATAATATATTTCTTTGCCCTTTGTTAGTTGCATTTCTGTAATATATTTTGGTTGAGTTTGTTGTTGAAGTTGGTTTATTTTGTGGGACACTTATAAAGCTAGATTGTTCGACTTCTCTATCTAATTTTCTTATGTGCAGTTTGGTTTTACTTGCCTTTGCCGTCTCTGGTCCTTAATCCCTCCCCTCTTCTATTACAGGTTTTTAGAAGCATCACGAGATAAAGATTTAACTCCTTTGGTGTGCGAAGGAGTTGACACTCTTTTAATGTACCTCTACAGAGCTTTAAATCGTGTTGATGACATGGAAAGACTTGCCTCCTCCGAGAACAGTTGCGTAGTGGTATGTCTATATGACCTTGATCTATTTTGTCTAATATGTGATTTGTTAGTTGTTCTTTTTTTTTTTTTTTTTTTTGGTTTGGTTGTGTGGGGAGCAAAATGTAGTTAGTGTGTTGATAGCTAATGTATGTACTATCAAATACTTCTATTGATGTTGGCCTTTGAGTTAATGTAGTTATCAAAGGCATGCTTAAAGTGTGGTTAAGCCCTACTTTAAGGCTCAAAACATGTTGAGCATTGTGCCCTGCTTAATGTGCACTTTGGTGTCGTCTAAGTTTTAAGACAAATATTTCCGCGAACAAGCGTTTCCTATAGAGATGACACTAAACAATTTGTTATTCCACTTTATCATTAGAAAATTCAATTTTTATGTCCAAATTAGTCTTGGACTAAATATGTATAACTGTAGTTCTCCTCTGGTGCGCCTCTTTTCATTAAAACCCACATTTTATTTGCTCTTTTCATTAAAGCCTACATTTTATTTGCCGTTTGCTCTTAAAGCCCCAACAAACCTTAGAGCTTTTTGGCACTTTCATTTTGATAAGTAGCATACAATCTTCCACCAACACGTGTGTGGTAATTTTGCCTAGCAAGGCTTAAACACCAAGACTGATAAGAAGAAATTACCTACCGCTTTTTTCCCTCTGCTTTGAACCTTTGTTCCTAATTGTTTTAACACACTTTATTGATTGTAGCCTTACCCTAGGTCGCCCATCAAACACTTATTTGTTATATAACCCATAGGAATAACTTAAGTTGCTCGGACTCTTTATTTTTGGTGCCGCATCCGTGTCGACACGACATGGGTGTGAGTGTGGGATCCGTGTCCGATTTGGTCAACCGGTTTCGGGTACTTTGACCAAAATCGATGGGGAAAGTTTGGAGAGTTTTAATAATTTTTGTAATCAATACAAAAACAAGGGTGGAATTGAAGAAAATGGAATACTTTTTATATAGAAATTTCTATGTCACTTATTTTCCTTTAATCTTCTTCCAGGATTTTCCTCAAGTTCTCTATATGATATCTCATAATTTAGGTTGTATCACTCTATTTTTGGATATTTTAATTATATTTAGGCAAATCCCTGCACCCGTATCCATATATGGATCCATATCCCCGAATCTTATAAATTAGATCATGAAGGATCTGACCTCTAGTTCTGCACCCGTATCAGACATCCGTACCGTAGTCCGAGCAACTTATGGAATAACTCTGGTGGCAGTGGCTTTTTATTTTTCTGCTTGGGGTAAAGTTATTTGTTTGGTATAAGTTGATATTAGATGTATTAATAAGGTAGTAAAAATTTATTGACAATGGGGCCAAAGTGCTCAAGTAGAAAGAGTGTACAAAAGAAAAAAGAAAACTTAACTAAATGATTCGTACAAACTTCACCCTATCACCCTATACATTACGAGGCTTAATGAGTGCACGTTACAAAACTTATCTTTACTCCCTCAAAAGCTTTTATGTTTCATTCTCTCCATATGATTCAAAAAAGTGCAAGTGGAGCAACATTCCACGGATTGTGTCCTCTCTCATTGAAACTTCTGAAGGTCTGACATTACCCACTCTGTTTCAAACCATCTGAAGATCCCCACCATAGGTTCGATGCTACTTTACTATGTAGAAAAAGATGATTGGCATCTTTACCCGAACCCTTGCACATAAAGCACCAATCAACATAAGTAACACAAAGCACCAATCAACATAAGTAACCTTTTTCTCGCTTCATATTCTCAGTGGTCAGGATCACCCCTTGCTACTAACCAAGTGAAAAAACATAACTTACGTGGTATACAGGCATCCAAATTGATTGATATGGAAAGACAATGTTTTACCTCTTCAAGAACTTCTCACAATAAGACTTTACATAAACGACCCATTTTTCGGCACCCCTATTTCCACCCATCTTCGCTATTATGTGTTCGAATTTGTTTGTGAAGCACATGACTAATCCTTGAAAGTTCCTCCTAAACCTCGAATTAAAAGAACCTTTATACCTCATAGCATCCCAATTCATTAGACTGTCATTTCCTTTTGATACAAATTTCTAGAAGTGGATGGGCATGTAGTTCTCGAAGTATTATCCCCATTCCCTGCACCACCTATATCCGTAGAATCTCACACTCTTTACATCCGTTACCTAAAATGGCACATTGCGAATGAACTCTTCCCAACTCTTGAACATGTTCCTCCACAAACCGCATCTGTAAGACAAGTAACGTATTTTGTCCTCCACTCTTTTTCCAGGACCTTGTGTTTTTTCCTATTACAGTTCTTCTATGTTGCTTGGACACTTCAAAAATATTTCCGTTTACATGTCGGATCTTCCAAAGTAGTGCATATTCTTTTGGAGGATCGAATATAGGCACAACAACATTTTTGGAGTGCACGAGCAACATAACCTCTACAAAAAGTATGTTCCTCGTTCCCAAATCTCCAAAACCATTTACCTAATAAATCCTAATTGTAAACCCACAAGTCTTTGACTGCAAAACCACTCATTATTTAGGAGTTACGACAATATCCTATCACACCAAGTAAAGCTTCTTTGTGCGACCTGACAAGTCTCGAAAAAACATATTTGGACTCATTCCAACTTCCTTGTGACGCTATGCTAGTTAGTGCATGAAACAAAGACGTGAACATCGAAATGTATGGGGATGCTCGATAATTTGCTCTTAGAACTTCCTTCCCCTTTTCGATAAATATCTTCCCTACCATCTTGCGAGCCTCTTTTTTCTATCTTGTGAGTTACTGGGTTTTCATACTGCTTGATCCTTGTTTGAAGCACCAACTTCCAACTTCCAAGCCAAGATAGGTACTGGGAAAGCTCCATCCTTGCAGTTGAGAATTTGTGCTAGCAATGCAATATCCTCCCCTTTCCAACTAGTATGATTTCTCACTTCTAAGTGGAAACCCCACTTGTGTGATTCGACTGAGTATGTTGTTGTTGTTGAGATTGATCTTGAGGTCTGACACCACCTGAAAGCATGTTAAGACATGTCTCAAGTATTGTGACTAAGTTTTGCTCTCATTATGAAGTACCAGAGTGTTTTCCGTAAACAATAGATGTGAACTCTGACGGTACTATGCTCCCAGATCCCACAGTGGAACCCCTCAACTAGTAGTTGTTTTCACTAGTAAAACAGTTATATCTTAAAGCTGAAATCTCGTATATTTCTTGAAGAAATCAGCTAGTGTTTTGTTTTCCTGCTGCTGCAATTTGAACCGTGATTTCTCATGGTTTTAAGATTGCTAGGTCTCACCTTCAGGCACATATCAAACACTTAGTTGTTATGCAAACTTTAGGAATGCTATGACGTCAGCATTCTAATTGAAAGGTTGTTTTTGGATAAGGTAAAGAAATGTTTGGGTAGACCTTCAGGTGTTGTAGTTGCTCTAGCTGCTAGTAAATAGTTTTAATTATAAAGTTGGGATCCGGCATCTTCTTTGAAGGATAGCCATAACACTTAAATGGACAGTGCAGGAGGAGTTGGAATCACTACTGAGTGAATCTGGGCATTTGCGGACACTTGCTTTTCTGTACGCCAGTAAAGGGATGAGCTCAAAGTCTCTTTCAATCTGGCGTGTGCTGGCTCGAAGTTATTCATCAAGCTACTCGAATGATTCACATGGCATAAACCACTTACAAGATTCCACAAAGGATATTTCCTTTGATCAGGAGACTGCTGTAATGGAGGCTTCAAAAATACTTGAGGCATCATCTGATCAGGAGTTGGTACTGCAACATCTCGGATGGGTATGATAACTCTTTTCTGGTTTTTCAGGTTGCTTTCTGCATTCAGCCTGCTAATTGACTTTATTAGTTTCCATTTTAGGTTGCAGACATCAACCAACAGTTGGCTGTTCAGGTACTCGTATCAGAGAAAAGAACTGATCTACTTCCACCAGGTATGTCTTACATGGTATTGTGTGATGTTCAAATTGCATATCCATCTGCAAAAATGGCTCTTTGAAAGTACTGGGTGTACTTTAAACTCATGGCAACTCTTGTGAGGGTTTTTCCTTTCAATGGCTCAAAAGTAAAGTCAAATAGCCATCTAAATATCCCTTTCCCCTCAAACTGTTGTTCAATTTGAGGTTGACTCCTTGTCAGAAGTTGTGTTGCTTGATAATCTTTGCATCATTAAAATATTTGGGTGCTGTTTATATCCTCAGATTATTCAACTTGAGATGAATATATTACCTGATGTTATATGTGATGTCCATGTGAAATATTTTAGTCTTTTCTACCTTTACCGTTATATTTGAAAAACATATCTATCCGACTCCAACTCAACCAGTTCATTAAAGTATTCTGACCAAACATGCAGCCTACTAGCTTCTACAATTCTTATTTCTTATGCCTCTTCTTATTTTCCATTAATTGTAACCATGTGTAACACATAGTTTCATGTCATGGTTCAAGCCCTGCCTTAGACACAAACCTGATATTTAAGTGGAAAAGGATTAGGGGTGCCTCTTAAACAGAGTTTTGAACCATCCGCTACATGTTCTTGGGGATTACTTGGTTGTCAAATTTACATCTGCCTACATGTATTTACGTTGTATTAGTGCACCAATGTGGCAAAAAACTTTCTTGCAAATCTGGGTGTTGACCTGCTATGTGGTTGTACTTCGTCATATACAGCTTTCTTTTGACATGTCTATTGTGTTCCAGTTATGTTAATGGAGATGAGAGCCTGACATCAGAATCCAAGTTGAAGTTTAATTATACCAAGTTCAATATTAAAATGTTATCCCTCTCCGTCCACCTCCCATCCCCCCTCCTGACCCAAAAAAAAGCTCAGCAACAGAAGTTTGATTCTTGCCAAAAACTTTATGCACAAACTACTGGAAGTTACCCTTGTATGGTTTGTGCGAAAAAAAAGTGATGTTTATCCCTGGAAGAAAGCAGTGGGTCATGCACGTGGCTTGGCGCAAGTGGTGACATGCTTTCGACCATGTGAATAAGAACATTTTGATAGATTTGCTTAATTTGAAAATCAAAAGTTTCTCCAGATTTAAATTATAATGTTTGTGTGAGATACCAAGAAATTCCTTGTGGTTTAGCTGGCCCAATCCCAATAGTTCTCTCAGGTTTGGAGCTCGGAAGGAGTATGGGCTTGTCCCGCTATCCTTCTCTCACTTAATACTAGAACGACTTCAGTCAGTGGGATCGTGGTTGCCATGGGCCAAAACCAGCATTTCACACACTACGTGCTGAACCAGTGACATGGGGCAAGTTTGAATGATAATTAATTTCACTATAAGCAAATGTTTACTTTGTCAATTCTATGTTTGAGTCTTTTTAGTATATAAAATTGCTTAATAAATCGAAGAGGCGAAGTAAAAACTAGAAAATACACTAGTCACATAATGCTCAATTGTTTCGTATCTTTTAGTTTTATCAAAGCAGGTTGGGGCATTCATCCGAGTAAAAGAGAATATATGAGACCTATCAACTTGCATTTCCAAAAGACTTGTATTTAATTGAAGGATAGGGGGCAGACCATTATCCATCGAGTTTCGAACTTTGCATTGTTGGCCCTCGAAATTTTTTTGGTTATATAAAAAATTAATTCTTCTCTTTCTACAGTTGCTGTAAGTAACTCCCTTTGTCCCATTTTATGTGAAGCACTAACTTTTAGTTAGTTCCAAAAAGAATAATCTTTCTATAATAAGAAATAATCTAACTTTAAATTTCCTGTTTTACTCTTAATGAGATAATTTAGAGCTACACAAATGTCTATGATATGTTTTGTTTTTGGATGAAGTAAAAGATTTCACTGATAGGCATCAAGAAGATGCAGAAAATACAAAAATTACAAGGAGAGATATATGTAAGCACCAGTACATATTCGGGGAGCTAACGAAAACCATAAAACTGGTTAGAGCTATTTACAATGCTAAGACTACCATCAGGTTTGAGAGCATGGTTTGGAGTTGCGATTCCATAAAAAATTCTGGGATTCACACCAAAAGATATTAGCAGATACCATCGGCCAGATTTTCTTGATGGCTTTATCCACTCTTCATAGACACCAGGATAGAAAGGCATCTTTGGTTTTCAGTGCCATGACCCAATTGAATCCAAGAATAGAAATGAACATGCGCCAAATATCAGTTGCCAAATTACAATGAAGGAAAAGATGGTTGATAGATTCTCTATCTTGCAGGCACATATAGCATCTATTGATAATCTGTATGTTCCTTTTGCTAAGATTATCTTGAGTGAGGCATGCTTTCTATAGCTTGTTTTAGACCACAAGTTTAAAAGGTCCTTGCTTTGTTAAACTTTGTGCTTAGTTAAACTCCGCTACATATATTGTGATGGAAGAAGTATCAGTTTTTTGGGTAGGATAAAATTGAAATATCAGCGTATTTTCTTTTAATGACTATGTTCAGCATGTACAGTTTTTCTTTTGCTTGTTTATATAACGTGGTGGCTTCATTACGTGGCTTTCTTTTAATGCAAACGTTCTATTACAGATGAAGTTATTGCAGCGATTGATCCCAGAAAAGTCGAAATTCTTCTAAGGTCAGTTGTTTTTGCAATTTTACTTGCCTTTCCCCTTTTTTTAAACCTACTGCTATCTCTCTCCTGAACTGAAGATTGGTGGCTAGTGTAACATTTGTAGCTTTTGATTGTACTCCGGTCCAAGTCCTTATTCTTCCGTTTTGGAGATTGCTTGCTCATCCATCAAGAAAAGTGTATTTCTTCCTTTTCTTCCTTCTGTTCACAAGCCTTTTTGACCTACTGACTGCTGTATCACGAATGATAAGAAGCTTGTCTTGGTCCTTCCCTGCTGCCCCCTTGTCCTGATATCAAATGCATATTGTAGACCTAAACTGAGAACAGTATGATTGAGAGTGAGGTGATGATGGTTCGTGTTTGCAGTTGAAATGAAGAGAAGATGAAGATTAATCTGGAAGGATCTGCACAAAAAGTTGGATTTGCCGCCTTACAAGTCTAGTCAATGTTCGACATTATCTATTTCTAGACTTCATTCAGTTCTCAAACTGTGACTTAAGTATACTTTCTTTTAGTCTCTTTAAGTTACTAGCTTTATCTTACTCGCCAAACCCATAAGAAAGTTGAATCTTTTAGTAGATCCATGGTTACAGTGTAAGCACATTTACATAGAAGCACCAAGACTGTAAAACTATTCTAGTACTGAAAAAAGGTTTCAAGATAATGCTTTTCTTTAAAAAAAGAAAATACTTGATTATTTTCTGAAATTGAATATACATTGTGAAAAATATTAGAGAAGAAAAATTATTGAATTGATGTCTCTATATTATTACATTGAGACACTATTTATAGATACTATATTAGATCCTTTTTCCAACTAGGATACTATAATACAATTCTTTTCCAAGTAGGATTCAAGATACTATTGTTATTCTTGTTCCTATTCTTTGTAGGATTGTAGATATTATTCTTGTTCCTATTTCTATTCTAACAATCCCCTCAAGTTGGTGCATACAAGTCATATATACCTAGCTTGTTGCAAATTACAAATGTAATTAATACGATGACCGATGAAGAGCTTCACAAAATTGACAATCAATCTCAGTGTGTTAAGTCTTCTCATAAAATACTGAATTTGATGCATAATGTCGATAAAACACAGAGTAATAAATTCCTAAATTGCATTGTTGAACTTCCCAAACCAAGCTCAGATTTCATACCGTAGAGTGACTTACACAATTGATATACAAGGCTACTAGACTCCCCTTGAGCAACAAAATTAGGTGGCTTCTCCATATAGATTTCTTCTTCGGGATCATCACAAAGAAACCAAGTTCTTCCATAAGACTGCAAATACTCACAAGAGGATCAATTACATTAATAAACTGGTAGTCGAAGCACAAGAACTGGTGGAGGCTACAAACATCAAAAGAGAGATTGTATCCTTTTATAGGAAGTTGTATAGTGAGAGTGAGAACTGGAGACCCTCTTATAACATGAATCAGTGTCCTCTCAACATTGAAGAACAACAAGAATTGCAGAAACCTTTTGAAGAGGAAGAAGTCTTGGCTGGGCTCAAAACTTGTGCTATAGACAAAGCACCAGGACTGGATGGGTATTCTATGGGGTTTTTTATAAAATGCTGGGAGATTGTGAAGGAGGATGTGATGGCAACCTTTTAGAACTTTCACTCTCAGGAGATTTTCGAGAAGAGCTTTAATGCAACATATATAGCTCTAATTCCCAAGAAGAACGATGCCAAGGAGTTGAAAGATTTCAGACCAATCAGCTTAACAGGAAGTATATACAACTTGATTTCCAAAATACTCACAGAAAGACTGAAGAAATGATGCATAAGCTAGTTGATACACAATAGATGGCCTTCCTGCGAGGTAGGCAAATCACTGATGCAGTTCTCATAGCTAATGAGTGTCTAGATTCCAGAACGAAAGAAAAGATCCCAGGAATTATGTGCAAGCTGGATATAGAAAAAGCATATGATCACGTGAATTGGAGTTTTTTGATTGGAATCATGCAGAGGATGGGATTTGGAACGAAGTGGATCAGGTGGATGAGATTTTGGATAAGTACTGTCAGATTTTCAGTGCTAATAAATGGTTCGCCAGAAGATTTCTTCGCCTCCAACAGAGGACTTAGACAAGGTGACCCCCTCTCACCATTTTTGTTCATTCTGGCGATGGAAGGTCTGAACAACATGATAAGGACAGCTCACAATAATGGATGGATTAGGGGTTTTAATGTTGCAAAAGATGGAAATGCTAGAGTTGAAGTCACACATTTGCAATATGCAGATGATACCCTCATTTTCCTTGATGCAGAGAAGAAACAACTCAAGATTCTGAGGATAATCCTTATCCTTTTTGAAGCAATTTCTGGTCTACACATAAACTGGAGGAAAAGTCATATTTTCCCAATTAATGAGGTGAACAGAATCCAACTACTTACTGAAGTCCTGGGAGGAGAGATAGGGCAGTTGCCGGCTATTCATTTGGGGATGCCCCTAGGTGTAAAAAGCAAGTCTAAAGAGATTTGGAATGGAGTGGTGGAGAGATGTGAAAAGAGGTTGTCTAGGTGGAAAACACAATACCTGTCTGGAGGGGGAAGACTAGTTTTGATCAACTCAGTCCTGGATGCATTGCCAACTTATTTGATGTCAATTTTTCCTCCTCCAGCTAAAGTGGAAGAAAGAATTGATGCCCTAAGGAGAACTTTTTTGTGGAATGGAGACAAGGAGAACAAAGGTTTCCATTTGGTTAAATGGAAGACTGTAATCCTACCAAAGAAGCATGGGGGCTAGGCATAAAAAAGCTGAGAATACAGAACAAAAGTTTCATAATGAAATGTCTTTGGAGATTCCCAAAAGAAGAGCAGACACTTCGGGGTAGGGTGATTCAAGCAAAATATGAGAAGGAAGGCTTTTGGAAGACTAAAGAAGTCACTGCAGCATATGGCATCAGTCTCTGGAGGTCAATCAGAAACTTGGGGCATGTTTTCTTTGAAAGAACAAATTTCAA
>JAABOM020000092.1:9768648-9782855 GCA_011800125.2 Solanum clarkiae
GCCTACGTCCTCGGGCTAAACTCTCTCTACTGTGTTTTGAGAGGTATGGCATTAGATCAATATATACAGGAGCTGGGTGCTCTATACAAGGCAGCTGAATATTTACAGGATATCTGATTGGCATCGTATCCCTATAGTTGATCCTATAATTCTTAAATCCCTATAATTAAGGATTCTAACAAATCCCTATAATTAAGGATTCTAACAATAATACATTATGGGTCGGACATTCGGGGCAGCGTCGCAAGAGAGCCTTAATCGAGGCAATTTACTATTAGCCATGCATGTGAGAAGATATAGTGTGCTATGTACAGACTTGTCTTGTGTGTCAACAAGACAGTGAAACGACGACAACCTGGAGAGATTTTGGAACCATTACCAGTAGCGAAAATTCTATGGGAGAGTGTTACAATGGACTTCATCACTTGCTTGCCAAAGTCTAACGAGTACGGGATGATAATGGTGTTGGTGGACAGGTTGTCAAAGTATGCAGCTTCATGCCTGCCACAGTAAGTTGCACCGTCAAGAAGGCTCCCCAACTCTTATTTAAGAATGTGGGCAAGGATTGGGGGTTGCCGAGGCACATCATTAGTTATCGAGACCCACGTTTCACAGGAAACTTTTAGAGTGAGTTGTTCGAGATTCTTGGCATGGAGTTGCACTTCTCCACTAGTTTCTATCCACAAACCGATGGTCTGACTAAGAGGGTCAATACCTTGCTGGAGTGCTACTTGATGCACTTCGTGAGCTCTCAGCAAAAAAATTAGGCAAGGATGTAGCCCAATTCTCATATAGCTTGCAGCGGAGTGAGGCCACCGAGCGGGCACCGTTTGAATTGCCACAGGCTAACAACCACAAACTCTACATCATTATTGGCAGCATTCGAGGGTAAAAGTTTAGGTGCTTACCATATGGACAAAAGCTTTGAAAAACAGCTTGACACTGCTAATCCTACTTGGACAAGGCAACAAAGAAGATGAAGAAATTTGTCGACCGCAAACGATGACCCATGGATTACAAGGTTGGAGACTTGATTTTGGTGAATTTCAATATGAGGCAGTTCAAGGTGCTACGAGGCGTGCATCAAAATTTAGTTCGAAAATACTGGGGCCCATTCAGGATCATTGCCTATGTGGGCAAAATTTCATATAAGTTGGAGCTACCGCCGCATCAAGGTTCATCCTGTCTTCTATGCTAGTGCCCTCAAGCCATGCCATGAAGATAAGGATGATCGTAGCCAAAGTAAAATCGGTCGAGCATCGATCACTGTCACTGCTTCACTTGATCGAGAAATAGAGGCCGTGATTGATTTTTACCAGGCCAAGTGGAAACAAGGGCAAGAGGCCATTGCTATGTTTTTCATTCATTGGAAGGGGAAAGCACCGGAAGAAGCCACATGGAAATGGTATGAAGACTGCAGTTTAAAGACAAAATCAGAGAGTTCTTGTAGCCGTAGTGCGTCGCGGTCATCACTGTGAAAAATATTGGAGAAGAATATTACTGAATTGTTGTCTACATTATTACATTGAGACCTTATTTATAGATACTCTATTAGACTCCTTTTCCAACTAGGATACTATAATACAATCCTTAGGATTCTATATACTATTGTTATTCTTATTCCTATTCTAAGTAGGATTGTGTTTACCTATTCCTATTATAACACTCCCCCTCAAGCTAGTGCATACACGTCATATGTACCTAGCTTGTTACAAATGTAATTAATATGAGGATCGATGACGGGCATGTGAGATGTTAGCAAGTTGATCTTCCGGCTTCACAAAATTAACAGTCAACCTCAATGTCTTAGTCTTTTTGTGCAATTCCGGGATTGCATTGTTAAACTTACGTAACCAAGCTTGAGAAGATTGTTATAGACCATAGAGTTATTTGCACAATCGACATACAAGGTTACCAGACTCCCCCTGAGCAACAAAATCAGGTGTTTGCTCCATATAGATTTCTTCCTTAAGATCATCATGGAGAAAAGCATTCTTAATGTTCAACTGATTAAAAGGTCAACGGAGAATGACAATATGGATCATCTCATAATTACTCTAAGAAAGTCACTTTAAATCTGGTCGAAACCTACTCTTGCATCGAATTATTAGATTTGATGGCTTAAAGTGGTCGCAAATTGAGAAGTAAAATTATATGAGTAGGGTCGGAATAATGACACGACTTACTGAGAAATAGAATTATATGAGTAGAGTTGGAATGATGACACGATCCTACTGGAAAATAAAAATTATATAGGTACAATCATATTGACGACATGACCCTACTGCAAAAGAGAAATGGTATGGATAGGGTTGGAATGATGGCATGACCCTACATAAATTAGATTTGATGTGTCACTGAAAAGAAAAATGGAACTACGCAAATCAGATCTGAGTCACCAAAAAGAAACACAGTGCTATGCAACTCAGATATGAGAAAGTAGTTCGAAAAATTCATGGTACTACACAAATTGAATATGAGAAGTAGTCCGAAAAGATGCGGGGTGCTACACAAATCGAATATGAGAAAGCAGTCACGGTAAAGATAGCATGGTGTTACACGTGATAAATATGAAAAAGTAGTCATCGGAAAGATGGCACGGTGCTACACAAATTAGATATAAAAAAGTAGTCACCGGAATGATAAGGTGACGCAGAAATGCACTAAATTTATGGTTTACTGTTTGACCTAGTATGTCCTTTAATGGATATGTCTGAATCATCTTTTGGCTTCTTAGTCAAGTTGCTTCATAAACTTGTAGATCTCTTTACTGCAAGCCTATTTCTTCAAGATCACTCTTTTCATCAATAATCTATGATGCAACATAAGACAACTTGAAAATTTGCAACTGTACAGTAATTTGTTTGCAAGTACCAGCACAAACATACAACAACAACAATAACTAAAACAACATACCCAGTGGAATCTCACAAGTGGGTTCTAGGGAGGGTAGAATGTACGCAAATATTACCACTACCTCCTAGAAGTAGAGAGACTGTTTCCTGAGAACCCTCGTCTCAACAACCCATAAGCAGAATAAACTAGATATGACAAAAAGGAAAGGAAAGGAAAGGAAAGGGAATAGAAAGAGCGAGTAATAACGAAAAGCACATGACAGTATGTAAATGCGATAAAATTAACACATATACGACAGATAATGACAACACAGGAAACACGACTATTCCTGCTACCCTACTATATCCAAAGGCCAGACATCAACCTAATCCTACCAACCAAACATAGCTGGTAGAATATCCTAAATTGCATTCAGTCACTCCTTAGCCTGATGCTGAATAAAGTGAGTAGCATGTAGCGTGCTGAACTTATCTCCTTTTTTCTTAATTTTTTGGTGTTTTTAATTATTTTTTCATAACATTGGTGTCCTTTGGTTCCTAATTGGTTGGATAATATAAGCTTATAATGATGTATATCTATATTAATGCAGCATTTTACTGTCTATATGTTTCTTTGATCATAAACTGTAAGCTTTACCATGCAGATATCTCCAGTGGTTAATTGAAGATCAATACTCTAGTGACACACGATTCCATACAACTTATGCACTCTTTCTTTCTAAATCGGCACTTGATGCTTATGAAAAGGAGCATGCTACACAGAATTCTGATGGTGCAAACCAAAAGGAGATAAATATCTCCGACCATGGAAACAACTCAATATTTGATACTCATGTCAGAGAGAGATTGCAATGTTTTTTACAGTCATCTGACTTGTATGATCCAGATGAGGTTCTTGACTTGGTTGAAGGATCTGAGTTATGGCTCGAGAAGGTCGGTAAAAAAAATTTAGGCCCTTCACAGAAATAATGTCCGATGCATCTATGCTTTTTAACAGCTTGAACTGTCATATTCTCCTTGTGATTTGCAGTCCTTGTGTTGTTGATGGTTTCATTACAGGCTATTCTTTACAGGAAGCTTGGTCAAGAAACGTTAGTGCTTCAAATTCTTGCCTTGTAAGTTTATAGATGCTTGGTTATTGTTTGGGTACATCACAACAAGCTTTATCATAACCAATAAAAACTAAAAAGATGTTCTGTTTCCCAAATATGGGCATTGTATGGTTGACATACTCTTCTGCTGTTTTTCATGAAGTCCCTAACTTAAAACAGGCGAAAATATTTAAAAGCTTAGTACCAACACTGCTTCTAAATATGTATTTTATAGTTGAATCTTTAATTATCCTGAATAAGATGATTATCAGTGGGCTTGTAATTTAAAGTGTGTTCGTCTGGCAGGAAGCTGGAAGACTGTGAAGCTGCAGAACAATATTGTGCTGAGATCGGTAGGCCAGATGCTTACATGCAGTTAGTACAGTATTCTCTCATTTGTTTCTTTAGATTATTGGTTTAGTAGAAGTTCTCTTAGCCTTTTCTTTCACCTCTTCTTAGGCTGCTTGAAATGTATTTGGAGCCAATGAATGACAAAGAGCCTATGTTTAAAGCTGCTGTGCGCCTGTTGCACAATCATGGAGAAATGCTAGACCCTTTGCAAGTTTTGGAGGTAGCAAAACTTATCCTTCTTCTCCTCTATTACTCATGTAATGGTCAATGAGGAGACAAAAGCCTTGTTCTACCCTGAGGGTTTGGTTTAGTGGCAACACTACTATGCGTGATGTGTAGGTAGACACATATTATGAGTTCGAATTGCGGAGAAAACAAAAGTCAGGTCTATAAGTAGAAAGGTTAGAGGGGATCCATAATCTACTGAATTTAGAACAATGTGCCAGCTGGTCCTTTGGAATTTTTCGGGGAAAAAATGGTCAATGAGGAGAGGAAATGTGAAGCAAGCTTGGAAAAGGAGGAGTTACATTTTATTTGTTGGTTAATATTTTATACTCTTGAGTGTAGCTGCACTGGCAATCAAGTTGGTGGTCTGGAGGGAAAGGAACAGAAGTGCATTGAAATGGGTGGGATATGGGCACAGATTAAGACATCTCTTTTGTTTCTAGTTCTTTTGTGCACCAACAAGATCCTTATTATTATAGATGATCGGATGTCTTTACATTACTACACAAATGAAACTATTCAAAAAAACTATTTTCAAGGTAATCACCTAGGGTCCCTTGCGTACTTCCAGTTCCTCTTTCCCGGTGGCATTCGGCTGCCGGAACTCCTACAACCTCTTTTTTTCCCTCTTTCATAAACCCTTTTGTCACTCATGGACAATTGTATTTATTTTAGATCTGGGGGAAAAACTTTTGACATCACTTTGGCCTTATCTGGCAGCGGGGTTATGTTTGAGCGGGTAGAGAGTTCTACGTTTCATTTTAGTAGAATGGTCTCAAGTAGAGAAGCCTTACTCGAAATACAGAGAGGCTTCAAACTTCAAGGGTAGGGTGTACGAAACATGGAAAAACAGAGGTAGGCAACATCTTTGTTCTGTTCTATGAAATTCAACACCTTTGGCTGTTATATTTCAGTTATTACTGTTAAAGGTGAATCCAGGTTAGTCCTTGTAGTTCTGGAAAATGTTTTAAATGAGAGTTGGTTGAATGTGGCGATAACACTTGAAAGTGCGCTTAATAGGGGTTTGCTCAGTCCGGAGACTTTAAACATCAAAGCGACAAAGGAAGGCAGGCTAGTTAGAAAAAAAGCTTTAAAGAGGCTTTACTTAAGCCCAGGTGGAAAGGGAGAAAATGTGGGGAGAGGGGACAAGGATCCCATCGAAACAGGTCCGTCATACTATGACAATTGTTTGCTGAGTGGGAAGCTTCCCAGAATGTGATGAAATTCCACTTGGAATGATGTTAGGAAATGGGCTCAACAAACATGGATAGGGGAATACATAATATTCAGGTTTTTGATATAAACAGGATTCAATTCCTATTTGAATTTCAGTATGAAAGAGATGCTGATTACGTTTTGAAGGGGGAGTGCAGTTGGGAAAAAGTCAAACTTGAGTGGTGGTCTCCTCTGGCAGGGACATACCCAATGGACACCATTTTTCAATGGTGTTGGATTACTTTCACTTCATCTCTGGTCCACAGGGGTGATGATGGAGATCAGGGAAAAGTGCGGCGGCTGGTTAGAAATAGAGGAGGAAATTGAGCTTAAAAACTACTTAAGGTGGGCTAGAATCAGAGTCAAGGGCTCGTCAGAGACTATTCTGACCTTCGTTGAAGTTGAAGATGGGGAATGGATGTACAGAATGCCAGTGGTCGAGAAACTCGAGGCCGCCTACCAGCAGAGATGCAAAATCTCACCTCTTAGTTTCGGCAAAAAGGACGAATGTCAGAAGTCTGGCCAAACATAAAATATTTAGAGAACAGGGAAAGAGGTTGCTAGGATTTATCAAACAACAGATATAGAGAAGAAAAGGGGTCCTTATACAGAGGCCCCAAAAGAAAAGCAAGTGGCGGAAGCTGGTCGGTCCCTAAAGCCACCTGGTGGATCTTTTCTTTTAACTGGAGTTGGGCCAATCTCTCACTTGAAAGAATTGGGCCCAAATCTAAACAGGCCCAAAGGCTCAATAATTAAAACATTGTTGGTGGCTGAGCTTTATATATTAAAAAAATTAGCACGCACGGGGGAAATATCGAATAGGAGAGAATTTTCTATAGATTCAACCATGGAGATAAGGAGAGGTTGCTTCTTCGTATTTCCTGGACAAACACACGCAAATAAAGGAGATGGAGAAGGCAACACAGGGGACTTCAAACCTAGATGATTCAGATCTACATCATGAAAGTGCATGTGAAGGGATAATTGAAAAGAAAACAGGGGATACCTTCCAAAATCAAATTATACCACTAGAGGAACCAACTCCAATCCAGATTGATTCTAGTGTGTGTTTAAAGGAGGCAGGGAATGGTGCCAACTCTTGGATACAAGAAAACATAATTAAGTTGAGAAAGCAGTTTGGACTATATCTGACGGAGGCAGAAGATTTATTTATAAATCTGGATCAAAGAACGGGGGGGTGGGGGATTAAATAATCTCATGGAATGTGAGGGGATTAAATGATGTGGAGAAGAGGAAGTTGGTGAAACAACTGGTGCCTCAATGGGGGCAAATATTTATGTTTAGATACAAACTAAAGTACTGGGTGGTGTCAAGAGTATGCTTAAGGACCTTTGGGCTAACAGCTGGGTGGGGGAAGCACATATGGAGGTGAGGGGTACCAGGGGAGGAATCTTGATTATGTGGGATAAAAGAGAGTGGAAGGGGGAACTGGTGAATGTTGCCTGTCAAATGATCACTTGTAAGTTTACTGGAATCAATCAGGATTTAACTTGGCATTTCAGTGCAGTTTATGCTGATTGTAATAGAGTAGTAAGAAGGGAGTTGTGGAATGAGCTTGAAGTAAATGGAAACAGTTTTGAGGGGCCTCGGGTGGTGCGTAGGGTTTTCAATGTTACTAGGTTTGTTATAGAGAGATCAATCTGCCACAAAATCTCTAGAGCGATGGCAGATTTTTTAGGCTGCATTAATAACTTGGAGCTGGTGGACCCTCCTTTATTTGGAGGGTGTTTTACATGGGTGGGGGGGGGGTCACAACAGTAAATCAAGGATTGATAGATTTCTAGACTTAGCAAATTGGGAGGATGCTTTCCTTCAGGTCAGGCAGACTCTTCTTCCAAGAGTAGGGTCTGATCACAACCCTATTCTTCTCACATGTGGGGACTGGAGTTGGCACAAGGCATACTTTAAGTTTGAAAATTGGTGGCTAGAAGTTGAGGGCTTTAAAGATAAAGTGAAAGACAGGTGGAATTCCTTTCCTAACACTGGTTGACCTGCTTACATATTAGCCAACAAAACAAAGCTTCTAAAAAGGAGTTGATCCAATGGAGCAAAAACAATAGGAGCAATTGGAAGCAGAGGAAAGAAAATATCTTGCCACAATAGAGCGCATGGGAAGTAATTCAGGAACAACGAGTTTTGACTAATGATGAGCTAGTACAAGAGACCCACCTTGCCATGTAGTTTGAGGAGGAACCTAAGAAGGAAGAAATGGCTTGACGACAACGATCAAGAGTACAATGTTTGAAGAGTGGAGATAAGAATACCAAGCTTTTTCATAGGCTGGTAACTCTCACAAATGATATAATTCAATTGATTCTTTAGAGGTAAGGGGCAAACTATCTTTCATTTAGAAGAAATCAAAGGTGCCTTTCAGAGCTTCTAACAAAGTTTGTAAAAAGAAACAAAAAACAATGGAGACCTGATCTCACACTCCATGGTACATCAGCTATACCACTGAAGATCAGGATTGGTTACTAAGAAATTTTGAGGAGGAAGAAGTATGGGATGGCATCAAATCTTGTCCAATTGATAAGGCACTTGGCCCTGATGGTCTCAATATTAATTTTTTTCAAACTTTCTGGGAGGTTATTAAGAGTGATATTATGAGGACAATGCAATATTTTGATGATCATCAAGTCTTTGAGAGAAGTCTGAATGCTACATATGTAGCCCTATACCAAAAATGCAGGAGCAGAGGAACTAAAAGATTTCAGACTCGTTAGTTTCATTTCTGTGATTTATTAGATAATTTCTGAAGTGTTAACGAAGAGATTAAAGAAGGTGACAGATAGTTTGGTGAATAAGCACCAAATGACTTTGTTAAAAGGTAAAAAAAATTATGGATATGGCTTTAATAGCGAATGAATGTGCAGACACCAGGATCAGGGGAGGGGTAGCTAGCTTAATGTGTCAATTAGACATTGAAAAGGCTTATGACCATGTTAATTGGGAGTACCTACTAAGTGTTTTGAATAAATGGGGTTCAAAAAATAAGTGATTGAAGTGGATCAACTTTTGTATTAAAACTGCTAGGTTCACCATTTTAGTGAATGGAGAACCTGATGGTTTTTTTTCCTTTTCAAAGGGGACTCAGACAAGGGGATGGTTTATCCGTTTTCCTATTTATTTTGGTTATAGAAGCGTTCAGTAGCATGATGAAAATAGCAGTTTACAATAACTGGATAAAAGGTTTCAGAATAGGGAAAGGTGGTTTGGAGATATGCCATTTTCTATATGCAGATGACAATTATTTTTTGTGAAGCTACTCTTGAACAAGTTACCTATGTCAGAACCATGTTGGTGGTATTTGAAGCTGTTTATGATCTTAAGGTGAACCAGAGGAAAAATAGTATCTTCCCCGTTAAATAGGTAACAAGTGTTCAGTCTCTGGCTAGTGTGTTGGGGTGTGAAGTGGGCATTTGCCCATTGTGTATTTGGGTATGCCACTTGGTAGGAAGTACAAAGAAGTAGAGGTATGGTGCAACATTAAAGAAAGGTCCGAAAACAGACTATCATAGTGGAAAGCGCAATATTTGTCTTTAGGGGTAAGAGTCACGCTAATTAACTCAGTGTTGGAATCTTTACCTACATATGTGATGTCTTTGTTTCCCATTCTTTTTAGTGTAGTGCAGGAGCTAAATAGACTAAGAAGAAACTTTTGTGGAAAGGCAACAAAGAGAGGGGGTAATAATCTGGTTGAATGGGAGGTCACTCTATTACGAAGAGGACAAAGGAGGTCTACGGATAAAAAATCTGAAAATTCAAAACAGGTGCCTTTTGATGAAATGGCTTTGGAGGTTGTGTGATGAAGAAACTTCCCTTTGGAGGGAAGTAATTGTTCACGTGTTTGGTCTGAATATTCCTTGGTGCTCCAATGAAGTGAAATGCACTTATGGGTGTATGGAAGGCTATCAGAGGTCTATGGTCTAAGCTCCGAGAGAATTCTAGGATTAGAGTGGGTAATGGTAACAATCTTCTAGAAGGATTACTGGATATGGAAAGTACCACAAGTTAAATTCTAGATCTCATGTTACTATCAAGCAACTCTGAAATTGTTTTCTTGAGTGTTGGTCCCCCTCGAGGTTGGGATCTTAATGTTAGAAGGCACTTAAATGGCTGGGAGGTGGAAAGAGTAGCTAATTTGCCAAACGAAGTGGACACTTTTGGTGGGACAACAATGGAGCCTGACAAACTTAGAAGGAGATAGAGTTCAGAAGAAGTTTCACATTAAATAAGTTAAACTAGGAGAGTAGCATTATGCAGGAGGAAGAGCTGAAAATAAGGAGAAATATCTAGAAGAATATAGTTCCTACAAAAGTGAAATGGTTAACATGGCTAGTGGTTAAAAAAGCATGCGTTATATATGCAGTGTTACAAAAGAATGGGAGAGTTATGGTGACTAGATGTTTTTTGTAACAATGACATGCTACACTGAAATTCAGTGCGCAATGTGGAATCTGTTTTTTTCAGTCTCACAAAGACGACGGTGTGGACAATGCTTGGATGAAAAGAGGGGGAAGTAAAAGTTAGAAAAAAGGGTGGAGCATAATGCCGTCTTGCATGTGGTTGTCAGACTAGAGGGAGAGATGGGAGGTGTTTTGAAGACAAGTTCAAATCAGTTCATAATGTGAATTTTTTGATGTAAGCATAACTGTATCAGAGAAAATAGAGGAGTTAATAGAATTTCTAGGAGCTTTGTAAAGCTAGAGTCCATTTTTTTGTAACATGGTTTTGATGGTGGCCATCATTCCTAGTTCTGAAGAATAAACAGTACCAATTCTCAAAAAAAAAAAAGGTGGCATGTCTTTTGTAGAAAACAATATTTTTGTGTACCTTCTCTTGGTGTACTACTTGTTTACAAGGTTTTATTATCACGAAACCTCAATAATTTGTACCTTATCAAAACAAATCCACCCTCCGTCCCAATTTATGTGGCACGTTTTTTTTTTCCCACCCTCCGTCCCAATTTATGTGACACTTTTTTTTAGTCTGTCCTTGAAAGAATTTCATATTTCTATAACTAGAAACAACTACTTTAAAATTATCCTTTTACCTTTAATAGAATGATTTAACCTACACAAATGTCTAAGGTTTGTTTAACCACAATTTTTAGAAGTCTTCCTTTCTTTATTAAACTTTATGCCAAGTCAAATGGCTACCGCATAATTTTGGCGGGGGGAGTATTGGTTATCCATCATATCATTTTAATTAACATGGTTGTTTGGGCTCTAAGATAAAAAATCTGATTGATTTTCGCACTGTAGTATAGTAGAAGAACGTGTCTTCAAAATTATAAATTAAAACATGGTAGAAGAGAAATAAAGCTATCCTCGAAATTTGTATGAAGGGACAAAACATCTGATCATACATTAAAATAAAAATTTTGATGTTCAATCTTTTATTTTTTTGATAACTTTGGATTTTTGTGGTCTTTGTTATAAGCAGTGTGAATTATTTGGTTGTCACTTGTCAAAACTAGGAGATTCGAGTATGTTCTTTTTCATTGGGAAAGTTTAAGTTTTCCAGTTCTAATTAGTTATTGGTGCATATTCAGTCCCCTAATGCATTACAGATTAGAAATAGTACTTTACTTTATTCTTAACATCTAATCATGGATCTTGTAACATAGTGATCCCATTTTTGGATATCAACTTTTAGAATTGCCTTCTCGATTGTGAAAGATGAAGTCTGAGTTTTGTTTATGGTAATTTTAATTTTTCAAAGGCTGAAAAAAAGATTTGTCTCTTTCACATGACTTGATAGGCCTATTTATGTTCAGGTTACCTTTTTGTAAATTACTGTGGGGAATCAATGACTGGATCTTCGTAGTTTCATTTACCTTTTTCTAAATTACTGGGGGGGTGGGGGTGGGGGGGATCAATGACTGGATCTTCATAGTTTCATTTGTCAAGTGTTAAGATTACTTGAATAAATCATTACAGATAACTAGACTATGCTATATTTGTTTTGGGCTTTTTCATGCTATTTGGAGGGAATCAGGTGATGAGAAGGCAAATAACATCTATTTGGATTGGCTTGCTTTGCACAAAGTCACTAGAGAGGTCAATGTTAGTCATTCTGAGTTAAGGTTTCACTTCGCAGAGATTGTCACCAGATATGCCCCTTCAGCTTGCTTCTGAGACAATATTAAGAATGCTGAGAGCTCGACTTCACCATCATCGTCAAGGCCAAGTATGTTCAAATCTATAGGGGCAAATTTGTTGATTTTGAGCATTTATTGCATCCTCCATCTCATTTTAATTGAATTTGTGAGATAATGCACACCTATTGAGAAAAAATATTCAAAGATAATTTACACCACACTATCCACTATTACCCTTTGTAAAATCATAAATATGTAGTGTAATGAAAGTTTAGTAAATGAAAAGGTAAATATGGAAAAAAGTTTCAAACATTCACCTTGAACTTTGAACAACTCAAATATTTTGAACATTAAAAAAAGCCCCAAAAATTCAATTAATTTGGGACGGAGGGAGTACAATAGTATAATTTTTATTCACGATGTTGGCACGGTGGTGGGTTGGGGTTGTTTAATACAAATGCTTTGTCTATGTTATTTGAAACTTCAGCGTGAATATCGCTGGAAAGGTAAACTTACCAACTGACATGAGGTCTCTCCTTTGTGTTGAGTCATGATATGATGGTATGCACATTCTTGATTTGAGTACTATTAGATGCTTGGATAAATATGATATGCTAGAAGGCATAAGGCTGGTCGTGATTACATCCTAAAGGCAGAATGACTAACCTGCCTAGCCTTAGGCTTACCTTGAACATGCCTTTGGCAGCTCTAGAACTATGGATGACAATTCTTTTTCAGAGAACAAGTTGTTCCACGTCTTAATGAAAGATGTTCACAATTTCTTTCTCTAGTGATGAGACTGTTGACATTTGCATATTTTGAAAAGTTTGATTACCAATTCTTGGTGCTCTTTTTTGGGTTGCCATAGTAAAGCATTATCCTAATTGCATAGTTCCTTCATATCTGTCCTGGGTACCATAGGTCTACTATTTTGTTCTGCGGTAAAGTTGCGGTTCATAGTGTAGTATTGGAGAAATAAGAGAATACTTCTTTGTATTTTAGTATGTTAGTATGCTTTTTGATTGTAGGAGAAGGGTTATTTATACAAGTGTTTTCTAACTAATTATGGAAAGATGATCAATTAAAATAAAATATCCCATTCCTATAATTACACTTGAAGAAAAACTTAAGTATCTTAAAAATCATGCTCGTTTAATAACACAATCAACACCCGACCTCAAGTTGGAGCAAAGGTGTTCCACATGCCAAACTTGCAAACCAAGGCATCCCTTTCATTGAGGCCTTTTGTAAGCACATTCACGAGGAATCAGACTCAAGGTGCTACTAGTGACTTCCTCTTTGAGGAAGTGCGGATCAATTTCAATGTGTTCTATTCTGTCATGTTGAATATGATTCTGCACTATGTTGATTGCAGCTTTGTTTTCATAGCACAAGGAAAGTTTTCCTTTTCCCAGAGTATATCAATTCTTCGTGTAACTTTTGTAGCCAAAGCAGCTCACATGTACCTCAGGCATAGCTCTTTATTCTGCTTTTGAACTTGACCTTGAACCTACACTTCATTTCGTACTTTTCCAAGTAATTAGGTTCCTTCCTACTAGTGTACAATAATGGATGTAGATCTTCTGTCATCTAAAGATCTTGCCCAATATCCACATTTGCAAAAACTTCTATTGTAGGTAACCATGTTTAGAGAAAGTCAAGCCTTTCCCTGGAGCAGACTTCAACAACAGCAGCAACATACCCAGTGAAATCCCTCAAGTGGGATTTAGGAAGAGTAAAATGTACGCAAACATTATCCCACTACCTCATAGAGATAGAGAGACTGTTTTCAAAAGGCTCTCAACGTATGTTGCTCAGACTCTTCAAAAATGTCGATGGGTGCGTATTGGATCCTCCAAAAATAGTGTATTTTTGAAGTATATGACACGGGTGCGGCAACATTTTTGGAGAGTCCAAGCAAGTTAGCCCTTAACTCAAATATATCAATCCCAAAAACAGAAAATACTAGATATAAAAACAACTAGAGTGGAAAGCAATGAAAACAAATAAGTACAATAAAAGTAACAAATAAATGATAGCCAATAACAACACAATATATAAAGACATGACTAATTCTACTATCCTACTATATCACAAGGTAAGACATCATCCTACCTAGAGCTGTCAATACGGGCCGGCCCACCCCATCCGGGCTAGCCCTTGCAGGCTTTGGAATTTGATAGGCCAGGCCGGGCTGGCCCTTTTTTTTTATGGGCTAGAAAATAGCTAGCCAAACCCATTTGTACGTGGGCCACTGGCCTTGTCGGACCCCCACATTTTTATTCTTATATTTTTTTAATAAATTTTTAAATTAAATTATAATTTAAACATATTAAAATAAATAGC
>JAABOM020000092.1:9782955-9796905 GCA_011800125.2 Solanum clarkiae
ATATCCGGCGATGGAGTTTGAAGGGTTGGCCGGAAAGGGAATCCCACACTCGTCGGTGGTGGAATTTTTCCGATCGGTGGTTGAATAGTGACGTGAAGATGAACAGTAACCTCGGAGGGTGAATAGTGACGTTAAGATGAACAGTAACCTTACGACTTTGATACCATGTAGAGAAAAATGAAGGAAAAAGAACACAAATGATTTACGAGGTTCGGCAAGTGGTGTCTATGTTCTCGGGCTAAACTCTCTCTACTTTTGATTATATTTTTGAGAGGTATGGCATTAGGTCAATATATAAAGGAGCTCGGGGCTCTATACAAGTTAATTAAATTTTTATTTTTATTTAATTAAATTGTACGCATTACAAGTTGTCAATCAATAATATATATAGACAAATCCAAGAAAATATTATATATTGATATAATATTAATATGATGATTTAACGTAAAATTAAAAACATCAAACAGAATAAATGTAAAACCATTTCACATATTTAACGACTACATATGGAAAGTTTACCACAAAAATAAGTAGAGTCCTTCACACAGCACAAAATTTCTCATCAATTTCATCCCTAATTATATCATGCAATGTTTCCATTATAAGTAGTGTCCATAATTACTAAAATTTGTACATAACATAATGTATATTTAAATGAGGGATTTATTTGTTGTTGCTTTTTTTTTTGGGGGGGTCCGCTAGCATTTTCATTGCTTACCCAATAGAAATGTAAAATGATACATATATAACATGAAATAATAAGAGATAAATTGTAAAATAAAATAAAGAATTTTGGTAATTAACAAGGGATATTTTGGTAAATATATATAAATGACCGAGGATATTTTGGTCTTGGAAAGAAATAATTTTCTTGAAGCTTTTGCATTTGTTTTTTTTGTTGAGAAGAAGAAATTTTAGCTTTTTCCCGGTAGTACAAAATTGCTTCTCCTTCCATTTAAAAGTAGTTTTACTGATTGGTCAAATACCTTAATTTTCACGAAAAGTGTCTTTCTCTAAAAGAAGAAAAAGAGGTGCTCTAGGCCTCTAAACCACTTGGCCAAATAAGCTCCAAGTCTCCCTGAAGAAATGCATTCTTCACATTCAATTGTTGTAAGACCCAATCAAAGTTTTGTTGCATAAGACAAGGTCCTTATAGTGTTAGTCTTTGCAATTGGGATAAACGTCTCTTGATAATCAACTCCATAAATTTGAGTGAGTCTGTTATCCACCAATCTTGCTTTGAATCTTTCAATTGAGCTATCATATTTATTTTTAACAAAATGCACCCAAGGGCTGTGGCAATCAAAAAAGTCCATGTCCAGAAGAAGCATTGTGTGGTCATATTAAGAGTGATAGGATTAGAAATGAGGATATTGGGGTAAGTGGGTATGGTCTTCGTGGTCGACAAGATGAGGAAAGCGAAACTGAGATGTTTTGGATATGTGAAGAGAAGATGCATAGACTAATAAGTGAGAAGGTGTGCGAGGCTGGTTATTGAAGGTACGAGGAGCGATAGAGGTAGGCGAAAGAAGTATTGGGGAGAGGTGATAAGACAAGATATTATGTAGCTTTAGGTTACCAAGGACATGACCCTAGGAGAGTGTAGAAGAATAGTATTAGTGTAGAAGGGTAGTAGGTACTGTAGTGTTGTCTTGCTTAGGGTGAACGGTGTTTGCAATGGTACTGGTTGTATTATTATAGTTTTGTTTTTTTAGCTTATTAGTGCTTATTATTGTTAATAGTATTCTACCCTAGTATGTTGTTTATGGAATTTCGATTAGCACATGATTTTATTGTTGTTTAAGTTACTTTTGCACTAGTTCTTGTTTCGATTTCTCTTCATTGTCTTTCTCTATATACTGGGATTTGTTGCACTTGAGCCTAGACTATTTCAGAAATAGTATCTCTACCTCCATGAGGTAGTAGTAAGGTCTGCGTACATTATATCATTTCATACCTCACTTGTGGGATTTCACTGGGTATGTTGTTGCACCCAAGAGTTGTGGTCTAGTGATCAATGAAGTGGGTTAAGAACATGAGGTTTCTAGTTCAAATCCTAGCAAAGACAACAATACTAGGTGATTTCTACCCATCTATCCTAGTTTTGATGGATAGAGCTAACCTGTTACCTATTGCTACTGGGGAGGTGGAAGGTATCATGTGGAATTGGTCGAGGTGTCGAAAGCTGGCCCAGACGCCATAGTTATTAAAAAAACAATGTTTTACGGTGAAAACCATTTGCAGTCGAGCAACTTTTTTTCTAGTGGGGATATGACAAGTTTCCAACTCAGTTTTTCTGGCAAGGCCTTCATTTCTTCAATCATAGTTTGCTTCCCTCTAGGATCTGCAAAAGCTTTCTTCCAATTCTAGAAAATAGGCACAAAAGAAATAGACAATCCAAATGCTTTATAGGAGGGAAATGGGGAATTATAGGAGACAATTTAGATAAATAATTTTACTTAAAAAAATTAGATGAATAATGTATGGTACAAAATCTGACAATGAAAAATGTATGGTACAAAATCCAACTTTTCTTCCGATGAGCAATAGATAACTCATTAGAAAATGTAAATAACTCACTGGTGAAAGAGGATTCAACCTCGGCAAATTGCATAATGGTTTTTTCTACTCTAGCTCTACTTGATAAATTCTTTCTCCAACTTTACTTTCTCCTGTGGTAGTGGTTTCAACAGTGGAATTAGGGAGAATCATCTCTTCGCCCCCTCTTGCTCTCTCCTGAAGCAGTGATGGTGTAATTAAAAAATAGGGCTCAACTCTCAAAAGGTGACATTCATGCTGAGAAAGGATCTCCTAGAGGGAAGATGATTGCATTTATACCGTTTGTAGGATAATACCCAATAGAGACATAATTGGGACTAGAGGTGGCAAATGGCTGGATTTGATCGGATTTGGATGGATTGAATATAAGATTGAGCAAAAATGAATTTGATCACAATCCATCCATATAAAATATGGTTAAATATGGATTTGGTGAAATATGGTTTGGGTAAAATAGTTTAAACCCACTTTAATCTCCCAAAGCCCAAAAAAATAAAATCAAATTAAATCAAAACTAAATTGTTAATGCTCAACCCGTATCACCCCAATCCCACTCTCAAATAATTATTTTTCAAAAATTATTTTCTCATACAAAAATAAAATTAAATTTTTTCTACTACTGTACCCTATCCCCAATCCAGTCCCATGCCACCCGCACCTCTATCACCCCCAATTTTTAAATTATAAAATATCAAGAAAAATTTTTCCACCCTACCCGCCCCACACCCATCCTCTACCACCATTTTTTGAAAAATAATTAAAATAACTTTTTTAGAAAAAAAAAAAATTTCACCCACAAGCCCTACCAGGCCCCCCTACTACCAGTTTTCTTTTAAAAAGAAAATAAAAAAAATTTGAAAAGAAAGTAAAATTTTTTTGCTCCCCCCCAATTTTTTTTTTAAAAAAAGATTTAAAAAATTAAAAGATAAATTAATTCAAAGAAATTTTTTAAAAAATTTCAAAAAAGCAAGTTAACTTTTTTAATCCCCCCTCCCACGCACCCACCCTACACACACGACGCCCATCCTCCATCCCCGCCCCCAAATTCTTTTTAATGAATTTTTTTTTTGAAAAAAAAAACGTAAATTTTTTCTCACTGCCTCCAATTCCACCCTACCCACCACCAGACCCCCACCCCCATCCACAATTTTTTTAAAGAAAAATAAAAAAAATCACAGACAATTTTTCTCTTAATTGCAATTAAGAATTTTTTATTATGAGTGGGGGATCTAAGGCCCTATGTGGATTCTCATATTTTACCCATTTTAACCATATTTGTATGAGCTTTTAAAATAGATCAACCCATGTATACCCATTTAAAAAATATCAGTGATCCATTAAAATAAATATGGGTTAAATGGACTCCTTTCACCTTATATAGGTTGAAATTTCCACCCCTGCTTGGGGAAATGATAACATTTGTACTATTGTGTAGGATAATAGCCAATAAAGACATACTTTAAGGACTCTAAGATTAATTTTCTCATGACCTTCGGAGAAACAATATATTTATTCTGACACTCTAAAGCCTTGAGAAGACTATGAAAATTGAGTGTTTAAAGTGGCATTCTACTGATAAGATTGACAATAACTAGAATGACATCCCCTTCAGTCGGCTTTTGTTAGATTCATAGTGAACCTAAGAGATCTTGTCACTTTTAACAATTGCCCCTTTTTCGTTTCAGCAACAGCATTTTGTGCACTACTGTGGGGACACTAGATTGAGATTATCCCATTAAACTATAGGTAAGCACCAAATCTTTATCCATGTATGTTGTGCTATTTTCAGTACATGAGACTTTTCTTATAGCTTCAAATTGAGTACAAATCCTCTTGTGAAATGACTGAACAAGAGAGAAATTTTGGCCTTTAACAGATACACTCAAGTCATCCTACTGTAACAATCCATTGAATTCCAGACAAAGAAGCAGTCTGAATAAAGACCTTATACATCAGAATGAGTAAACATATTTCTTACCAGAGTCTTTGAGTAGCATCAAACATGTATAAGCCATTTTGCAATTTATCATTGCCATGCTTTTTCTTGTTTGAAGATCCTGTCAAGCACAATGATCAGGGAAAACTCGATACTACAACTTTGTTCTTTGGTAATGAAGCTAACTGATAACAGGTGAACAGGAAGCTCAAGTACATGAAGAATGGATGTTTATGTAGTATCATGTATACAAGCAATAGAATCGGTTTGAGAGTGAGGGGTTAGAGAGCCATTGGCTATGCTATGTAGTTTTGTAACCCTTAGAGGAGCCTATGATGTGTCTATTCACAGAATCAATGGTACAAGAATTAAAGGGAGCAGTAAAAACAATTCTTGATTGCAAATAATTAGATGTGACAAACGAGGTGAGTCAAGTTTGGTCAAGGAGTCTTCAAAGATGTTGAACTCCTAAGATGGTTTCTCCTGAAAGCCCTTTCCCTGGATGTCTCTTTTTCTGCAATATTAGCCAGACCCCTTGATAGGACCTACATGTTTACCCCCATGACCTCTTTATCAGTATGCAGTCTGTCATGTAGTTTCCCGCATGTCTCCTTTGTTTGCCTTGACTTTTCACAATAATCACAGTGCAAGTGATCTTTATTAGAGATGTTCGTCTTGGCTATTCATGAGAGGCAATTAACCCCAACTTTTCAATTAGATCTTGTTACTGCAGACACCTCATTGACTCTCTTCTTGTTGAACATAAGAGCGTGCATCCTCAACAAAAGAAAAAGGAGCTTTGCCACCTTGACTCTGATCTGTCCATATCCTTGGTTCAAATTGGCTACAAAATCATGCACTTTCCTACTCAGCCAATTGTTGAAAAAAACACTTCGCTTTGAAGATCCTGATAATAGTCAATACCCTGCCCATAGCAAACTTTAACTAGGATAATAATTAGTGATCTTGACCATCTAAGAACCTTGACTCTGATCTGATCACATCCTGGTTCAAATTGGCTGCAAATTCATTCCCTTTCCTTCTCAACCAATTGTTGAAAAGGATACTTTGCTTGAAGATCCTGATAATAGTCAATACCCTGTCCATAGCACACTTCAACTCGGAATAATAGTTAGTGATGTTCAACTCACGTTGCTTTGTAACATGAAGTTTATTTCAAATCTCAAAGATCTGGGCATCATTACCCTTGTAAGAGTAAGTGTGTTTATTTGGATTTTTTTAAAAAATATTTCTTGATGATTCGGGGTGCATGGTATTTTAAAGACATGTTTTTGAATGTAACCAAATAATTTTCTAGATTTAATATAAGAGCAAACAAGTCCTTGATCAAGTAAGAATAGTACTGCCTCATCTAGTTTCACAACACTGATTTGTGGTAGGAACAGTACCAGCCTCGTCTAGTTTCACAACACTGATTTGTGGAAGAGAGTATTCTCTACCGCCTTTGTGTCCCTCATAGTTTTCTTTTAATTTTGATGACAAGGGAAACCCGCAAGCGCTACCCTTTGGGTGTGCATTGGGTAAAAACCCCACTCCTATACAATAACTCGCAAATCACGCCCGAGGGGTAACCGCCACTAGGCAAGCCTAGTGCTACGAGCTCGACCTAGAAGGCAAACCCCTTGCTTTTGCTGGCAGGGGGTTTCAAACTGGAGACCTCCAACATGGAAGTCCTTAGCCCAAACCACTGGGTCACCCCAGAGGGTGTGTCCCTCGTAGTTTGAATTGAATTTTCTAGAATTGTAGAAGGAAATTATCTGCAGATCAGTCCCTTCAAGAAGAGAGAGAACTAAAAAATATTGGCGGACAGAGCTTTCTCGCCAAGATCCTAGCCTGGTAATCAGAGAAGTCAGAAACTTGGTGGGTAGACTCAGAATTGACAGGCGGACCCAAGCAAGAATGAATCTCGAAAACATTCTGCTTGAAGTAGCCTTTCCAGACGACCATAAGGAGGGAGAAAGGTCTACCCTATGTTTATAAGAAAAAGGAACCCTAAATGTTGGGAGGGAGAAATGCTCACCTCAAAAAGCAATGGGTTTTCTTAAGAAAGAACAAGAGGCTCCCTTTGTATTTCAGTGCGCCTTCAAATTCCATGAGAAGTGGTATCTATACAAGTGAATCCTTGCTAATTAAGTAGGTACCCAATTACACTAAAAGGAAATACTCCTATAACTATGCCTGGAAAAGTAGTCTCCTAAAATCATGCTAATTAACTACCACAATCAACATAGAATACTTAATCTACTTTGCTCGTCGCATCTGATGATATTTGCTTCTACAGATTGTCCATAATCTATCTCGTGCTTTGGATATTGATGCAAGCTTAGCAAGGTTTGAGGAAAGATCACGGCATGTTTTGATAAATGATGACAGTGTCTGTGACTCTTGCCATGCTCGACTTGGAACAAAACTGTTTGCGATGTATCCAGATGATACCATTGTCTGTTACAAGGTTTGTCATGTTTTCATTTATTCATTGAATTTTCTGCTCAACTTGGACCTTTTATCTTAATTGGGAGGTTTCTTTGTAGAAACATTATATATCTTTGTAAAAAAGATAACTTCCTTTATCCCAATTTATATGACACTTTCCTTTTTAGTTAGTTCCAAAAAGAATGTCACATTTTTATATTTAGTAACAATTTGATTTTAAAAAGTCAATTTTTCCCCTGAGGTGATTTATAGCCACACAAACATCTATGACTTATTTAGAACACAAGTTTTAGGAGTCTTTCTTTCTTTAACTTTGTGCCAAGACAAACTGCATCGCATAAATTTTATCTAACAGAGGGAGTGTATGTTTTTGTTATCTGTGCCGACTGAATTTACCCCATTTGACCTGCTGCCCGAAAAGTTGCATGGAAGGATAGGGAGATTTGTAAATTTACAAGGTTTGTTGTGCTATATTTAGATCATGAACTTGTATAATGTTTTCATTGCAGTGCTCTCGTCGTCAAGGTGAGTCGACCTCTGTGTCAGGTCGCGATTTTAAGAAAGACATATTATATAAACCAGGTTGGTTAGTGACAAGGTGATGCTACTAAGGACCTGTGAATTTGACTGGGATGCTCCAAGCATTGACTGGCTTTGCTTCAGCGCTCTCTACATATGTGGTTAATTTATTGTACGTTCGCAGCTCATTTCATAAGAACCCACTACACACACATAGTTGATGATGATGTGGATATGATGTATATTTTCTTCAGTAGAAGACGAGCTAGAGGTTGTTGGTTGCTTCTTTGTCTGTGCATACTCATGAGCACACAGACACTAGATCTGAAAAGTGATTCACAAAGCATTTGTGCTCAGGGGCGCTGTATTTTCGAATTTGCACAGTGATTCATGGCGTTGGGTTGTGGAATTCAGCACTAAAGCAATAATGCAACTTTTTGTTCCGGCGAAGATGGAAAAACGACTTTCTTGCTGGAATCTTGTTTTGAGAATCCGGAGCCTTTGGGTAATGTAATGTTGAATATCATTTTTCTCTAGAGCTGTTATATTCATTTGAAGCAGGTGGTCAGTTCTAGGAACGGGAATGAATATTATATCATTTTTCTTCTCAGTTAATCGTTTTCCTTTCTGTATATTGTCTTGTGAAAATTGAGTATAATATCTTTATAAAGTTTGTGAATGTGAAACAGGAGAGCGTAAATAAATCAGCCATTTGGTTAGAGACGGAAAATGAAAAAGGAAGCACCTTTGTTTTATACTCATCTTATTCTTTATATTGACAGCATACAAAACAGTTATGGGTGATTGTTCTGTCTGCGTCTCTTTAGGAGTGCATACTTAGTAATAATATTACTTTATTATAGGGAGTTGTTCAAATAGACAGCAGTTGTGTCAACTTTGCTTGAGAAGTTTGAGGCTATATATGTAAGTTTTTGGTTATTCTTTTGTTTTAATTTATTTATTTAATTTTAATCTTTTATATTTAAAAATCGCATAAAAATTACTATAAATCAGGATAATTGATGATGTAAAATATTTAATTTTTTTTTTATTGATTCCTGGTATTAATCTATAGGTGTTACTAAAATGGAATAAAAGGAGTAATATGTATTATTTAATTTGAAAATTATCTAAAAGGTATTGTAAATTATTACAATTAACATTTGTAACTTTTGAAAGTCTGTTGTACATACATTGAGACAAAACAAGTAACATATATTACTCAAAGTTATGTTTAAAAAAGTACTGTAAATGATAATATTTAATAATTTAGAATATTTAAAAGACAAATTACAATTGATGTTCAGTTGCATAATTAGAGATAAATGAATAACATATATTGTTTGAAAATGCTGAAAAAGTAATGTAAATCACAATAATTAAAAATTTAAAGTTTTAGTGGTGTTGTATAAATTAGGACAAGAAAAGTATATATATTATTTAAAATTTACATAAAAATATAATGATTAAAGTAATTAGCAATTTAAAAATATATAAAAATTATGTTAAAATTTAATTGGGCTTTCTAAATTTTATCTATATCACATAAATTAAATCATAAAAATAACAAATATGGAGCTTGTGCTAGCACGGGCCCTGATGTCTAGTTTATATTATAAGAGGCAGTTTAAGTTGCTCAAGCAGGCAGCAGGTCGACATGCCTGCTTGAGTAGCTTGAGGGTACATCCGTAATTTCTTATGGTTCTTTTGTTGTAATTTGTCTATCTTATTTTTAGTGTTAAAAATGTTGCTAATCATGATAATTAAAGTTACTCAAGCAGGTAGCAGGCTAACATGATTGCTTGAACAACTTGAAGGTATATCCGTAATTTTTTATGGTTCTTCCATTGTGATTTATTTGTCTTATCTTTATAGTTGAAGCTGCTCAAACACGCAGCAAGTTGACATGCATACTTGAGCAGCTTGAATGTGCATTCGTGATTTTTTATTGTTCTTCCATCGTAATTTGTTAGTCTTATTTTTAGTGTTAAAAAAATATTGTCACATGATAATTAAAGCTGCTCAAGCAGGTAGCAGGCCAACATGACTGCTTGAGTTGTTTGAGGGTATATCCGTAGTTTTTTACGGTTCTTTCGATGTAATTTGTTTGTCTTATTTTTGCATATTAAGCTGTTGAAACAGACGTCAGATCGACATGCCTGCTTGAGCATGTCACAACTAAAACTTCGGGCGTGATGGCACTCACCTAACCTACCAAGGCTAGTTAGCCCAACACTTACTAATCCAAACATAATAATAATAACGGAAGATAAATAGTCTAATACAACAGATAATCATAAGAAGATCAAACTACAACTATCCCAGAACTGGTTTCACATGTACAAGCCTCTAAATACATAATAGTCAAATAAAATACATGTGTCAAATGTCTAGTCCTCAAATAGAACATAACATAAATAATGGATTCCTCGAAGGTCTACCAAAGACATAAGCAACAATCTTAAGGATAATCCAAAAGCTCGATCCTGCAATGAGAAAAGTCTAGCCAGAGGGACCGGGCTCACAACCTACAAAAATGTAGCAAGGAGTGAGCACCAAACAACAGGGTACTCAACAAATGGAACTAATCTAGAGTAAAACAATGAAGAACCAAGTAACTCCTTCACACTCAATCACATACCGCCAAACTACAAACCTACACTTATAAAAGTCCCACTATGATGTATACAACATAGAGAAATTACAAGAATATGAATATACTCATCACTTAGCATCAGGCCTCAAAGGATCACAATCTCACAACTATTTTACAAGATAAGAATTCATAACATTCACAATTACTTAATTCAAAAATTCTTGATCAAAGCCTATAATAGTATAATTCTCCTTATTTCACTTTCAAGTCATAGAGGAAACTCTACAATTTACTAAGTTCTCACCAATTCATCAAGTGTCACTCAATCAACACCAAGAAACCAATACTGCTAAGCCATAAACAAGTCAAATAATATACTAAATAACCAATCACAAAAGCACTTCATATAATCATAGCAAGTCAGAGCATTATGTGATATAGTGAATGCTATGAAATGTAAATAATGCAATGCAATGTCAAATAATAGTAATGTATGTCTATCCTACGATATACATCAGGTTAGAACCTATGGGGGCCACACATGGACCATGTATCTGCCGGAACCATTTTTCTTTGGCAGTTTTCATTTCATATCTTACCGGAACCATTTCCCTTCGACTTTTCATTTCTTTTCTTTGGATCATCAAATAAACACGTAATAAATGCACAATGATCATGTTTATGAAAATAAAATATGCAAGATGTCTATACGAATCACATATCTCAATAATCAAGAAAGGGTAAATGAATACCATCGATGTTGAAATATCCTCAATATTTCAATTGCATCACAACCTCAATAACAATCACATCACAAAATAAGTACCAATTCGTCATGAATGTCAAATAATTTACTATTTCATATATAATAGACCTGCACAATTAATTCATAAGTCAAATATCATCACAAGAATAGTTACTCAATTCAAAATATTTCAATCAAAGCCTACATTGATCCATCTCAACATCAAAATATTCAGTTATATACACATTGGAGCATACAAGGTTCAACATACTATACAAAAGGTTAAAAATCCACTTGCCTTATATAAAGTCTCAAATCACGTTCATTCCAAAGCTTTCCCCTTTGTACGATACTTCAAATCATCAAAATCTATTCAAATATAGCATCACAATCACATAACGAATCTAATGACACTAAAATCAATTACTTAGGGTGAAAAGGGAAAAATAATTCAAAAATTTCATCATCAGAAAAAAGTCACCAAAATCTAAAAATTTATAAATGAAACTGTTCTCTAAGTGATCAAAAATTCAATGGCGAAAACCATTTCGAAAATTGAGCTAATACGAGGTAGAAATTGCATGTTTAAAGTTTCCGAAAATACATTCAAATCTAGCAGAAAATAGCAAAGTTCACCTCAAACGGCGTGCCAAAATCAATTTCTGAAGGTCCGATGGTGTTTTGCTTGAAAAATATATACAAGTTAGCCTTTTGAATCGTCGAAATCGAATCAAATTAAAAGAGAAATCATTAATTGAAATTTGGGGAAATATCTAAGAAATCTAGAAATTTTTTCCAGATTTAAATGACCCCCCTTTGACTTCATTTGCCATGTGGCAGCGCCTAATTAGGCCATGTCACCCACCACTTCAGCATTTTCAGCAACCTCTCAAACTTAAATTCAATGCTCCAACTTTATCCGGAGTCAAAAAAATACAATTCATACATGAAATTTAATAAAAAAATGATATTACGGACTCAATGGTTTAGTCAAAATTTCCACCGGAGGTCGTTTTAGTCCAATATGGGTCTCATTTTCCAACATCAAAATTTACCGAAGAGACCAAAACACACTCGGAAGCTCCCAGAACTGAATGAAGGATCCTCCTAAATCAAATTTGACATTTCGGATCCAATGAAATCATCAGAATTTGAATTTGTGGTCTCCTTGACTGAAACTCGAGAAAATTCATTTAAACTAGTTTCGGACTTAAAAACTCAAAATATTCTCAGAAGCTCTAAACAATTCCAATTAAGGCATTTCTACAGTTAGTTTCGCCATCTGAAACTACTGAAACTAATGAAATCTCGGTCCGAGCGTCCAAACTCCGAATGTTGAAAATAAGTCAAACTTATGATCCAAAATGAACTAAAAATACAACTTTACAGCTAAAATCTCCATTCTAACTCCAAATTCAGTTCTACAAGTCCTCCTAGACTAAATTCGGCATTCCAAAGCTAATGAAATCGACAGAATCGTAATTTGATACTCGAAACTCAAAACGACCAGAAAACTCAAATCTTTCAAATTTAAAGAACTAAAAATGCAACTGTGGGCCTAAAATCTCCATTTTAACTCCGAATTCAATTTTGAAAGTTCTAGATCAAATTCGGTATTCCAGAGCTGACGGAATCGACAGAATTACGATCCGATAATCAAAACTCAAAACGGCGAAAAAACTCAAATTTTCCGATTTAAACCTTTGAAAACTCTTTCTTTTGCAAAACTCAAGCTTATTACAATATTTTTGAAATTTGACTTTTAAACTTAACCAATAATGACTCAAGGCAACTTTCGGGAAGGACAAAATGATAATTTGGTTGAAAATACCAAAAATGACCTTCAGAGTCATTACAAAGTAACTTGAGGGTACATCCATAATTTTTATAGTTCTTCCGTTGTAATTTATTTATTATTTTTGCAGTTTAAGCTACTCAAGCAGGCAGCAAGTCGACATGCCTGCTTGAGCAGCTTGAGGGTACATCCATAATTTCTTATGGTTCTTCCGTTGTAATTTATTTTGTCTTATTTTTAGCATTAAAAAATGTTGTTAATAATGGTAAACTAAAGTTGCTCAAGCAGGCAGCAGGCCAACATAACTGCTTGAGCAGTTTTGAGGGTATGGCGTATGTTTTTATGATTTTTCTTTGTAATTTGTTTGTCTTATTTTTAGCGTTAAAAAATGCTACTAATCATGATAATTAATGACTTAAAAATATTTCTAAAAAATATGTTACGTCACAATATTAGTAATTTTAAAATATTTAAAAATCATATTAAAATTTTAATTAACTCTCTAAATTCTATCTATTTACTTAAATTAAAATTAAAAAATAACAAATATTAAGGTTGAGCGTAACAAATTGGTTTTCTTTTACTGAATTATTTTTAACTATAAAAAGATTCTATGCCATATTTTTTTTTTAAAAAAAATTAAGGATAAGGAAGATCAACAAACTAATCTTCTTTTTGACATACTGAAATGATGCCAATTTAAGTGAAATTCTAACTTCATAATCTCTTCTATATATATTTCTACAAATTACAATGATATATAATGTTAAACTTGCTTCTCTTTTCTTATCATTGAATATTGATATGCATATTTCGTATTTTTCATTTATTAGATTCTTTTATTTTTATATTTAAATTTTTTATATGCTCATGGATGATGATTGTATTAAAGATTATTAATATTTATTATATTTAAGCTCGAATTCAAGTAAGTAACATTTTTTATTCTAATTTTATTCGTTTGATTCTTTTTATCACAATAAATATATTGAATTGCGTAAATGAAAAAAAATTACATTTTCAAGAATCATAAAAAATGATAATATTTTTTGCAAAAGAGCTTTCTTGCCTTGCTTCGTTCAATTATACATACATACATATATATATATATATATTAATGCAAAGAACACTAAATTTTATATTAATCATTTAATTTTTTTTTTAAAAAAAAACAAAACATGAATTACTATCCGAGTTGTTATCTTTGTGTTATATATTTAATTTCTTTTTAAAAAAAAATTAATTTAACCAGACTCATGTCTCATCCTCATTTCTTTACTACCTCAGAAGTTAGTATTTTATGTCAATCATCTACACTTTTTATAAAAGTTGTTTTCAATTATTTA
>JAABOM020000092.1:9797005-9820499 GCA_011800125.2 Solanum clarkiae
AACTGGTCGCCGAATTAATTTTAGAAAATGGAAAAGTGGTCCCTAAAAGTCTTAAATTTGGTCCCTAAAGACTAATATAGTAACACCCGATTGTTACTTCCCTGCATACGCAAGTGTACGTCGTCTCACAAATAATATAGTGGTCCTAATTAAAGAGCCGCATTGTTGAACCCAAAGGATTTGAATGAAATCAGCAACTAATCTCAATTATCACGTTTATGGTGTTTTTGGTAAAAAAAATTGTGTGAATAAGTGAAATAATTGTAAAGAACTAATTTCTACAAAACTAATCTAACTTTTACTTACAAGATATAAATTAACAGGCAATTCCAGGGTTGTAGCTTTTATGACTCTGTTTAGTCTTAACAATATCTATCTATATCTAGGTTCCTGATTACTGATTCACGGGGTTTAAATTACCTGAACAGGATTGCACGCCTCTGCCGCCCTACCGTTATTGACTGCCTAACTACATTGTTGAGCGAGGATAGACAGACCAATAAAAATGCATTAAAATTATCTTCCCATATTATGAACCGAGCAAGGTGTAAGGGTAGTTGTCACAGGTCTCCCTTGCACGAATCAACCTAGTATCCTAGTTGAACAAGCTCCCTATACTACTGTGTTCTATCCACTCCAACATTTCTCAAATTCAGAGTGAATAACTAATGCACTCCCTAGTTGGCCAGACTCAAAAGTATAGATAAAAATAGGATAGGAATAATCAAAAGAACCCATTCATTGATGTTTAAAGTTAAGAACTACACATTGTTCGTAGCTACAACCCTAGAATATGGAGACGTAGCCACTCATGATCGTGAAATACACCATGAATAATATGGAAAACATCAAAACTCAAATAATATAGATTAAACTAACCAAAATACTCTGACAAAAGGGTTCTCCATCGTCCCTACTGCGTTTCTTGCGTAAAAATAGAATGTCAACCTAAAGTCTATAATAAAATAATAATAAAAATCCTATAACTCAATTTTTTCGCATCGTGTCCTCAAGTCCGCGATGCGGACCCCTTGTATTTACTGAGTTTTCACTTAATTTGCGGACTGGCACATTTGCACATCTTTTGCACAATATTTTTCAGCTTTGTGTCTTTTTCTGCATTTTTCAGTTTCCACAACTTTTTTCCAGGTCTGCCATGTGGACTTTGGTCTTTGTATTGCTTCTACTGACTATCCTCTTTCGAATTTCGGGTTGTGTTCTTCCTTCAAATCCAGGTCTAACTCCAGACTTTTCCATTCAAAGTGAAATCCTGCAAAAACACAACCAACTAGCGCACTCGGCCCTGTGTTAGCAAAATAAGAGAAAAATACACTAAAACACCTAGACTCTATGAATTTACCCTCTAACTTATCTCTATTTATGGGTATTATTGGCTAATTAGGCATATTAAGATCACCAACCCACACTTAAAGCTTTGTCCGTCCTTGGGCAAATCAATACACATGCATGAGACTCTCTACGGTAATATGTACAACGAACATCCTGCGATCGAACTTTTTGAACCATGTTGAACAACTTTCAGTGCCCTTGGTAGAATCTACTTGCTCCTAGCACTTATATATACATGCGGACTCAAGCAGAATGTTTAACAGTTCGTCCAGTTACTGACCTTGGATGCTCATGTGCCCTCACCAAGAAGAATTACCCATGCATACCACTAAAAACCTAAACAGAAGATTAAAATTGGGTACATGAACAACTCTTGCTCTCCGTAAAGATGTCTCATGTTGCTCCTAGATTCCATAGGCTTGCCCTTGATGTAAAGCTTAGACCTAGCTGGAATTATCCTTAGAGGATCATGTAGGACCTTGTTTGGTTGTAATGTAGGCTGCGGGCAGGTGGGATACTTTTATGGATATGACTGACACGGTTCAATTCCCAAGTTCTCATAGCATACACTTCACTTCCTTTCATCCCTTTCATTCCTCCTTAATTCAACAACCCTTGTTAAGACTTCACTAAGCCATGCTTTAATTACTTATATTTATTTACATACGATCAAAAGCCAATACTAACTATGAATAAATAGACACCCTAAAAAGAATTTTTTTTAAAAAAACCAGTGTGCATCCGCGATGGATACGCGACATTGAGGCATCGCGGATCAGCACTGGATCACTGACTGCAACACTTTTTGGGGCCAAAACAGTGTGCATCCGTGTTTGCTCTGCGACTCGAAGGCAAAGCGGATCAACGTTGTTTGGTCGACACACTTTTTATTTTTTTATTTTATTTGACACTCTACTATTGTTCAGCCCTCGAGTGTCCATTTGAGTTCTCTCTCCTCTGATTCATCATGCTAAAACACTACAGAATTAGGATCAAACATGGATAATTGACCAAAGAAAAGGGATTGGCTTGAATTATGGTTAATCAAAGAATAGGCTAAGGCTCAAAAGGACTAACTAAGGGTATTTTAATTAGGAGGATATAAAGTTCAACACTATTGTGCCACCAAAGAAATGCCTCGATCCTCTCGTCTAATTCCAACTACTACCAAGTCCACTCTACATACCAGGCAAGTTCTCGAACCTATAGCAACAGAGACTCACAATTTGCTCGCTCACTCTGGCACAATTTTATCACAAGGTTATCACTAGAGTTACTATTATGGTATTCACATGAATTCAATTAATTAAGAATGTATACAATTGTGACTTACAAGGATCAAGCATCTACTCCTAAACTAAGTTCAAACGTTTACGCTCATGCTCGTTTGTACACTACTACACTCTAAATGAACTTGATTCGACGAATTTCCTTAGGACGGTCATCATCAATCTATCATAGGGCCCCCATCACTCAACTATGACTAACACTACTATTTGCAACATTACAAGCAACTACTACTAAATCAGTGCTTCCATATACTATAACCAATCAAGCATCCATGCATAACATAGTTAATAGTTACTAATTACAGACCCAAAATAAAAGAAAAGATGTCCAACATAAACAATAAACATCACAAGCTAGGAAATGAAAATAGTCTTAATGCATTCCAATAATTATGAAACGAAGCATAATCATAGATCAATCCCCACCCCACACTTAGACTTAACACTGCCCTCAGTGCTAACCATACCAAACCTGTGAGGCTCACTCATCATTTGGCCCTGGTAGAATGGGCTTATCCCCCACGTAGAATGGTGGCTCATCAGCTATATCCTTGTCCTCGGAATCAGACTCATCATGTACCTCCCTCGGGTCCATGGGAATATCGTCCTCCACTGGCTCGATGAACTTCGGTCCAATGCCCAAAACAACTTTAGCATGAGCGTTCAACGGGTATCGAACCTCAACATCTTGAAGCTCTACTCGTGTGGAGGGGAGGTCGCCAGTCTGGTGCCTCAGCATCTCAATCCCGTACATGCGACCCATGATCAGCTCATCTCGGTATGCTCTCTCCACAGTGGTCAGCACCGAACCCAAAGACACATATGGACCCTTAATTTTGGTGGCAACATATGGGGGGCCTAGATAACGGGGCAATAATTGGCTTTCTCCTTCGGTGCACCTATCATACGACATAATTGAATTATAAGGCCTTTGAATACATACCTGCGGACCCTTATGGTTCTTTGCCTTCCTCATCGCTAGCTTCAAGATAGTGCTATAGTTCAATGCCATCCCCGTTATGAGTGCATATGTGACGCACAATCGATCCCTCATCATGTTTGTGAAGTGCTGCCCCAGGAAGAGTAAGTGAGTCACCAACTTAATCCAGATTTTGGCCTCCTTTGACATATGAGCAAATGGGAACGAAAGATGATACCCCTTCTCCACATGTCAGACCCACTTAGCTGTGGAGGACAGCCCGGAAAGAGTGTGTCTAATTGCTTGGTATAGTGGGCAAAGGCATAACTTGTTGAAAGTACTCACTAAGACCTCTTCGGGGGTGCCAGGACCCTGTTGATAGTAAGAGGCGAAAAGTTCACCTCTATTCCTCGAACAATGATAGATTGGGACCTCAGCTCCTTGCTGAGATTTGCATAGAATTCCCGAACCAAGCTAAGATTGCAGGGCCTGGGTTGCTGGAACAAGAACCCCAATCATAGCTCATTACACCTGTTGAGAATCTAAGGATACTCATCCCTCAATGAATCCACATCGATCGGGATGTCCGGGTAGTACTTTGTCTTGTCATGAGATTGATACCACCTCTTGCCCTCCTTGTTGACTGCTTTGGCCTCGTACCAGGTCTGTTGGCCCCTCCTAGTGGCATAAAGCACTTCTGGGACATCCCAGGCTTGCTTCCTAGTTTTGGAAGCTCCTGCTCTACTACACTGAGTGCCTCGGTGTGGACGTGAAGACATGATACCTGCAATACAAACAGTCCATAACTAATACCTACACAACCATGTCCCCTACCACACACTTAAAGTCAAGCCTGTATGGTGAAGGTACTCAGACTTCCCCAAGTCATACGAGCTACATAACCTCACCATTCACTGCTAACTCCTATTTTCAAGCATCACAATCCATCCCCATACCATAATCACCACTAACAACATGCCCACAATCACACCAGTACACATCATACGAATTTCAACCAATTCAACCCCCAAAATAGTGTATTCAATTCCATAGGCATAATACATTTGCCACACAAAACAACCCCCATGAAACTCATACACCCAACCCCATACTCATCATTTGTCAAATTTAACATAGAAACTTCCCATCACACACCATACATCAATTTAGGCACACAACACTACCATGAGTACAAGATTTCTCCCTTTTTCCCCAATTTCTATCTCAATTTCGGGTTAGGGTTAGTACCCCCAAAAATTAGTCACAACAAGCACTCCCAAGAACAAACTAAACCAAGATTACTCATATTCAACAAGTATTAACAATGGATAATCAATAAATAACACAACCCCTCCAAATTAAACCCAAAAGCATGATGGATTGCATTCCTTGAAGTGGTATACCAAGTAAAAGTGAAGTGGGAGAACATACCTTGAGTGGAGAATTAACTTTTTGCAATGATATTCTTGATAAATTGATGTGCGACACAGATTTGTTTGAAACTTGGGAGAAAGAGGGAAGATATTGAGAGAAAAATGGAGAAGAGGGGTTTGGGGATCAGGGTAATAAGTAAAAAGGGGAAAAAGAAATAGTTGGGGGTATTAACAGGGGGTGTGGTCGCATCTATATGCGAAAGGAATAACACATGTCCCTGTTCCCTCTACGTCATGGAGAGAACGTGGACTTACACTTACAATAATTTGCTTCCTGACTCCTAGGACAGTACACATTTGTAATGCATCCGCATCACGGTACCGTCGCGGATGCTTACTGTTTTGAGCTTCCAAAAAAAATATTTTTCGCTTTGGACTCCATAAAATTCTCCGAACACCTGAATATTCTTCAAAACAATAAAACTAGTGGATTAGACCAAGAAAATACAAAAAATACTCAATAGATCATTGGGAAACAAGGACAGAAAAATTTGCACAAAAATGTAAAGGGTCCGCAACGTGGAGGCAACGCGGACCAGTACTTGTGCAAAATTTCCACACTTTCATGAGGGGATCTGATTTTCTTATTTTTTTAAATAAAGGAAAATAACCTACTATTACCTCACCACAGGTTGCCTCCCATGCAGCGCCTGATTTAACATCGCGACATGATGTATCATCATCTCATTCATCATTGGCGAACTCAATAGCCTCTTCCACTTGATTCGTGTCCTCACTGTAGTAGTGTTTGACACGTTAACCATTTACCAAAAAAGTTTGGTTCGTGGTCTCATCTTTCAACTCCACGGCTCCATGGGTATGACCGTTACCACGTACGGTCCACTCCATTTGGATCTCAGTTTACCTGAAAATAATTTTATAGACGGGAGTCAAAGAGCAGTACCTGTTTTCACTGCTCGAAGTTTCGCTTGATTATGTGTCGGTCGTGCCATTTCTTCGTTCTCTCCTTATAGAGCTTGGCATTTTTGTAGGTCTAGAGCTAGAACTCGTCTAACTCCTCCAATCTCTTCCTTCTAGCAAGATCAGGGTCAAGATTTAGCCTCTTTATCGTCTAGTAAGTCTGATGCTCGAGCTCAACCGGCAAGTGACAAGCCTTACCATTATCAGCCGATAAAGGGAGTGTCTATAGAGGTCTTGTACATAGTATGATATGCCCACAAAGCTTCATCTAGCTTAATTTCCCAATCTTTCTGGGTTGCTTTCACTGTCTTCTGCAATATCTGCTTGACCTTTGATCTGACACCTCCACTTGTTCGCTCATCTGTGGGTGGTATGTTGTAGCCACTTTATGCCTGATGCCATATTTTTCCAGAAGATTCTTCATGGTTTTGTTGAGAAAGTAGGTACCTCAATCACTGATGATGGCTCTTCGAGTACCAAATCGAGTGAAGATGTTCTTCTAGAGGAACTTGCTCATCACCTTAGTATCATTGGTTAGAAGGGTTGCTGCTTCTACCCATTTGGAGATGTAATCAACAGCTACCAGGACATAGTGACAACCGAATGATAGTGGGAATGGCCCTATGAAATCAATGCCTTAACATCAAAGATCTCCACTTCTAGAATATTATTTAAGGGCATCTCATGCCTCTGAGATATGGCGCCAGTCTTCTGGAAAGTGTCACAAGCTCTAGAGAACTGAATAGCATCTTTGAACAGAGTGGGCCAGAAGAACCCTGATTACAATACCTTGTGTGTTGTCCTGTCACCACCATGATGACCCCCATACGGAGAAGCATGACATCTCTCAAGAATCTTCTTCATCTCCGCCTCTGGAATACATCTCCTCACCATGCAGTCAGCCCCTTGTTTGAAAAGGTATGGCTCATTCCAGATATACGCCTTTGCATCATGAGCCAACCTCTTTTTATGCTGGTACGTAGCAACAACAACAGCAATAACATACCCAGTGAAATCCCACAAGTGGGGTCTGGGGAGGGTAGATTGTACGCAGACCTTACCACTACCTCAATGAGGTAGAGAGGCTGTTTCCTAACAACGTAGCATCAGGAGGAAATACACCACTCACCAAGTAATTTAGTATAACAACGTACCATGGTAATTGATTCACCTCAATTGCAAGCAGCTGCTCATCAGGGAACTCTTCTTTAATCTACAATTGCTGACCTATGTGAGCATCCGTTTCTAGATGGGACAGGTGATCAACAACTTGATTCTCACTCCCTTTCCGATCCTTGATCTCGATATTGAACTCTTGGAGAAATAGGATCCATCTGATCAATCATGGTTTTGCATCCTTTTATTGAACAAATACTTCACGGCCCCGTGGTCTGTGAACACCACAACTAACGCTCTGAATTTATCAAATGCATATACTAATGCTAGTATTTCCTTCTCAGTGACCATATAATTGCTTTGTGTTGCATCTAAGGTCTTTCTAGCATCGTATATAGAATGGAAACCTATGTCTCTGCGCTTCCCAAGTACCCCACCCACTGCTGTATCACTGGCATCACACATTAGCTCAAAAGGGAGCCCCTAGTCAGGTGCTACCAAGATAGGTGCCTCTGCCAACTTCTTTTTCAACAATTTGAACGCCTGCAAACAAGAGTCATCAAAGTGAATGGTACCTCTTTCTCCAACAGGTCACACAGTAGCTTCGTAATCTTCAAGAAGTCTTTAACGAATCTGTAGTAGAAACCTGCATGTCCCAGAAAACTCCAAACTCCTTTGACTAAAATTGATGGTGGCAACTTGTCGATCACCTCAATCTTCACTCTGTCTACCTCCAACCCCTTCTTAGATACTTTGTGGCCTAAGACTATCCCCTCCTTAACTAGGCAGTGACACGCCTCCCAATTAAGAATGAGGTTAGTCTTCTTACACTTTTCTAGTACTCTATCCAAATTCTGCTAGCAGCTCTCAAAAGATTCATCGAAGACAGAGAAGTCATCCATGAATACCTCCACAAAGTTCTCTACCATGTCATGGAAGATAGCCATCATGCACCTTTGGAAAGTGGCTGGTGCATTGCACAAACCAAAGGGCATGCATTTGAATGCATATGTCCCATATGGGCATATGAAGGTCATCTTTTTCTGGTCCTCGGGTGCACGTTATCTGGTTGTATCGCGAGTACCCATTTAGGAAGCAATAATACTCATGCTCAGCGAGTGTCCAATATCTAATCAATGAAAGGCATGGGGTAATGATCTTTCCTAGTGGCATCATTCAATTTTCTGTAATCCATGTAGATTCACCACCCTATCACCGTTCTAGTTGGAATCAACTCATTATTTTCATTGGTGATAACCTTCATCCCACTTTTCTTGGGGAGACATTATACAGGGCTTATCCATTTGTTGTCTGAGATGGGGAAGATGATCCCTGCATCCAACCACTTGATGATGTCTTTCTTCACTACTTCTTTCATGATTAGATTCATCCTCCTTTGTGATTGAGCCACTAGCTTATGACCCTCCTCCACGAAGATTCTGTGCATGCACAAGGCTGGGCTGATGCCATGGATGTTTGATATCTGCCACCCCATTGCTCTCTTTCTTTTTCTTCAGCACCGCAACAATAGCTTCTACTTAGGCTGCAGTCAATGAAGCAAACAAGATTACAGGTAATGTATTATTTTCGCCAAGAAGTTCATACATAAGATACGATGGTAACTGCTTCAACTCCAACTAAGGAACCTCTTCGACTAAGGGTTTAAGTGGTGGTCCCAACACCCTATTTAATGGCTCAGCTATCTTTTTCAGCAAATTCACATTGTGAGTATTTAACACACTCTCAATTTTTCGGGCCTCACCATCATCCACTAGCCCTAGATTCAGTAACACCCTGGCTAGTGGATCTTCAATCTTAATATGGCTCAATGCAACTGTAGTGTCTATCACTGCGATGGCTGCCAGATCTTTATACGCAGCCGGTAGCTTCATAGCTTTGTACACATCGAATACTTCCACCTTGTCATAGGGTCTCATGGTGAGCCTCATTAGGAAATGGGTGCCTAAGTATGAATGGGACCTCAGGGTCCGGGTCAAAATCTACAATGACAAAGTCCACGGGGAAGATGAGAGATCCCACTTGGACTAAGACATCCTAAATAACTCCATCTACCCTAGCCACAGATTGATCTTCCAACTGTAACACAATGATGGTGGGATTTGGCCTTCTAAGCCCCAACTTTAGGAACAAAGAACTGGGCATGAGGTTTATGCTTACTCCCAAATCACATAAGCCCCTAGAATTCAGACGACTCCTGATAGTTACTTGCACAGTAAAGCTCCCTAGATCTTTAAACTTTGCTGGCAAGTGTGATCTTTTAAGAATTTTGGAGCTGCAAGCCTCTATAAGTGCCACAATCTCATACTGAGCCCATTTGGTTTTGTTAGCAACAATGTCCTTGACGTATTTGGCATATTTCGAGATCCCTTGCAAAACATCAATCAAAGGTAAGTTAATCTACACCTGTTTTAGCAACCCAATGAACTTCTGAAAGCAGTCATCCTCCTTTTTCTTCTTGAGCTTTTGTGGGAATGAAAGAGGAGGTTTTGGCAATGGAGTTGCCTCATCAGTGCTTGGGCTGGGATTGTCAGCCTCATTGTTCTGTGTAGCATTCTAATCATCCCCATTCTTCTTCTTGTGGACCAATTCAGTCAAGGGCCTTCCGCTCCTTGTGTTGACTGCATTTACTCACTTTGGATTGGGATTAGTGTTTCCTGGTAGGCATCCTTGAGGCCTGGAATTTATTGAGCTAGCCAACTGTCCCAACTGTTTTTCTAAATTTTGAAGATCTTGCTTGTACCTCTGAATCTCCTCTTCTTGACTATTCTGGTTTGCCAGAATTTGCCTCAACACTTCACTATCAGTCATAGTGTTTGGATTGGCTTATCTTACAGGCTGCTGGACTAGCTGAGTCTGATAGGCATTTCCACCTTGTGGTCTCTGCTGAGGTGGCCTATGATTCTGCTGATTGCCCCCGCCCCCATGAGAAATTTTGGTGGTTCCTCCAATTCGGGTTATATGTATTCCCAAATCCTTGATACCTACCTCTGTTAGCATTTTTAACAAAGTTTACTACTTCTGGATTAGCTCCAGAGGATTCAGCCGTTTGGTCACCAACCCTACAAACATCACACCAACCTAGTTGTTGCTGCTGTACCATATTGACGGGCACTTGTTGCTAACCCACTACTACTGGTGCTTGTTGTTGTAGCCCCAAAGCCAAGTTGTTGAAGTTTGCGGTCATCATGTTTTGCATAGCTGCCATTTGAGCCTTCAGGCTTGTTATTGCATCAATTTCTAATACCTTGGCCTGCTTTTGGACTGTCGGTCGGCTGGATCCTCACTTCTATTATGGGTTTCCCTGACTAATTCTGGTGAGAAGAGCGTACAATTCATCATATGTCTTCTCTAATGCTTGTCCTCCCGTAGCTGAATCAAGAAAAATCTTGGTATTGGGTTCCAAACCTTCAATGAAGGTATGGACCAATACCTCGTTAGCTTGACAATGGTGGGGACAATTAATCATAAAAGCTTTGAACCTACCCCATGGTTGCTATAGATTCTCCCCCAGACTTCTGCTTGAAGCTCAGGATCTCACTTCTGAGTTTGGTTGTCTTGCCCGATAAGAAGATTCGAGTGAGAAACTTATTGGCAAATCCTCCCAGGATGCTATGGAGTTTGGTGGTTCAATTTGCAACCACCTCCGGGTTTCCCCCAATAGTGAGAAGAGGAACAAGGTCATCCTCACATAGTCATGGTTCACTCCCATAGGAATGAAAGTATCAGCAATCTCGAGAAAATTCTGAAGATGGACCTATGGATGTTCATGAGGAAGCCCGGTGAACTATCTAGTAGAGTGTAGCAACTAGACCATGTTGTGTTTTAGCTCCCACCAACCACCGGGCTCAAGCTTGACAAAGCAGCTAGTCACATTGCTGGTTCTTGGGATTTCCAGATCCCTCATTGGCCTCGTTACTAGTGGTGCAGGTGGGTTGTTGTTTGCAATGTTCTCCTCAACAGGGTTAACTTCCACCTTGTTATCCTCTTGATCTTCCTGCTCAAAGAGTTCAATTGGCGGTGTCTCAAACAAAACCCCTGCTCTCATCTTTGAATGACAAAAACAAGAGTCCTAATCTTCCAGATTATTGATCAATTACCTGCACAACAACACTGCTAAGATCAAATGTAGAGAACACCACAAAACAAGATAACTTTGATAATCAACCAATTCGTTTCAAATCCCCAGTAACGGCACCAAAAACTTGTTGCTTCCCTGCACATGCAAGTGTACATAGTCTCACAAGTAATATAGTGGCCCTAATTAAAGAGCCGAGTTGTCGAACACAAAGGATTTGAATGAAATCAGCAACCAATCTCAGTTATAATGTTTATGGTGTTTTTGGTAAAATAATTTGTGTGAATAAGTGAAATAATTGTAAAAGTCAAAACAGATTCTTTATTTGTACATCGGTAAGAACAAATTTCTACTAAACTAATCTAACTTTTACTTACAAGATATCAATTAATGGGCAATTCCAGGGTTGTAGCTTTTACGACTCTGTTTAGTCTTAACAATATCTATCTATGTCTGGGTTCCTGATTATTGATTCATGGGGTTTAAATTACCTGAACAGGGTTGTACGCCTCTGTCGGCCTACTGTTATTGATTGCCTGACTACATCGTTGAGTGGGGATAGACAGACCAATAAAAATGCATTAAAGTTTTCTTTCCGTATTATGAACCGAGCGAGGTGTAAGTGTAGTTTTCATAGTCTCTCTTACACTAATCAACCTAGTTTCCAAGTCAAATAAGCTCCCTATACTACTATATTCTATCCACTCCAACATTTCTCGAATTTAGAGTGAACAACTAATGTACTCCCTCGTTGGCCTGACTCAGAAGTATAGACAAAATAGCATAGGAATAATCAAAAGAACCCATTCATAGAAGTTTAAAGTTAAGAACTAGACATTGTCTGTGGCTACAACCCCAGAATATGGAGACTTAGCCACTCGTGATCGTGAAATACACCATGAATGATATGGAAAACATCAAAATTTAAAGAATAAATATTAAACTGACCAAAATACTCTGAGGAAAGGGTTCTCTATCGTCCCTACTGTGTTTCTTGCATAAAAACAGAATGTCAACCTAAAGTCTATGATAGAATAATAATAAACATTTTGTAACTCGACTTTTCCGCATCGTGTCCTCAAGTCCGTGATGCAGACCCCTTGTATTTACTGAATTTTTGCTTAATTAGCTGACTAGGCACTTTTACATATCTTTTGCACAGGTCCGCGATGCAGACCTTGCATATTTTTCAGATTCGTGCTTTTTTCTGCATTTTCAGCTTCCACAACTTTGTCCGAGGTCTGCCACATGGACTTTGGTCTTCGTATTGCTTCTACTGACTGTCATCTTCCAAATTTCGGGCTGTGTTCTTCCTTCAAATCTGTTTCTAACTCCAAACTTTTCCAATTAAAGCGAAATGCTGCAAAAACACAACCAACTGGCGCACTCGGCCCTGTGTTAGCAAAATAAGAGAAAAATACACTAAAACACCTAGACACTGTGAATTTACCCTCTAGCTTGCTCTATTTATGGGTATTGTTGGCTAATTAGGTGTATAAATATGCCTAACATCACCCAATGAAATTATTAAAACACCCCTAGAAGAGAGGTATGCGTGTAACGCGTCTTCCCAAGCTCCATTTGCAAATCTGAAGTTGGATATGCGATCAACATAAAAAATTAAGTGGGGAAATGGTCTCGATCGATTTTTAGAGCGACCGGGTCAAAAGATAAATTTTTCATTCGAAACGTAAAAATAGTATTGGTCCATAACACAGAAGCGACGCGCCTTAGACGCAGACCTGACTTATATTTTTCTAATTATTTTCGATGGGATTGGAAAACTCGTTCAAAAAAATTTGTACATGTGCGTGCCCGGTCCGCGACGTGGACTGGGCTATTCCGAGTTGAAATTTTTCTTTAAATTTGGAGGGACATTCTGGACAATTCTCAACCCTTTCTAAACTCAAAACACAATCAAAATAGGTCATTTTGAGCGTAAAAGGGGTCTTAAGCTCCATTCTAATCTTAAAGTCCACTCTAATTCCTTCCTAAGACATTGAAAAGTTAGGCTTTTAGAGAAGAGAGAGCGAAGTGTAGATTGGAGAATTCTTGAAGGTTGATCGTCAAAGCTTCATCCCGGGTATGTAAGGCTAAAAAAAGCATGTGATGTTCTCCCATGTTCCCGATAGATGGTCCTAGATGAGTTGAGAGTTCATGAATCCTCATACATGTTTCTTGCATCGTTTCTTTAAGGTTTTCTTGAAAATTTATACTAATTACATGTATTTTCTCATGTTGATGATCATCATAAATTTATTTTCTTGAATTGATTACTTTACATGAGAAACTGTATAACCCTATATGTAACTTTTGAAAGCATGCATGAATGAACCTAGGGATTGAGTCTACAACCTTGAATTGTGAATGTCGATTGTGATTGTGATGTGAGAATGATGGTGAATTGTTAGAACTTGATAGTCCTGTGAGTTTCTATAAATTAAATCCAATGATTTTTCTATTTGATTGTTCCCTAAAGATTGTTCTAAGCCTTAAGCTATGGATTAGGATGTTGATTAATGAGATAATTAGAGTCTCTAGGTGACTGATTGAAAGATAATGTCTCCACGAGGCTGATTGAGATAGTTTGATTAGGATGGATAGTCTTATGAGCATTGATTCATGGGAGGAGTATCGAGCACCAAAAAAAGTAAGAGTTAATCTAGCTCGCCCTTGTCAAACTATGTAGCCAAGCGTAGATGAGAATTAGAACCATCACATTACGTTGTGGTTCCCTCTTGAGAGAATCCCTGAAATAATAGAGGACTTGTTGATTGCAGTTTCCCAAGTGAATTTGATTCGTTCTCTACCTAGCAAATATGGAATGGTTGTGGCAACAATTGTAGCTTGTTGTATAATTACTAGCTCATAAGTGATTATTGTCGGATAAGAAACTCCCAGAAAGTTCCCACCTTGAGTGCTTTGAGTAGAGATGAGATGAGATGTGATGAGATGAGTTGAGTTGAGTTCCTGTGAGATGAGTCTGATTTATTGATGAGGTTTGAAAGGTTGATGGGTCACTTGTCTACTCTTTATTCTTGCTTTAGATAGACATTTCACATATTGATTATTGATTGTTCTGAGTTGATGATTGTTACATATTGTTCTACTTATTTTATTTCATTTAGCTATTTTACATACATTCTACGTACTAATGCCACTAAGTACTGCATCATTTTATGATGCAAATACAGGGATCAGAGATCATCAATGGGTGCATCATTGAGGATCATTGGTGAGCCTCCTATTTCCGAGGATTCATTATATTTATTTCATCATTCTTTAGAGTTAGACTTGATTAGCTTTACTTTAGTTTGATTTGAGGTAGCCACGCGTCTGTCATTGGCACCACTTGATAGTGATAGAGGCTTTATAGACTAGAGTCGAATGTTGATTGTTAAGATTGTTGAGCTAGTACTTTCTATTAATCTTTTTACTTATTATATTCTTTTGAGACTAGATAATGATATACCCATTTACTTTCTTATGTCTTTTATTGATTAGTAGAGATTGTTGATTGAATGAATGTGATGAGGCCAAGTGGTTTGCTTGGGGACTAGAATAGTCTCTGAGTGTTGGCCACGTCTTGGGTAACCTCCTGGGGCGTGACAAATAGCGACCAGGAAAATATGGTCACCACCCATCCCGATAGACTTTGTCGCTGAATGTCAATATTAGCGTGATAAAATCACTAGTCCTTAAACATATTATAATGACTAGAAAAAATCCAGTCCTTAAATAACCTTTAGAGACCACTTTGCTAGTCCCTAAGCTTAGATACCGAATAGTTATTTGCTAGTCCTAAAAGTTATTTTAGGACCAGAAAATTGATCCTTGAAATTACCAACAAATATATAAATCACAACATATACAAAATCATCAATAATATTATACTTGCATGTATTATAAATGTACAACATTCCACTTGTATGTCATCAACTATTTACGCAATAACTTGGCAAATTTTTTTATTTTTTTCCCTGCACGTTCTAGTAAAACACAACCGATTTGTCATCTTGGATCCATTCCCTTGCTACTCAGCTACAGCTAGCAGATGCTGAGCCATTAAAGTAATTGCTCATTTTGTATCGAGACCCACAAACTCTTGTAAATTAAGGAGGGCATTACAACAAATAAAGGTGGAGCAGTGCATGAAAAGAGAACATAAAACAAAAAGATAAGTTCTACTAGATATAAACAATTTCATAATCCGTGTCAAAATAATAAAATACAATATTAAAAGTACAACCAGACCCCATTTAATAATCTTTAAGATAAAAACAATAAGGATCATTGACCGCTTGTAGTTTAATTCACTAAAAGACTAATAACAGCAAGTTAGAGAGAACAAGAAAATAATTACAACATTAGAAGCAAGACTTTTTCGGTAAGAGGTTAGAAACTAGAAGGATCTATTACTAAAAGGTACCTGCAAAACATAATGCATGACCTTATAAATCGTTACTGCAACTACTAGAGCTATCTAATTTTTTAGAGTAGACACTAGTTTAAAGGAGCTACTCTTGTACTCACAAATTTAAGCTTATAATATCCTAGAAAATATTTGCAATTGAATACCTGCAAGAACTTTTCGTGTGTCTCCAAATTCCTCAAATCAATAGCAAGATGAAATTACAATTCACCTACAAGATCTATTTAATACAAGTAGTCAAACTAGATGACACGCTGGGGATCAACAAGGTGAGAACACCAGCAGTAAAAAAACCTAAAAAATAAAATGATCAGAGGACGTTAAACACCATTCTAAAGGGATTCTTACTAGCCGTATATCCCTAAACTAGTTGTTAATGCTGCTTCATCAACGCAGGTCTGGAGAAGGACCCTTCATCATAAAATTACTTTCACTACAACTACAACTTTTATATCCACAGTAAAATTTACATGCGTATCTCATCATTCTAATCTGCTGAAGCAAATTTAGACCTTCAGTCTTCTGTCAATATACTCTCTTAATGCATTCCACTCTGCTAAAGCAAGTTCATCATTCCTTATGCATCTTCTTAATGTCTTTTTAATAATAACACATTACGTCATCAAAAAAAAAAAAAAGTAAAAAAGGTCTAAGCTACTCACAGATATCACAGAAAGTAATTGCTTACTCAATTGATAGAAAAAACTGAGGTAAGTTAAAGTAGCATCAACACTCTTTACATAAGGACTATTCACACTCCGTTTTACTTAGGTATGTTGGTATTTATCATTTTCATCTCTTGATTCATATGTTACCACAATAGATTCCTAAAACTTCGAATCTGCATATCTCAAACAAGAGATACACAGGATATAGGTGAACAGAGCCATAGGTCTTCAAAAGAGGCAACATCTAACTAATTAATTCAGTGTTCCTTTAGAAAGAGGCACCAAAAGAAAGGAATACTCTGTTTTGTTACAAGGGTAAGAGTCATTTACCCATTCAATAAGCATCCAACTTCCAAGCACGAAACAGTACAAGGGCACCTTATTGCAATTACTTAAATTCAACAAATTCATCTAAAATACCCTTTGTTAGATATCCTAGAATAATCTCCATCAATCATAAATAAATAACCAAAATGCTATAAACAAAAAAAAAAGAACATTGTCACCCCTCCCCCCAGAAAAAAGGAAACATAAAGACCATTCAGGTTCATCACACAACTCCCAGTCGGAAACAAATAGAAGGAAAAGGAAATGGGATGAAAGTCAACATCGCAAATCACTTTCAACCAAAAAATGCTTATCTGAACAAGTAGATTTTGAAAGCTTGGCCAAGCAAACAATAATTGCACCAAAAAGAAGAAACAAAACAAACTAGACTTGCTTCAATTTGATAATATTCTTTAGATAATCATAAGATTAAAAAAATTGAACGAAAAGACCAAATTGATCCAAACCATTGACGAGCAACAACCTTTACTTGAAATTTCAAGCTCAAATGTCCTCAATGTGCTTAAGCAAATATCTATAAACTAGCAATTCTCTGCAAAAAGGTACTTCTCTTATACGTCAACTATAAATATTGTCCTTAGCCAACAAATTATAAAGGGACAAGAAACTGAAGGTTAAGAGGGTATTGAAAGCATAACAAGCTAACCTGAGGTGGAAATTAAGACTTGAACGCCTTGGGTTGAATGTTACAACCACCACGTCCATACCATCTTCTTAGTTATCTTTGGTTATTCCAATAGCACCTCCAAACTATTTCTCATCTACATTTTGTTTACTACCTTCCTGTTCTATGGCAGTTTCTTCGTTAGTACCCTCATCATTAACAATGGCATCTTCTGCTTTCTTATCAGCAGTATATGTTTCATCTCCTACAACCACTTCATTTTCTTTATAATCTCAATCTACATTCATAACAGGTTCTCCCTCTAAAGTTTTAGATTTTGATCCATTACTTTCTTCCTCTAAAGCTTCAGGTTCGGATCCATCATTTTCTTCTTCCAATGTTTCAGCTTCCGCTCTATCATTTTCATCTTCTGCTACAACAGTGATCTTGTTTAACTTGCATCACTGCTATCTGGTTCAGTAGTGATTCATCATTGCTATCTGCTTTTACGAGCCCTGATATTGACGTGTTCAACTCGTTAAATAGACAATGACTTCCTTGAAGCTTAAACACTTATCAAACTTAAAAGACAACAAAGGAAAAGCACATATGAAGATTGATTACTGAAGGGTTAATCACCCATAAAGTCAGCTGATTTAACTGAGTTTTTTAATCATAAAAATAATTGACAAACAGGTACACCTAATCCATAAGAAACTAGCCACAACACTATAATTAATACCATCATAGCAATCCAGAAAGGAGCCATGTTGGTTTGTAGCTATGAATAATTAATCTTTGGTGACTTTATGGAAAAGTAATCAAAATAAGATGGGATCAACAATTCAATTGTTAGATGACAGAAGCAAAAAACTTGAGCAAATTAGAGTAAAACATGATCATTTTTGTAGCAGAGGATGAAAATGATAGAGCAGAAGCTGAAACATTGGTGAGAAAAAATGATGGATCTAAATTTGAAGCTTTAGAGGAAGAAAATAATGGATCAAAACCTGAGACTTTAGAGCAAGAACCTGTTATGAATGTAGATAGAGATTCTAAAGAAAATGAAGTGGTTGGAGGAAAACATATATTATTGATAAGAAAGTAGAAGATACTATTGTTAATGATGAGGGTACTAACGAAGAAACTGCCATAGAACAGGAAGATAGTAAACAAAATGTAGATGATCAGCAGGTTGGAGGTGCTATTGGAATAACCAAGATAATTTAAGAACATGGTATGGACATGGTGGTTGTAACATTCAACCCAAGGCGTTCAAGTCTCAATTTCCATCTAAGTTTAGCTTGTTATGCTATCAATGCCCTCTTAACCTTCAATTGCTTGTCCCTTTTTAAAAAAATTTAATGGCTAAGGTTAATGTTTCTAGTTGACGTATGAGAGACGTACCTTTTTGTGGAGAATTGCTAGTTTATAAATGTTTGCTTGAGCATGGTGAGGATATTTGAGCTTGAAGTTTTCAAGTAAAGGGTGTTCGTCAATGGTTTGGATCAATTTGGTCTTTTGATTCAATTTTTTTTAAATTTTTGGTCATCTAAAGAATATTATCAAATTGAAGCAAATCCAGTTTGTTTAGTTTCTTCTTTTTGGTTGAATTATTTCTTGCTTGGCCAAGCTTTCAAAATCTACTTGTTCAGATAAGCGTTTTTTGGTCGAAAGTGATTTTCAATATTGCTTTTGAGTTTTCGTGGTCTCTATGCATCTCATTTCCTTTTCCTTCTATTTTTTTTCCAGCTGGGACTTGTATGATGAACTAAATGGTCTCTATGTTTCCTTTTTTTCTTGGGAGACAATGGATTTGTTTTTGTTTATAGTATTTTGGTAATTCATTTGTGCTGAATGGAAATTATTCTAGGATATCTGACAAAGGGTATTTTAGATGAATTTGTTGAATTTAAGTAAATGCGATAAGGCACCCTTGTATCATTTCATGCATAGAAATTGGATGCTTGTTGAATGGGGAAGTGGCTCTTATCCTTACAGTAAATCAGAGTATTATAATCTTTCTTTTGGAGTCTCTTGGTAAGGGAACACTAAATTCATTTGTTAGATCTTGCCTCTTTTGAGGACCTATGACTCTGTTCACCTATATCCTGTGTATCTCTTGTTTGAGATATGTAGATCCAAGCTTTTAGGAATCTATTATGGTACCATATGAATGAAGAGATGAAAAATGATTAATAACACCATACCTAATATGACAATGATAAATGGGCTCTAAACATGTGAACAGGGATGTGCCAAGTAAAAAGGAGTGTGAATAGTCCTTATGTAAAGACTGTTGATGCTATAGTAGTTTCTTCGTTAGTACCCTCATCATTAACAATAGCATCTTCTGCTTTCTTATCAGCAATATATGTTTCATCTCATACTACCACTTCATTTTCTTTATAATCTCTATCTACATTCATAATAGGTTCTCCCTCTAAAGTTTCAGATTTTGATCCATTATTTTCTTCCTCTAAAGCTTCAGGTTCGGATCCATCATTTTCTTCTTCCAATGTTTCAGCTTTTGCTCTATCATTTTCGTCTTCTGCTACAACAGTGATCTTGTTTAACCTGCATCACCGCTATCTAGTTCAGTAGTGATCCATCATTGCCATCTAGTTTTACGAACCGTGATATTGTCATGTTCAACTTTTTTAAATAGACAATGACTTCCTTGAAGCTTAAACACTTGTCAAACTTAAAAGACAACAAAGGAAAAACACATATGAAGATTGATTAGAGAAGGGTTGCTCAAATATGCAAAAAGTCAGCTGATTTAACTGTGTTCTTTAATCATAAAAATAACTGACAAACTGGTACACCTAATCCATAGGAAACCTGCCACAATACTATAATTAATACCATCATAGCAATCCAGAAAGGATCCAGGTTGGTTTGCAGCTATGGATAATTAATCTTGGTGACCTTATGGAAAAGTAATTAAAATAAGATGGAACCAACAATTCAATTATTAGATGAGAGAAGCAAAAAACTTGAGCAAATTAGAGTAAAACAAGATCGTTGTTGTAGCAGAAGATGAAAATGATAGAGCAGAAGCTGAAACATTGGTGGGAAAAATGATGGATCTGAAGCTGAAGCTTTAGAGGAAAAAAATAATGGATCAAAACCTCAGATTTTAGAGGGAGAAACTGTTATGAAGGTAGATAGAGCTGTCAAAATGAGTTTGGCCCGTGAACCCAATCCAACCCTTGAATCAAATGAGGCTAGGCTAAATATTTTTAGCCCATTTATGAACGAAGCCTTTTAGCCCATCCTAATTTGGCCCACCAGCCCCATAGCTCAACCCGCGAGCCTCAGAGGTCGGCCCATGGCCCGCAAATTTTAAAAATATTTATTATATATTTAGTTATTTTTTAAGTAGTATTCTATTTATTAAGATTATGGACATCTTTTACAATTTATTGTCCCATTAAATTTCTAATATTAGCCCATTATTAGCTTTTTGTTATGTTTTTGGACTGACTTGTGTAGTTATGTTGTTGAAAACTTTTAAACCAACTAGTTATAATCTTAGTATTGTGTTTTATGTCTAATTTGTTGTTTCTTCTTTTGTTATTATTTATCTTGTTCGTGACAAAAAAATGATTAATGTTTCATAGTCTTTCTAAGAGGTTAATATTATCCATATTATAGTTGAAGGGCCGGCCCGTCCCAACTCGTGACTCGCGTAAGGCTAGGTTGGGCTGCTATTTTCTAGGCCTTTAGTTAAAAGGGTCAGGCCATCCTAACTCATTTGACTCTCTAACCCGTTAGGGTTGCATTAGGTTGGGTTGGGCTGACCCATTTTGACAGGCCTAAATATAGATAGAGATTATAAAGAAAATGAAATGGTTGGACGACAACATATACTGCTGATAAGAAAGCAGAAGATGTTATTGTTAATGATGAGGGTACTAACGAAGAAACTGCCATAGAACAGGAAGATAGTAAACAAAATGTAGATGATAAGTAGGTTGGAGGTGCTACTGGAATAACCAAAGATAACTAAGAAAATGGTATGGACATGGTGGTTGTAACATTCAACCAAAGGCATTCAAGTCTCAATATCCATCTCAGGTTAGCTTTTTATGCTATCACTGCCCTCTTAACCTTCAATTGCTTGTCCCTTTCTAAAAAATGTTGGCTAAGGACAATGTTTCTAGTTGACGTATGAGAGAAGTACCTTTTTGTGGAGAATTGCTAGTTTATAAATTTTTGCTTGAGCATATTGAGGACATTTGAGCTTGAAGTTTTCAAGTAAAGGGTGTTCATCAATCGTTTGGATCAATTTGGTATTTTAGTTCAATTTATTTAATTTTTGGTTATCTAGAGAATGTTATCAAATCGAAGCATATCTAGTTTGTTTAGTTTCTTGTTTTCAGTTGAATTATTGCTTGCTTGGCCAAGCTTTCAAGATCTACTTGTTCAGATAGACATTTTTTGGTTGAAAGTGATTTTCAATATTGACTTTTGAGTTTTCGTGGTCTCTATGCATCCCATTTCCTTTTTCTTCTATTTTTTTCCAGCTGGGAGTATGATGAACTGAATGGTCTCTATGTTTCCTTTTTTCTTAGGAGACAATGGATTTGTTTTTATTTATAGTATTTTGGTAATTCATTTGTACTGGATGGAGATTATTCTAGGATATCTAACAAAGGGTATTTTAGATGAATTTGTTGAATTTAAGTAATTGTGATAAAGGCACCCTTGTACCATTTCATGCATAGAAGTTGGATGCTTATTGAATGGGAAAATGGCTCTTATCCTTACAGTAATCAGAGTATTATAAAGGGGAACCTTATTATCACAATTACTTAAATCCAACAAATTCATCTAAAATACCCTTTGTTAGATATCCTAGAATAATCTCCATCCATCATAAATGAATTACCAAAATGCTATAAACTGTAACACCTCCAACTTTTTTAAGCTAACATCGAGTTATTCTTCATATGATGTAGGATTTTAATTGAGGATTCCTAATTGAGCATAGATGTTAAAGTCAATCTCTTAGTATGGGAATAGAATTGGAGCTTATATGAGATCGTAGTCCTAACGTATGATTTTATAAAAGTTAGGTGAACCAATGACTTGCAAGTTGTATATACATGTTAGGATCAATTCCTAAGTATTTAAAGTATATTAGGTATGATTTCGAATCATAAAGGATTTTTTACATCAAGCCAAGTTCAAAGAACTTCTAGCAACTAAGTTTTCGTATGAGTCGATAAAAGGGTTAATTTCAAATGATCATATCTCCTAAAGTATAATGATATAGATAACCCATAATATATCAAATCGAAGATATTTGAATTAGCTTTCCAACGCATCTAATTTTGCGTTAATCGGAGTTCAGAGTAGAAAGTTATGACCATTTTAGTGAAGGGGTGCATAGCTGTCCGAACGTCCGCGCTTTCTTTATAATTTGAGGGTATTTTTATCCTAACACCTTTGGGAGTCTATTATGGTCTCCAAAACCTATACAAAATTAGTTTTCATGATCAAAAACCCTCTCCCTTCTCTCCTAAACATAAATGCTCAAGAATCATCAAGAAAAATAATCAAGTTAGGATTAGCTTCCAAGATTCCTCCTCAAGGTAAGTTATTCTTCATGAATTTAAATTTACCCAACTTGAATTTCTTCATCTATTCGTGAAACTCTAATAAAATTTTAAATCAGAACCTAGGGTTTCAGGAAAACAAATTCAAGAATCCAAGAAATGATTTCTTGACTTTTCATCTTCAAGAATTATGATTCTTCATCAAGAACTCTAAAGAGTCTAAGTCAAGATTTCAAGAATCAAGGATAATTCTTTCAATCAATGTCCTTCCAAGCTCTTTTACATTAAAAGAATTGCGAAAATTGAGGATTTTCTCCAAGAAAGAGAAGAGAAGATCACAAACTTTCCACAAACTTCAACCAACGATTTCTCTCTCAATTTTGGTCGGATTTGAGTAATTCAAAAGGCTAAATTGTATATTTTTTCGAGGTGAATACCGTGGGAGTTTCAGAAACTAATTTTGTTACTTAATTTGAGGTAAACTCTATAGATTTACTGCTGCATTTTTAATATATTTTGAAAACTTTAACATGCGATTTTTTGAAATGGTTTCCAGCACTGAATTCCTTATCACTTGGAGAATGTTTTCATGTAAAAATTTTCATATCCCAATGATATTTTTTGGTAATAAAATTTTTGAACCATTTTACCCTTTTCACCCAAATTAATTGATTTTAATGTCGTTAGATTTATTATATAATTATGATGCTTATTTGAATAGATTTTGGTGAATTGGAGTGTCATAGAAAGG
>JAABOM020000092.1:9850284-9866005 GCA_011800125.2 Solanum clarkiae
TTGGTAAACATTCAGTTCACGAAATTGTTGAAGATTTGTTTTGCTGACACTATGTTGAGTTTGATCTTAGTCTTGAGGTTTCGCAGATGTTCATCATCAGTATGTCTGTGCCATGATATTTTCGAGTCCAGATAGTTGATTATCAGAATATCCTCTATCTTTTTTCTCCAATTATTCCTGTTATCGATTCCCCAAACTTTTAGTTTCCCTTTAGGCAGCTTTAGTTTAGAAACCAGGACAAATGCAGGATTTTCAGTAGAACAAAAAGAGTTCCACCACTCCTGCACTTTATTTTCTAATCCCGATCCACCATAGTTCAAACTTAAATATATGATTTCTTGAACATTTCTACAAGATAATTTGCCAAAATCAATAAAAGTTGAGTAAGCTATTATACCTTCAAAGTCTGCAGATCCATGGACGAAGTTGTCATTTGAACTTTCAATGAATACAATGGTATAAATACTTAATGAGACTAGCTACTATGGTAACTAGATAGTCAAATCCATATAAATCTGCTATAAAGACCTTCAAATCAGCTATGCTTTCATATATACAATCATATACATATTTATAGTGATTCTGTAACAGCTCTGATACCATATGAAGCCATAATAATGGCAGAAAACAAGAAACTCCATTCTAGCTATAGAGGATTCTGGGAAGGGAATCCTCCTTGACCCACCACCCTGGTAGGAATTGCCAGATTTCAGAAATAGAAAAGTAAAAATTAAAATACATTCTCTATGAGATATCTACATGTACACACCTAATCCACTAACTTGACTTTGGAAAGCTAGGTGCCAGCTAGGAAAAAACTAAGGGAGATTTTAACAACTAAGAAACTGTTAAGCAAAGCAAACTACTCACTAACAACGAACAGCCTATCAACTAATACTACCTTTGCAATATAGTATAATCACATGTATTTGGCTATAGATACTCCAGTAAGAGAAGAATATCTTCTCAAGAAAGTTCCCGAAAAAGGAAGAAAGTAAATACCATGCAAGGCCAAAAACAATGTCGGTGGATTTCTATTAGTTGGATGCTGAAGAACAAATTCTTCTGTGACTTTACTGCAAGGTTGACCATAAAGAAGTTTCAGATAGGATTACAAGAGACAGTATGAACTACTTAACTAAGCTTAGTGGAATCGAATACATATTACCTCAATGCTTCAACACCTAAGATTAGCTCGCGCGGAATCCATCCATCAATATTCATCAGATCTAGCCAACATCCAATGATATCCAAACTAATGTACATACCCCGACACCTGATTGTTTCAAGATTTCCCTTATAAGTGCAAATCAAAGGGAATAGAAACTAGCTAAAAATGCTATTTTTAAGTAGTTGATAATTTTTTTAAAGAAGAAGAAGAAGAAAGAAACGAACAAGTGACTTACCAGATTAGCAGTTGATGAAAACCTTCATCCCATAGGAAGCCCCTTCGGAAGAAGGGCCAGCTTGGAATTGCTGTATATAGCTCAACAGGCCAATATAAGACAAAATTATATCCAGCATTAAGTTGTGTAAGTCAGGAGCCATTGTAGAATACCATTAGACATCAAAATGGTTATGGGTATTGAGCAAACAACTGAAGGATGACAAGAGTGAAAACAATTCAAGTTCAAGAAGTGCTTTGGACATTTGAAGAACTTTTACAATTAGATACTAGTCTTGAGTAAGCATTCAACCAATTATTAAATTAGCAAATTACTGATCAGTATATCCAAATTCTTGAAGCATACACTCGGGGTGGTGCAGAGAAGTCAATTTAATATGAGCTCCCTACTCATTAGAGTCCAGAAGCCAAAGAAACAAGAAATAGCGGCAACCTAACTAGATGGCAGTATGGGGCATCCTTCCATTTCTCATCCTTTTGAGAAGGTGAGCAACATTTGATACCAAAAGTTATGATATTGCTACTTTAGCAAGAAGTAATATATTTGCAACTTGTTTTAAGTTTTTACCAGAACATTTTTGGTTCTTTGTCCCCCAAGAAATGTGCATTTGGGATGAAAGCATAAACATTAGTAGGTGTCCTCATCTGTACTTCCTTTTGAAATTCTTTCTTCTCTAGCTTTTAGAAATTTATCCCCCCTCTCAACAACTTTAGTCTCATATCAGATGAAACAACAGATTATTCCTGTAACCACTCAAGCATTAATAGAACCATCTCTAAAATCATCCCATCATAGACTAATTAACATGACTCTTAAATGCAATATTACCGAAATATTCTTGCTTGACAAGCATAGAATAAAAAAAATATAATCGCTTAAGTAACATCCTTATTCGGCCATATTTTTAGGTTCTTAATTTGTTGGTGCATCTGAGGCACAGAAATGACGATGTGATCTTCATAATAGAGCTCTACAGTTTTTTTTGCATATAGGAAAAATAGAGTTATCTAACACAAGTCATTCGGTTATTGCACGTTGCGAGTTACAAAAATAGCAGGGAATCACAGAAAGGATCTCTTACTGTGGAGGTTGATGGAAGAGCAATCTTTGACTGGCCAATGAAGTAGCCAATCCCTCCTAACATGTTTCCAAGAGTAGCCTTACCAGCAATAACAGGCTCCAAACCAAGTTGTAAAATTAAGACATAAACAATTCAGCATTGTATATAGAGAGAGTGATGTTGCATCATGGAAGTTAATACAATGACAAAAGGCTTCCAACTGCAAGTAATACAACATACAACAAGTGGTACAATTAGGTCATCAACTTGATAGTCATTCCTTTTTTATAAGAAGCATGATAGGCATTCATATTTTTCCTATCATCTGAAAGAACATGTAGAGTATTTACAGACTGAAATTGAATTTGGTCCCAAGATATCATATTACATAGTAAACTTAACACACGTACCAATATAAACAGAAAACTTTATAACTATATTGATTGTGTTTGGAGCATTGAAATGATTCAGTATGCATACATGCCCAGATCTATGCAGCAAATTTTAATAGTAAAACATGGGCTAGTTTCACCTAAAATATTTATAGAATCATAACATGCATGATGTAACTTAGAGTCCAGAATCAAAAGGGAAAAATTGTTTTGATGAATAATCAAAAGGGTAACTAAAATCTGGATGAAACTAAAAGGGCGAAGGCACAGGGGCCCTGCGCTTTCCAAAAAAGTTTTAACCCCGTCAAAAAGACCGCTAATGGTGGAAAAAGATAAGTCAATATGCCTTATATTTTTGATTTTTTTAAATTCAGTGCCAGACAATAAAGGTAAGGTGCAGGGCCCACTAGGCCTTGTAAGTCGTTGGACCCACTATATAATCACAATGAGTCAAATAATAAGAGGAGATGTAGATCAACAAATGGGTGGTTCGAGGTTGGACAAGCAGAGTTGATTGGGCCTGACCTTGTCCATCAAGCAATTGAGACAGTGAAGATCATTAGAGAGCGATCGAAGACTGCACAAAGTTGCCAGAAATCCTACACCGATATGAAAAGGAGAGATTTGGAGTTTGAACTAGATGATTGGGTACATTTGAAGGTGTCACCTATAAAGGATGTCATGAGATTTGGAAAGAAGGTTAAACTGAGTCCATACTATATTGGACTCTATCAGATTATGAAGAGGATGGAGAAGGTTGCCTATGAATTAGAGTTTCCTTCCGAGTTAGATGCCGAGATAGTAGTCATCCGGTTTTTCATGTGTTGATGTTAAAAAATGCTTGGGAGATCCTAACTTGGTAATTCCTGTGGAGAGCATCGAAGTGAAAGATAGTTTGACTTAAGAAGAAATTCCTATCTAAATCCTTTATCATCAGATTCACAGATTGAGAACCAAAGAGATAGCCTCAGTCAAGGTCCTGTGGAGGAATTAATTCATTGAGGAGGCCACATGGGAAGATGAGGAAGAGATGAAAGCAAAATTTTTGCATCTATTCGTGCTAATGGATGAGAATGTTGAAGATAAATTCCTTACCCTTGACAAGATTGATTGTCTTTTCTTGTTGATTGTTTATTCCTGAGTCTGAATAGAGATTGTTGATAGAAATGAGGAGTTGAAAGATAGATTGATAGATTGGATGTTGAGAAGAGTTTCAAGCCTATTCATTCCTTGATATCCACCCTTACTCATCATTCGAGGATGAATGAACCCAAGGGCGAGAAGATGTAACATCCAGTAAAATTACCAAAATACCCTTAGAATGGAGATGTGCGAGTAAGCATCTTCCCAAGCTTAGATGAAAAATTCGAGACCAGAATTGTGATCAACACGAAAATTAATTCAAAAAATGATCTCGACCTGATTTAAGAGCAATCGGATCAAAATTTTATTTTCACAAAAAATTACCAAAACAGTAAGGGTACGTGACAGGGACCCGATGCTGACCTATTGTGGACCTAAAAAAATAAGGGTACATGATAGCTCTACGACACAAACCCAACGCACACCCATACTTATACGTTTTCTCAGTTTTTCGATGGGATTAATTTTCTAAATAAACATATGCACAACAGGTCCGCCTGTCATCTCGCCTGTTTCACTAAGTTTAAAAATTTTAATCTTTTGAGGGGCATTCTAGACTTTTTCCAACCTCTCTTAAACGTGAACCATGACTATCTAGGTCATTTTGATGATTAAACAGGGTCAAAAAGCCCATTCTAAGTCTTTTTTGATTATACTCGAAAGATAGGACTTGAGAGAGAGACAAGAAGAACGTAAGGTTGGAGAATTCTTGATGGGTTATTTGGAAAGCTTTGATCCAAGGTATGTAAGGCTGAATAAAAATATGAGATTGTTCTCTTATGTTCCCATAGATGGTCTTAGATGGTTGATTGAGGTTCGTGAGTCTATATGCATGATTTTCTGGATTATAGTCTTGAAAACTATGTTAAATGTACGCATTTTTCACATGTTGATGATCATCATAAACTTGTTCTTGAATTGAATACTTTCTTGAGATATTGCATAAGACCCTTTATGTTAATGGTTAAAAGCATGCATGAAATAAGATAGAGACTGAGTCTAGAGCCTTGATTAAGAATGTTGATAGAGATTGTAATTGTGATGTGAGAATGATGATGAGTTAATAGAACTTGATGGCCTCTTGAGTCTCCATAAATAAACTCTAATGATTTGTCTATTTGATTGTTTCCTAATGATCGTTCTAAGCCTTGAGTTATTGATTGAGATGTTGATTGATAAGATTATTAAAGTCTCTATGAGACTAATTGAAAGATTATGCCTCCATGAGGCTGATTGAGATGATTAGATTGAGATAGTTTGATTGGATGGATTATTTTATATGCATTGAGTTATGCGAGGAATATCGAGCATCGAAAGAGTAAGAGTGAACCAAGTCGCACTCATCAAACTATGTAGAAAAAAGTAGGTAAGGATTCTGACCATCACATCATATTATGTTGAGGTCCTCTCTGATTAGAAGTCCCTGAAATCAATAGAGGACTTATAGATTTGCTGACTCTATTTGGACTTGTCCATGTGGTTTTAATTTGTTCTCTACCTGGCAAGTACAGAACTGTTGTGGAAACATAAGCATGATTGTTGTATAATCACTGACTCATAAGTGATTGTTGTCAGATAAGAGAAACTCCCAGAAAGTTCCTTCCTTGAGTACTCTAAGTTGAGCTGAGATAAGATGAGTTGAGATGAGTCTTTCTGAGATGAGTTTGATTTGATTGATGAGTTGATAGGTCATTTGTCTATTCTTTATTATTGCTTTAGATAAACATTTAACATGTTGATTTATTTCTATATTGAATTAATATTGCTTTTATATTATTCTCCCTAGTTTCAGTTTCACTCAGCTATTTTACATACCAGTACATTCCAAGTGCTAACGTTCCCTTTTGGACTGCATTGTATTATTATGTAGATACGTAGGGTAGAGGCCATCAACAGGTGAATTGTTGAGGACCTTCGAGTGTTCAGCAGATTGGTGTGTCTCCCCTACTTCGGAGGATTCATTTTATTATTTTTCATCATGCTTTAGAGTGTAGAACTGCTTATCTTTTATTTTGATTGAGGTAGCCATAGGTCTGTCATTAACATCGCATAATAGTGATAGAAGCTTTATAGACTAGAGTCGGATGTTGATTGTTAAGATTGTGAGCTAGTTCTTTCTTCTAGCCTTTCAATTATGCTATTACTTTGAGACTAGAAGATGGATATGCCCATTTACCTTCTATTAACTTCTGCTGATTAGCAAAATGACTAACTGAATAAATGTGATGAGGCTAAGTGGTTCGTTTGGGGACCAGAAATAGTATCTGGGTGGTAGCCACGTCTTGGGTCTCCTCCCGAGGCGTGACAATATTGCATGCCTAAATTAATTATTTGAAACTCTACTATATGCTTCATGTTCTCAGTTATCTAATAGATTGCTGACAAATTTAGATATTGAAAACTTGATGGTTTATTTTCTCCAATTATATACATTATTTAAGGTATAAGAATGTTACTTCATTAGTAATGCTCCACCATTAAAAATGTAATTCAGCATAAGTTATTAGTACAACATTCCACAAATAAAGCTCGAGGCTTTAGGTTAGTGCGCACTACTACAAAAGGTCCATTTATGGATTTTACCCGAAAACAGGAATAATATTTTTCACTTCAAGGACCTGAAAGCTCTTAATAGCTGAAGTCTCATTCATTCATATACATTCGTCTATTCTACTCCTTTTGAAAAGAAAATCACATGCAGGAAACAAATGGATGCAAATGAATGACTACTTTCAACCACAAATCAACCATTGAAGAGAAAATGAATTGATTCATTCAAGTTCAAATAAACATTGCTTAAAACATAAAGCGTACATGTGTGGGTTTGAGATAGAGAAAAAGAGGATGGCGCATTTATTGACATTTAAGACATGACCATCATGTCCATCATAGGATTTATGTGGCATTCCCTTGTGAATCGCACCATTCACTTTGATATCAACATAGTTGTTGATATTGAAGAATATCCTCGGGTAGATTGAAAGGTGAATAGTACCATTATTTTACAAGGGAGAATGAGTCTCTCATACAAGACCTCACTCCATGGACGACCAATATCTTCGTTTGCCTTTCGTTTGTGTGCACAAAAAGTGACTATAACTAAAAATTCAGAAAAAGAAAAATTTCTGTTTGGAAAAAACTTTTAATCATGATGGAAGTGCATTATTGTGATAAGCTTCTCATTACAATAACTCCTAATAATTCAAGCAGAAGTGAATACCCACATACATTCATATAACAATGATTATTCAAGGAATTGTATTATTTCAGTTTCACCGTTTAGTTTGGAGGATATTAGATGAATTAAGTTTCAAATATCACGCCCCAAGAGAGGACCTAAGACATGGCCTGCACCAAGAGACTATTGCTAGTCCCCAAGCAAACCGCTTGGTCTCATCACATTCATTCACTCATACATTCAACTAATCAGCGGAAGATAACAGAAAATTAAATGGGCACATCTTACAATCTAGTCTCAAAGTAATAATAATATATAGAAAGCTAGTAGAAAGAACTAGCTCACAATCTCAACAATCAACAATCAACAATCAACTCTAGCCTATGAAGCCTTTATCACTATCAAGTAGTTCCAATGACAAACCCGTGACTACCTCAATAAAAATAAAGCTAATCAAGTATTGCTCTAAAGAAAAATGAAAATAAAGTAATAAATCCTCCGATGTAGGGGAGGCTCACCAATCAGCTGCACGTCCTAGATTCTCAATTATGTGCCTGTTGATGATCTCCAATCCTTGTATCTACATATATCATTAAACGATGATGTCAGTACGTGGAATATACGGAATGTAAAATAGCTGAATGAAAGCCCGAACATGTAGAATAATATAGAAATAATAATCAACATCAAGGATAATAACAATCAACATGTCAAATGTCTATCTAAAGAAAGAATAAAGAGTATACAAGTGACCCATCAACCTATCAAACATCATCAATCAAATCTGACTCATCTTAGCTCGTCTAATCTTGACTCAGAGTACTCAAGGTGGGAACTTTATGGCAGTTTCTCTTACCCAACAACAATCACTTTTGAGCCAGTTATTGTATAATAATCCCACTGATGTTGCCACAGCCATTTCGTACTTGCCAGGTAGGGAATGATTCAAATCCACTAGGGACCAGCAAACAATCAAACAAGTCCTTTATTGTTTCATGGACTCTATCAAGAAGGAACCACAATGAGATGTGATGGTTCAAATTCTTACCTATGCTTAGCTCCGTAGTTTGACAAGTGTGAGTTGGATTAACTCTTACTTTTTTGATGCTCGATACTCCTTCCAAGACTCAATGCTTATATAACAATCCACCCAATCAACTATCACAATCAAATCATCTCAAGCAGCCTGGTGGAGGCACTATCTTTCAATCAGTCTCGTAAAGAATCTAATCATCTCATCAATCAACCTCTCAATCAATACCTCAAGGCTTAGAACAATCATTAGGGAATAATCAAATAGAAAAATCATTAGAGTACATTTGGAAAGACTCATAGACCATCAAATGCTATCAATCTATCATCATTCTCACATTCAAATCACAATCTCTATCAACATTCTTAATCAAGGCTCCAGACTCAAACCCTATCTTCTTTCATGCATGCTTTTAGTAATTAAAATATAGGGTTATACAATATGTCATAAAAAATATTTAATTCTAGAAAATAAGTGCATGATGATCATCATCATAAAAAAATTACATGTAATTAACGTAAATTTTCAAGAAAATCTTCAAGAAACGTTCAAGAATCATGTATGTAGACTCATTAGAGTTTCAACTCTTCTATGACCATCTATGGGACACATGAGAGAACAATCTCATGCTTTTAGTTTAGCCTTACATACCTGGGATGGAGCTATCAACAACACCCTCCAAGAATTGCCTTGGAATTCTTCAATCTACGCTTCTCTCTTCTCCTCTCTCAAGCCCTAATATTTCAAGTGTTTAGAAAAAGACTTAGAATGGGGTTTATGACCCTATTTACGCATCAAAACGATCCAATTTGATCGTGTTTTGAGTTTGGAGGGGTTGGGAATTGATCGAAACGCCCCTAAAGAAAAAATTTATTCAGAAAATGCCCAGTCCGCATTGTAGACTGGGTGCGCTCTTATATAAAAAATTTCAAAAGTTTTTAGAATGAGTTTTAAATTTCCATCGAAAAAATTAAAAAATGTAAGTGTTGGTCTGTGTCCTAGGCACATCACGCCTTGGGCGCGCACCAACACTGTTTTTCGTCTTTGATTCAAAAAATATTTTTCAATCCAATGGTTCTAAAATCCAAACGAGACCATTTTTCCGGTCAATTTTCTACGTTGATTGCATATCCGATCTCAGATTCGCAAATGGACCATGAAAAGACGTGTTATGCGCACATCTCTATTCTAGGGGTATTTTGGTAATTTTACCGAGTGTTACATCATCTCCCCCTTAGGATTATCCATTCTAGAATGATGAGTAAAGGTAGATATCAAGGAACGAATAGACTCAAAACTCATCTCATCATTCATATCTATCCATCAAACTCTCGACTCTATCTAAATCATCAGTCAAATCTATTCAGACTCAAGAATAGACAATCAACTCAAGAAAAGACTATCAATTTCATTAATGGTAAGCAAATTACCTTCAGAATTTTTATCATTTGGCATGAACAAGTGCGGATATTTAGCTTTCATCTCTTCCTCAGCTTCCCATGTGGCTTCCTCAATGAATTGATTTCTCCACAGGACTTCGACTAAGGCTATCTCTTTGGTTCTCAACTTGTTAATCTGACATTCAAGGATTTGCACTGAAATTTCTTCGTAGGTCAAGCTATTCTTCACTCTAATGCTCTCCACAAGGATTAAAAAGTTAGGATCTCCCAAGAATTTCTTCAACATCGATACGTGAAACACCAGATGGATACATCTAACTCAAAAGGAAACTCTAACTCATAATCAACCTTCCCAATCTTCATCATAATTTGATAAGGTCCAATATAGCATTGACTCAATTTCCCCTTCTTTCGAAATCTCATGAAACCCTTCATAGGCTACATTTTCACAATCATTTAACTCAAACTCTAAATCCCTCCTCCTTATATTGGTGTAGGATTTTTAGAGACTCTGTGCAGTCCTCAACCTCTCTTAAATAATCTTAACCTTATAATTGATTGAAGAACAAAATCAAGCCCAATCAACTCCGCCTCTCTAACTTCGAACCACCCAATTAGTGATATACATCTCCTCTTATACAGTACTTCATAAGGAGCCATCTGAATGCTTGCATAATAACTATTATTATATGCAAATTCAATCAATGGTAGGTGATCATCCCAATTTTCCTTGAAATCAAGAACACAAGTTCTTAACATAACCTCTAACGTTTGAATTGTACACTTTGCTTGATCATCTATTTGGGATAAAATGTTGTTCTTAAATTCACTTTGGTACCCAATCAATTCTGGAATGATCTCCAAAATTGGAAGGTGAATTGAGCTCCTATGTCTGAGATGATAGACAAGGGAAATCCATGTAACCTCACAATCTCTTGGATGTACAACTTGGCATACTCATCTGCAGTATTGGTTATTTTAACCGCTAAGAAGTGAGCCGATTTAGTCATTCTATCCACAATCACTCATATAGAATCATGTTTCTTTTGAGACCTCGGTAGACTAGTAATGAAGTCCATATTGATCATCTCCCACTTGTATTCAGGAATCTCAAAGTTCTGCGTTAATCCACATGGCCTTTAATGCTAAACTTTCACTTGCTGACAGTTCGAGCACTTTGAAATAAATTGAGCAATATCCCTCTCCATTCTACTCCACCAATTAACTTCTCTCAAGTCATGGTACTTTTTGGTGGAGCCAGGATGAATTCTATATCTAGTGTGATGAGCTTCAACCATGATTCTACCTTGAATACCATCAACATCTGGAACACACAATCTACTTTGGTATCTCAACACCCCATCTCCCCCTTTGGAGAAGACCATCACTTTCTGTTTTAAGGACAACCTCCTTCAATTGGAATATGAAAGGATCTTGATCTTGCATTTCTTTCACCTCTGCCACCAAAGATGAAGTGGACCCATTCTGAACATTAATTCCTCCCTTATCATTCTCCTGAAGTTGAACTCCTAATCGAACCAATCGGTGCACTTCTTTTGCTAATTCCTTCTTTCCTTCCTAAGTATAGGTTGTGCTACCTATTGATAACCTACTAAGAGTGTCAACAACAATGTTAGCTTTACCTGTATGGTAGAGAATGCTCATGTCATAATTCTTGAGAAACTCCAACTATCTTCGCTGTCGCAGGTTGAGCTCTTTTTGACCAAAGACATACTGCAAGCTTTTGTGGTCAGTAAACACACCACATGCACTCCATACAAGTAGTAGGGCCAGATTTTTAGTGCACCCAACACCGCTACCAACTCAAGATCATGGGTCAAGTAGTTCCACTCATGAGTCTTAAGTTGTTCGTAACCATATGGTATCACTTTCGCTCTCTACATCAGCACATCCCAATTCAACTCCCACGGCATCACAATAGATTACAAAATATTCTGTCCCATCAGGCAAGGTTAAAATGGGTGCAGTAGTTATTCTAGTCTTCAACTCTTGGAAACACTTCTCACATTCATCGGCCACTGAAACATGACCTTTTTATGAGTTAACTTAGTTTATAGTGCTATCACGACCCAAGCCTAGGGCTTATGGTTAATGGGGAACCCAAATGAACCCCAAAAAAGCCTCTTAACTTGCCATTGAACATTGTTGGTCGTGGAAGCATACAAAGACGTAAAGAGTAATAGTAGAGAAATGGAACTAAGGGAAATCAAATAAATATATAAACAAGAGACAAGAGTCAAGCTCATCATAAGTGCATAGTATGTCCAACAAAGACCTCTAGCACATAGATATAGCGGGGGCCAAAACAAGCTACCGGGCTCACCCTCATAGTCAATACAAAAGCATAACAAAGATGTCTCGTTACAAAGATAATATCAACATAAAATGAGTTCCCAGAACAGATGACTCACCAACATGCTTTGAATAACACCGTCTAGCCATGTGGAGAAGGAGGATGATCAACTCGGGCACCAGTCCCTACATGGTGATATCATATAGGCAAGAGTATGCGTTAGTATATTTGAATGCACTAAGTATGTGGGATACAATGTAATAATAGATAGGCATCATAATCCAAAATGCATAACTATAGGCAATAGGCATAATATAGCAATATGACATATATGATTAATGCATAGGTAAAACATGCTTAAACGAATCATGGTCATATAGAATATCATATGTGAGGAGGATACCAAGCTAGATTGCCAAGGTATAAACCCCTTGGGGTTGGTGATGGTAGCACCTATCACCCTAGTGTGTGTGGTACAAATCCCACATCAAGGTTAGTGATGATCGCACCCATCACCCTTGTGGTTGAGCATTCAACCCCTCAACTCGATTAGTGATGATCGCACCTATCACTCTAGTGGTTGAGCATTCAACCCCTCAACTATGTTAGGGTTGATCGCACCCATCACCCTAGTGGTTGAGAATTCAACCCCTCAACTGGATTAGTGAAGAATGCAGCCATCACCCTAGTGGTTGAGCATTCAACCCCTCAACTGGGTCCCTGAATTTGATATGGTCTACCACAACACTTTAGATAGTATTCATCATGTACATAAGCTCATTTCATCATCATATAGTCAATCATATAATATCTCATGCTTTAGGCCTTCATTTCCTCAAGAAATCATAATTGGACATTTTGTCAAACACCTTGGGGGTGTGTAATATAGGTAAAAGAGCATGCAATTTAGAGATGAAATCATGCATAAAAATAAGTGGTAAAACCTTTAATCAATACCTTGTAACACTTCCAAGACGTTCATATCAAAACCCCTCATCAAATCCAATATTAGATCCAATATTTGAAGCTCAAAATATGTTAAAACAACTATACTTTCATGAACTAAAATCACTGTATAGTAAATTTCTCAATATACAAGATCCAGATGTAAAATCAACTTTAAATCATGCAATATTAATTAAAAGAGGGTGTTTAGGCACCATGGGTAAAAGGACCCAATGGTTCAAAACCACATACCTTAACTTTTGTGAAGATCTTGAAGAAGACTTTAATGGTGATTTGAAGCTTGGGTGAGATCCTTGAAGAAATCGTTGAGATTGGCCTTGAGTTTGGAACTTGAATATAGGGTTAGAAATGAGTCTAAGTGTTTGGGGAAATATTGGGGAATATTTTTGGGTGATATGAGGGTGAAATAAGGCTAAGTATAGGTGAAAATATGTTTGGGAAAATTTAGGTCCAATAGTTAGAAAAATTTGGAAAAACTAGGAAAAGACAGTGTAGAAATAACTCCTCTCAGCATCGCGGAGAGGTCGAGGATGCTCTCTGAAAATTGCACCAAGCGAAATTTCATAATTCAATTCCTTTGCTTTAAAATCAAGTTATACCCTTGTCACCCTAATTTGAACCCCATGAACAAGAATATGAAGTCAGATTTACGAAATTCCAAATAGATATTTATATATATGGAAAACAAGATTCCAGGCACTTTCGAGGCACATTTTTGGGAACTTTTGGGTCGTTTCAAGTGTGGATAGGGAAGAAAAACCCTTAAAAAATCTACAGTAATAGCCTGCCAACCCCAAGAAACTCCTTATATCAGTTGGAGAGATCAGCCTAGGCCAGTTCTTAACCATTTCAATCTTCTGAGAATCCACTCGAATACCATTACCGAAGAAAATATGGCCTAGGAAAGCGATTGACTTAAGCCAAAATTCGCATTTTGAGAATTTTGCATACAACTCATGGTCCTTAAGTGTTTGGAGGACAATTCTGAGATGATTTGAATATTCCTCTTGATCTTTTCAATACTGTAACACCCCACCTCTTACAATACTAGTACTATGCAAATGAAACATGATATGGCTTTTCAAATTAGCACCAACTTTTAAAAGTTCTTGAATCTAGAATTAGAGGGTGATATGTATGTCTAACGCTGAAGAGGGTCGAGTGTAAATATGTTTTATGTCAAATTCAAGAGATCACGACCCTAAACAAAGTGAGAGAATTGAAGTGCTTGTAGGAGTTAGGAAGCTAGCAAGTGAGTCACCTACTTGCTTAGCTTACATTTGCTAGCTAAAGGGAGACGAGGCCCTACGTCGAATTTGACTAAGTCCGATTATGAATGAAGTCTGTGTTAAGGGTGTAACTTTAACCCATGTTTTACCATCATAAATGAGCAATACATACAGCCCAAGATGAATAATAAAAGGGCCCAAGTACATCACAACCCATTTGACTAATTGGGCCCAAAACTAAGTAAGGAGAAAGGGGGAAATGGGCAGCCAAGGCCCAACCAATTTGAATCCAATAAGGCCCAAGTGAAAGGGTCAAGGAGCTGCATCCCCAGCTTGGTAAAGTAAGGCTAAAAATTCCTTAGTAGGTTGGCCAAATTCCCCTTTTAAAAAGGGTTTGAAATAGCTCCCATAAGTCATTTTCAACTTGAATAAAAAAAATCAGATTGTTCTCCAAGTTTTCTCTTAACTCTTTCTTGACTTTGTAAAGCATCCAAAGAAATCTTTTAGGGTTCTTAAGTAGACACTCAACCTTGAAGGTAAATATAAGTAATTATAGTTGTGTGTTTAGTAAGTTTTATTCAAAAAAAACAAGAGACTATGTTGGTTAGATATATGCTGAAAATTTTGGACAACATATTTTCCAAGATTGTTACATATTTTTCTTGTTTATCTGGAAGCTTTTCTCTTTTTGATTGGATTGATTATGGAGGCAGGCTACTGTTATTAGTGACTATTGGTTCTTAAGTGATGTATAAAGGCTTCTTCACCACTTTTACAGTCCGCCAAAGTGAGTTCTTATAGGATATCACAATTGTATTCTTAATACGATCTTGTAGGCTGTTGGATGGGAGGCTATTGTCTCACGTCCTTAATGACTGCTTTGGTACTATTCTTAGATTATTTTAAGGTTGTTTTTATATATAGATGTGTTGCGGAAAGTTTGGGTAAAATTGAAACAGGTTTGGAATTGTTAACATCAAAATGTGGCAAAGGGACATAACGTTGTGCCGACTATTTGTTTATTGCATAGAATTGTTATGTGTCGTGCTTTGTGGGGTGTTATAAGACTATTATGGCACTATAACAGGCTGCACATGATATGTATATAATAATAAGTATTAGAAAATGCGATTATGGGCAGAAAGGTTGAAAGAATACGCTAGGGTTTATAAATACTCGCTTGCTGCCATTATGTTGGTTTTTTATGAGATTGGGCTGCCAAGATGTATCTATTGGCTGCAAATGCTAGTTTTATCACCTACTATGTTGTAGATAAATATTTGGAGGAAGGGAAGGTTAACTGGAGGTAATAGCGAGGTCATACAACGAGGTATGTAAGGCTACTTGATTTCGTAATGCTACTTAATTTCGTATTATTTGGCATGAAATCTAGATTCTTCCTTGGCACATAAAGGTACTTACGAACTCTGAAACAACTATTAACCGTGTCTCCACTCTTTCATATGTTCATATGATCCCATACATAGTCACCTTTAAATCTACATACATATGTGGGTAACAAATTACATGGGTTCTTGTTGCTAAATAAAGTTCACGAGTTATTTCATCTCATATGCATTTCATTATTTGTGTAACGTAC
>JAABOM020000092.1:9873970-9890179 GCA_011800125.2 Solanum clarkiae
CTAAAAAAAAAAAAAAAAAAAAAAAAAACAATTCAATAATATTCTTCTCCAATATTTCTCACAAATACGATCCTTGATTTCTCTCAATAATTGTGGAGATTTCTACATGGTATCAGAACATTAAGCTCTTCCGTTGTTTAAGCATTGAATCTCAAACAATCTTGTTAGAATAGGAATAGGAATGTATAGTCCTATTTAGAATTGGAATAGGAATAGTATGTTGTTTCCTAGTTGGACTTGGATTAGGTTGTAGTATCTATAAATAGGGTCTTTATGTAATAATGTAGATACACGATTCAATAATATTTTATCCTCATATATTTCTCAAATGGTATCAGAGCATATATGAGAAAAAGAAAAAAAAAACATGTGTTCCGATGGTTGTTCACTGTTCTGGTGGCTGTCTTATGTCACCTTCATTTCCGTTGATGTTGTGCAAAAACCAACACCATCACTAGGCTTAGGAAGCCTGCACGATCACAACTAACAGAACCCATCAGAAACTCTCCCTCATGCGCCGCTGGAAGTGACTGTTTTCCGACGAGATCTACATCACACGCCGGCGCACGAGGGCTCTCCAGCAACTTTTTTCAATTGTTTTTTCTTCTGCTGGGGTCGGCCAATCACTCCGACCAAACCCCAACCTTTTTTCCATATTCGATCATCGGAATTAGGGTTCTGGCAACTTTTTCAATGTCCTGGACAGTTTTCTCACCATCTTTTTTGATGATTTTTCCCTCAGTGAAGTCGCCTTTGCATTCCGAGGCAGACCACATATATTTCTTTATTATTTGACTAGTTTCTGGTGGACAAATCTGATTTCTGGTGACTACTAAAGTTTAACTTTAAAAGATTTCCTTTGGGATCGATATGTTTGGCTCCGAAAGTACAAGAATAGGAAGTTCTAATCCCATGATCACTTCAGAACCATTAATGGATAGTTCCAACTACTTAGCATGGGCTTCCTCGGTTGAATTATGGTGCAAAGGTCAAGGTGTTCACGACTACTTAACAACCAATGTTTGTTTGGTAGATGAAAAAAAAACCACTACTGGGAATCTACAATAGCCAAAGCACAATGAGAGAAGGTTGATGCTCAATTGCGTAGTCTCCTATGGTGATCAATTGATTCCAAGTTGATGCCCTTGTTTCTTGCCTATTCCAAACATGTTTTCAGTTTGGGAAAAGGTTCGTGCTTCATATCTCAAATGACATATATTGATTTTATGATATGATATCTCGAATGCCCAACTTAAAGAAACAATCCGATATGTCTACATACTTGGGACAAGTGCAGGCAGTCATGTCGGAATTTGAAACGTTGATGCCAGTCACTACGAAGGTGACAACACAACAAGAGCACAGGTAGACGTCGTTTTTAGTCGTGACACTTGTTGGACATCCTGCTGATCTTGATTCTATACGTGACCAAATCTTAGCTAGTCCTACCATCCCTACAATGGATGAATTATTCTCTCGTTTACTTCGTCTTGCTACGCCTCCCAGTCATAAAGTAGTTCCATCACCCACCATTGACTCCTTTATTCTTGCATCTCAAATTATTGATAAACAAACATCATCTATGGAGAACCGACGAGGAGGAGGTAGTTCTGGAAGATCATTCTCTAAGTGTAGTTATTATCACAAGTTAGGACACACTCGCGACATATGTTATACTTTGCATGGTCCACCCCCAGATATGATCCTATTGTTATAAAGGATATAACAAATCCCATCGAAATCGAGCAAATAAAGTAGCACATGTTGCTCCACCTGACCGATCATCCAATAATGCTCATATTGCTCAGGCCGAATATGATGAGTTCCTTCAGTATCGAGCATGTAAGCAACTGTCTCCACAAGCAGCATTGGTACACGAGTCAACCTCCTGGATTTATTGACTCTAGGTACCCTCACCGTGTTTGTTTAAAGAAGGCATTTTATGGCCTCAAACAGGCACCAAGAGCTGGTTTTATAGGTTTAGCATGCATCATCTACACCTTGGTTTCACTTACAGTAAGGTGGATCCCTCATTGTTCACATTGCAAACTTATAAAGGTACCATATTCCTCTTGCTATATGTAGATGACGTTACAATAACAGGAAGTAACCAATCCCATGTCTCAGAGTTGGTTTTACAACTTGAAAGAGAATTTGCTATGAAAGATCTTGGTCCTCCACATTTCCCTCTGGGAGTGGAGCTCAACTATTTCACACGAGGAATTCATTTGAGTCAAAGTAAGTGTGTTGCTGAATTACTTGACAAGACTAACATGACATTGGCAAGAGTTGTAGCTACCCCTTTAGCACAAAAACATGGTTTACATGAAGCTGTGGGAAGTCTTGTAGAAGCCGCCTTCTACAAAATGATGGTAGGTAGTCTCCAGTATTTGACACTCACAAGGCTTGATATCACTCATGTAGTGAATCTGGCTAGTCAGCTTATGCAATGTCCTAATATTAAACACCTTCAAGGAGTCAAAAGGATTCTCAGATACATCAAAGGTACTCTACACTTTGGACTCAGACTTATCTCACAATCACCTTGTAGGTTGTATGGATATTAAGATGTTGATTGGGGAGGATGCACTACCAATAGGAGATCCACTACAGGCTATAGCATCTACCTAGGTGCAAATTGTGTTTCTTGGACTTCCAAGAAACAGACCATAGTAGCACGATCAAGTGCTAAAGCTGAGTATATAGCACTAGCTTCCACTGCAGCAGAGATGACACGGATCATCTACCTACTTCATGATCTTGGATTATACCTCAAGTTAGTTCCAACACTGTATTGTAATAATTTGAGTGCTTTGTACATGACAGTCAATCTAGTTATGCACGCTTGAACCAAACATGTAGCCATGGACCATCATTTCGTTCAAGAAAAGGCCGTCAGAGGTCAGCTTCTTACATAATTTATGAGGTCTAAGGATCAGCTAGATGATATTCATACAAAGGATTGTCAAAAGAAAGTCTTTGCTGGAATTAGAAGCAAGCTAGGAGTAACTGTTCCACCACTCACTAGCTTGAGGGGAAGTATTGAAGATAAGGATCAAGCTGGCTGAAGATACGGATCGAGTTGACCAACATGGTACAACTATGTTAGCAGTTAAAGAGTTAAGAGTCAGACTAGGACTAGACTACGTAATTGTATTTGTAATATAACTCTAGTGTTTGTAATATAGTAAAACTCTAAGTGTAGTTAGCCTAGGACTCTATCAACTCCTATATGAGGAGCATGTAATCAATAGTTTTTTATCATCAATACAACCCTTGACTTCTCTCAATAGTTGTTGAGATTTCTACAAAAAGTTGAAAGGTCACAGAACCAGATGAATCGTTAACTTTTCAATCGCAATTGAAAGTCAGTCAGCAATATTACCTCTGAAAATAAGTGGAGCTGCCAGTCTCCAATGTCACTATGTGATCCTGATGCCAATATAGAATCACCATGAATATCCAAGACTCTACTACCCAAAGTAAGACTTTTTCCACCTTCATCAGCAACATAAAAAAACAAGTGTGCGTTGTTTGACGTTTCTTCATCAGGAAGAGATCTGTGAAGAAATTGGAATGTCAATTGTTTAAGGGAAAAAAACATGAGACAGTCAAGACACAATTCCATGTACTTCCATTAGATTTCAGTTGGAAATACAGCTTTTAATAAAAGAATTATCATTCATGTTATTAGTGGTCATAACACTAAAACTAACTAGCAAAGTAAATGCAGTAGAGACCGCAATACTCTAATTAAGGTTATAATGACCATCTGTGAAAAAATAACCAACAGCCACAATCACTGATCCCACTTCTTTAAAAATTCGATTCCGCAAACAAATTTTCAAGAGTCCAGGCAACCAATCTCATCCAGCAATTTTACCACACATTTTTCTAATGTGTACTTTAAGTTACTCGTGAACCTTATTATTCAACTAGGAATTATCTTAGATATTGTCGATTAGCATGATTCTAGGAGATTTTATTCGCTAGCCTAATTGTAGGAGAAGATTTTATTTTATTATTTAGCTGTAATTCACTGCCCTTCCTGTTTTAGTCATAGGATTCTTTATTATTTAGCTGTAATTCACTATCTTTCCAATCTTAGTCATAGGATCCTTTGTATAAATGATCTTGTTTTATGGGACGTAAAAGTATACTGAAATATAAAGAAGCTTTCTCTTCTTGACCAAAATATATCATATATATCTTTCAAGAAATTCTTTCTTCCTTTTTTTTTGGCTTAGATAAAGTGAATTTATTAAAATCAGAACCAAGATGGCACTCTGTGGAGTACAAACTACCTGAACCTTACAATTTGTCCACTATATCCTCATGTTTTCCAAAATATTTGGGAAGTGATTCACATTTGCCACATAGATAACCCATGGAAGTTATTCACATTTTCTACGTTATAGCCCCTACACCAAAAGTACAATTTCCTTTTTTGAACATTAAGATAAACCTAAATCAAAAGTATAAATTACGTAAACATTAATTCTTTATGAAGGAAATATGATATATCCTTCCCTCTTAACATCTTTTGTTCCTCTCCAACCATACAGTCCAGCAATGCATGATGGACTCGTATACTCATTCACAACATGATACCAAACAAGGTGTTGATGAAATAAAGACCAATCATTTTTGTTGATTGCCTAGGTCATTATTCAATCAACGAATGACCTATATCATTAATTGCAGAAAACAGATGCAGCAAATGAGTTAGCTTTGCATAAGAAGAAGCAACTGCTATTTCCTTACTAAAGAACCTGATTGTAAACATATTTCTACTTAGACTGACATGGCATCCACAAGAGCCAAGTATTTGCATGTCAGGCTTAAAGTAAAGAAGATCATGAGAGATGTTAAGGAGAAGTACTCATCGCTCTGCACTCCAATTCGAACAGTCCAGTCTCCACCATAGCCACTACCATGATCCTTGGATTTCAGAAAACTAGTCGTCAAGGTCATTGTCTGTTCAATCAGAACCTGATGCCCATAATCCCGTCCATTATGACTAGTCCAGCCATATTGTTTCAACTCATCTGAATCTTGGCATACATGACGCATTGAATACATCCCATTCTTGACTCCAAGCCACATTAAGCCAGCAACTAATGATTGCGGAGTCCTGCATATTATATTACAAGAACATATTAAGTGAAGCTCCATCAAAGAGTATAGTACAAACATATTTATGAAAAAAAAAAAAAAGGAACCATGTAGTATACGTTATAGATAAAATGATGGAAGAGTTGACCAAGACAACACCAGTATGGGCATCCCCAGTATCAGTAATACTAATATTTCCTACACCGGACCATGGCAATTGATGCACCAACAATTCCATTGCCTAGACAGAAATGCTCAATTGTGACACAATTAACTGTCGTGCTCTCAAGTTGAACCAACAAAATCTACTCAAAATTCTCGATGGATAATGAGATAAAACACCAGGATGCTATGCATTATAGCATCTATTTCTCTCCAACATCTTTCTGTTCTCCATAACTTCGAATACACAAATAGAAATGGTAAACTAATACATAATTAGTGCAAACTTTACCTTGTTTTTGTGCAATCTCTGCACTAGATCTCACAGCCTGGAACTGGCTGCATTCATTACATGATATCAGGAATCAGGTAAAGCGAGGTGAAATTACATCACACAGTGTAAGATAGTAAGATACTTCAGATAATGTAAGCAGAAGATGAGCTTGTCTTATTCTTATGCTGGAGTTACAATATCCAAGCAAGTCATCTATCCACATTAATTCTGTGATTTGTTTTTTTTTTTTGGGAAACCGGTAAACTTGCATTCTTCAGCATTAAGTGTTTGCTGGCCACCTCCAAAAAAGAGAAGCAATTACAAACTCCCTATTAAATCTATAATTTGATCAGTATCCTCTATACACAAACTGTTAATACCGAAAAAACAGAGATATAACACAGTTCCCTTTTCCTTTATGAATGTAATTGAACCTATCGTCAAAACATACACTATTCCTCTCTCTATGTACTGACCACCATATACATGATGGGATTAGTCTCCACCACATCTTCTGGCTCTTGCTTCCACCCCTCCTAATCCAGTAGCTCAGAAGGTCAGATGTATGCTCTGACATGATGCAACTAGTACCTGTAATGCTGAGGAACAGGCCCCACAGATAGACCATTAAATGCTTCAGGGTACTATACTCCATTTTTCTTACATTTTCTTCCCCTTCTACTGATCCAGCAACTAAGCAGATTTGTTGTATGCTCAGGCGTAATCCATTATGTATGAGTTAGTCCCAGAAAAAAGGTTCCACAATTGTGTTGTCACTCTGCAATGGAGGAACAGATGGTTATTGGTTTCCACAGCCTTATTACAGAGAGAGCACTAAGAGGCTATATGGAAACCCCTCCTTTTCAATCTCTCATGTGTGGAGCATGCTCTTCTAGCAACCAACCAAGAGAAACACTTTATCTTGGTTGGCACCTTGTTCCTCCAAATCTGCTTCCAGGGGCCGAGTTTACAACCTGGATACTCCTTCACCTCCTTAATATATAGCTAGATAACAAAAAGGCTTCCATATCTAGAGTGTTTCCATCTGATAGAATCTTTTTCTGCTGATAACTCATTCAGAACTTGTAGGAGTTCAGCCACTCTCCCAATCTCCCAGTCATTTAAATGCCTTCTGAACACAATATTCCATCGATGAGTAGCCACTGGTACACTTCTCCAGTAGTAGTTCCAGTGGTATTGGGATACCCAGTTGTTGCCTGTAGGCCTCTTTTTTTTTAGAGAGAGAGGTAACTTGTATTACCAACAGAAAGATACTCCATGAGTATTCCAGTACTTACAAAAAAGAAGGTTCACAGAAATGCAAAACCTAGCCTACTATAATCTCATAAGTAATCAAAAATAATAGGAATATTTTCTTCTTGAGGATATTCATGCTTACACCAAAAATAGAAAAGAACCATACAATTCATCTTCATTTTCACAATAGAGCTACTCTTGTTTTCAAAACATCTTTGGTTCCTTTCTAGCCAAATAGTCCACCAAATGCAAACTGGGACAATCATCCATCTCTCTTTGTGCCCTAACTGATTTCCATCCCTGTTCCAACATGCTAAAGCTTCCTTTATATTCCTAGGAATAGTTTAGTTAATACCCCTAACGTTGATGATGATCTGCCAAAGTTTTACTGCTACAGTGTAGAAAGAGATGATTTATTGTCTCTGCCTCACATTCACAAATATAGCATCTGGAGCACAATTGGAGGCCTCTTAACATGAGGTTATTACGAGTTAGTGCAGCCTTCTTTGCCAGAAGCCAAGAGAAGCAAGCCATCTTGAATGGGACCTGGACTTCCCACATCATTTTTCATGGTCAGCCTCCTTGCTATAGGCCTGATCTCTGAAACTTCCTGGAATCCAGACTAGTTGATCCTCATTGGTGTTGAAATCCTTGAATTGTTCCAAAGGGTTTAGAATCCAACCATTCTATTCAGCTCCCAATCATTCAATAGTCTTCTAAATCTAAAGTTCCACCCCTGGTCATCTCTCATCCCTTTAAGAGTGACCTTTTCCTAGAGAATCAAAAGAATTAGATCGGGGAAACTGTTTTGTAGAGATTCGTGCCCCACCCAGCTTTCCTCCTTGAACAAGGTCTTTCCTCCATCACCCACCTTAATCTTACAATCCTTTATCAATTTTGGCCATAAATTCCTTATTGATCTCCACAGACCAGTACCATATGGTTGTAAAGTAGCTTTGTTGATCCACAAATTTTCCAGGTCATATCTTGACTTGATTGTCTCCTATTAAAGAGATTGTTCTTGAAAAGCAAACCTCCACAGCTATTTCATTGGTAGACTGTTGTTCTGAATCTTCAAATTCCTTTATTCCTAATCCCCCTTCTTTCTTGTTGACTATGACTTCATTCCTCTTGACCAAATGAAACTTCTGGTTATTTGGGTCACAATTACCTTACCTCCAGTATGTCTCTTACACTAGCTGGCATAAGGAATAATGACATCATATAGGTAGGTAAAGCATCCAGGACACTGTTTATGAGAGTAACTCTACCAACCAACGACAAATATTGACTTTTCCCATTAACAAGCTTCTTCTGACATTTTTCCAACACCTTGTGCTATATTCCCTTTGATTTGCTCTTGTGCCCCAGTGGAATTCCAAGATATACAGTAGGTAATTCTCCAATTTTCCCTCCCAAGATGCCTACCAAACTGTCTATCCCAGGTACCTCATTAACTGGTAAATGAAGTTAATACTCCAATTAATGTGAAGGCCAGAAGTTGCTTCAAATAGAATCAAGATGACTCTTAAATTTTTTTAGTTGATTATTGTCTGCATCACAGAAAATTAAGGTGTCATCTGCATATTGAAGGTGAGTAATCGCCAAATCTTGTGTGCCATCCATATTAGCATTAAAACCCCTAATCCAACTGTTGGTTTGACCTGTCCTTAACATATCATTAAGTCCCTCCATTGCCAGTATAAATAGGAAAGGGGATAAAGGTCCCCTTGTCTCACATCTCTCTTTGAATTGAAAGAACCAAAGGGTGATCCATTGATCAACACTGAGATTTCACGGCAGTAGTGCAAGATTTGATCCAATTTATCCACTTTTCACCGAAGCCCATACTCTCCAAAGTTTTCCAGAGGAAACCCCAATGTAAGTGATCATAAGTTTTCTCTATGTCCAGCTTATAAAGGATGCCTGGAATCTTGTTGATCTGTCTCACGTCTACACATTCATTAGCTATCAAAATGGCATCCATGATCTGTTTGCCTTTGATAAATACCATTTGGTACGCATCCACCAATTTAGACACCACTTTTTTCAACCTCTCAATTAACACCTTTGAGATGATCTCGTAGATGCTGCCTATTAGACTAATAGGTCTAAAATCATTCAGTTCTTTGGCCCCTAACTTCTTTGGAATCAGAGCTATGAACGTGGCATTGAAGCTCTTTTCGAATAGATTCTGGTCATGAAAAATTTGTATTGCTGCAACCACTTCTCTGCTTACTACATCCCAGCAGGAGATGAAAAAGCCATGGTGGAACTATCAGGGCCAGGTGCTTTATCACTAGCAGATGCCATAACACAATCTTTTATCTCATTTTCACTGAATTGGCTCTGTAGTAATAAGTTATCTTCTTCACGGATTGCAGACCCTGATCTAGGATAGAACTGAGGCCTCCATATCTCTGTTTCTTTGTAAACGTTCTAATAGACTTAACAATCTCCTCTTTTATCACTGTTGGTTCCTTTGTGAATTCAATACCAACATGTCAATGTTATTGTATCTTCTATCATAGTTCGCAGTTCTATGAAAAAACTTAATATTTTTGTCTCCTTCTTTCAACCACAGTGCCCTGGACCTTTGCCTGCACGCCACCTCCTCCCTAACATTTTCTTCAAACTCTAATGTGAAGACAGCCCTAAGATAGGCCTCATCATCTGGAAGTTGTCTCTGATCCTGTAATTTTTTCCAGCTCTGCCAGCTGACTGAGGTACTCTGCTTTGTAAGTCCCAAATTGCCTTGGTTAATTTTGCTCCATTCTTTCAATTTTCCTTTTAGAAACTTTAGCTTTTCTTCTCGAATAAAATCAGGTCTGGTTCTAACAATATAGGAATCCCACGAGTACTTTACTTTCTCCTTAAAATTTTCTGTTTGAATCCACCAATTTCTCGAATTTGAAGTATGATTGGACCTTCCCCAATTGCCACATTCAAGTATCAAAGGGCAGTGGTCTGAAGAGACCCGGTGTAGCATAGATTGTTTGATATTCTTGAAAGATGTTTCCCATTTCTCAGAAATGAGAAATCTATCTAGTCTGATAGGTGTATCATGGCCTTCTCCTCTCTTCCAGGTGAAACTGTTTCCTGCTAATGGTAGGCCTCTTGTAAGCACTTTGACGGAGAATTACCACCCTTGCTGTGTTTCCACAGAACTCTAGCTGCCTCTGTTGTAACAATATTGACTTGGCCCGTTGGCCCATCCTCTTTCTACCTCCTAATCATTAAGTAGTCTCCTGAAAGAGATGTGTCATTATATAATTGTCCAGCAGTCAGCCTTTTTAGGGGCAGCTGCTGAAAAAGTTGCCTCAGGATTCATACAAATCTAGGAACACCTCCTTGATAGGGCTTTGATTAATCCACCCATCCTTCCAAAATTTTGCCTAAACACCATTTCCCACCTTGAGACAGACATTGGCTTCCAATACTGTCCATAGGTTCCTGATAGTTCTCCAAGCCCCCCATTCCATAAGAATCAAAGACAATTCTGTACACCAGGCGTTTAGTTCACGATACTTTAGCCACTATGACTTCCTGCCACAAGGGTCTTCCCTCACCAGTGTATCTCCACATTCCACAACAATTTCATCAACAGGCTCTCATTCTGTAGGATCTGAAATCTGATTTCCAAAGCCCCTCTTTTCTTGCTAAGAAGCATTTTTTTTTCCAGTATACCAAGCAATACCCCTTCTCTTTTTTATTTCCTTGCCATAGAAATTTTCTCCTGAGCCTGTCAAGCTTTTTCACCACTTTTCCGGAATGGGGAATAGAGACACCACATAAGGAAGTAAAGAATCTAGCACAAAGTTGATCAAAATCAGTCTCCCCCTTAGATTCAGGTACTGGGCCTTCCGTTTAGCAAACTTCCTCCCATTTTTTCCCAGGATCCCATCCCAGATTTTTAATGCCTTATGTTTTGTAGAGAAAAATAAATAAAAAAGAACACAAATGATTTACGAGGTTCGGCAAGTGGTGCCTACGTCCTCGGGCTAAACTCTCTTTACTTTTTATTATATTTTTGAGAGGTATGGCATTAGGTCAATATATACAGGAGCTTGGGGCTCTATACAAGGCAGCTGAATATTTACAGAATATTTGATTGGCATCAATCATATCCCTATAATTGAGGATCCTAACATGTTTACTACCTAGAGGCATTCCAAGATAGATGTAGGCAATTGTTCTATTTTGTATACCATAATGCTTGCCAACTCTTGAGTCTGTGGGACCTCTTTGAAAGGGAAGGTTGTGCTTGCCCGCTTAACTCGCAAACCTGCTACAGCAGCAAAGAAGACAAGGATTACTCTGATGTATCTGATCTGTTCAGCTATTGGCTAACAGAAGATGATGGTGTCATCTGCACAAAGCATATGACATATCTCCTTCTGCTTAACCACTTTGTCACCAATCTGAATGCCCCTGATCCACCTCTTTTGAGTTGCAATTCTAGTCATGCTATCAGAACCCTCTGTATCGTGGATGAATAGAAAAGGGGAGAGAGAATCACCTTGTCTCAGCCACCTTTTCTGCTGCAAAAAAATACCCATAGGTTCTCCATGTTCTTCATTCACCAGAACAGAGAACCTGACTGTTTTGATACAGAATTCAATCCATTTCAACCATCTGCTCGCAAACTCCATTTGTCTGAGGGTACTCAATAAATAAGTCCAATTCACATTGTACCGAGGACGTTCATCTAAAGATTTGAGACCTGATAATCTACTTGAGACTTAGGTTGAGTTGTTAAACCAACACCCAAGTGCCACTTAGACGTTAACAATTTTACATCCAAGATTAGTTAACTAGAGCTTCATAAAAGCAACTAGTTGAAAACATTACAACTTGAAATGGGAATCCACAACCTTAGTTTCACGTTCCTATTGATAAACTTAGGCAAATTTTAGTCATTAAGCATAATAACTCGAAAGCCTTTTTTAATTTTACTTTACACGCTTGTTTTTGGAAATAAATACCATTTATTGTGGTTACATCAAAAGAGTAATATTCTCACTATATTCTCTATGGGATTCGACCCCAATCTTGTTGGATTCTATATTTGAGCAGTGGCCACTTTATACTTCATTGACAGTGTAATTTGGCGTATCAGTCATTTGAACGAAAAGAAACAATAGAGTCTTCGGAACAAGAAAGATAATCTCTTAACATCAAGAACAATTGTATATATTTTGCTTAGGTTGTGATGTAACAAGGCTCCATCAGATCTAGATCTTAGGTGCTTCTAAGAAAGAACGATGTAGATGATAGCTTGGTCAATGTGACTTTATTAGCTCATTATCTGACTTGTATCACAGCTTTTTGGTTGTATCTTTCCCCGCACTTCCTTTAGGTTGGTTCTATGTATAAAAATAAATTGAAATTGATTACTTTTTCTATATATAAATATAACACTTCAAAAATTAAAAAATAAAATCTTCTCATTGTCATTGAACCACCTAGCACTCCAACTAAGAATTTTAACTTATATCCAGAAAAGGATTGGTTATTCCTCCCCTTGTTCTTCTTTTCCCCCATGCTTTCCCCATGACTAACTTGGTGCATTCAATTATTCTAGGACTCTGAATTTGATCGTCGGAATCATACCAGGAAAAAGAGAGTCCATTACTTTAATCTCAACTGCTTCCCTCTTATTGTTGATTAAAGGAGCTATTGCATCTCTTCGAGCCTCTTGTGGTGATAGAAAAGAGACCCCTTTTCTTATTCTTTTTCAAAAAAGATGACTATGCCAACTAGATATTTTGGTATTATCGCCAGAAAGAACCAATTGGAAAAAAGGTTAAGCTTCAATGGATATTTGTAATGAGAATTCAGAATCTGAGTCAGCAACTGAAGGAGCATGCTAGAGATTGACCTTGGCCTGCAAAGAGAATAATTCCTTCACTCATCTTCATCATCAACTACCTAATCAGTGATAGAGTGTAGCATCTGCGCACGCTTCATCTAAATGTTCTATGAAGGTTGAACAGAGACAGAAGAATTGGTAATAGGGCCTTTTTAGCCTTGAAAACTTTTGAGTCAGTCTTTTACTCCCAATTTAGGATGGCAATGGGGTGAGGCGGGTGGGTTAAAATGACTTTTTAAAAGCTAATGTGGGATGGGGTGGGGTGCAGGTTTAAACAAAATAATATGTTTTTATTAATGCAAAAATATGAATACAATATATTTTCAACATTTCACATTCTAAATTAGCTCAAACCAATGAATAACTCAAATGCAACTGGATCTGAGCCTAGGCTCAGAGATGAAAAAGAAGGTGGAAACATAAAAGTTCCACAAAGTTGATGTGGAAATATGTATTATCACAGTATCAATCCAAAATATGAGGATTTCATATAACAGTACCTTATGTCAAAAAAAATATGAGGATTCCATATATATTTTTCCTCACTTGTATGGGTATCATATATATATTTAAAATAGAAAATAGTGTTTCTTTCAAGAGTCACACAGAGTGGGTTTACGCGAGCGAGTTGAAAACAACAATTCTCCTATGCAGGGTGGGTTGAACTCTCTGTGGGTTTATTCGGGTTTGCCCCACAACTGTGCTGCCTTACCTTGTTTGCATCCCTACTCCCGGTTTCTCTCTTATAACATTTGGATTGTTTAAAATTATAAGCCCGACCTATCTTCCTGTTCCAAAAGTTCCATTAGCAACATTTTAATTTGTAACTGAGACAGTTTCTTTTTTTCCTCTTTTTGATAATTGGTAGCATTGTATTCTTTGACATTAAGGATATGTTGGAGACCTTAGAAAATTAGGGAAGTACAAAAAGAGTAATACTTGCAAGGATCCTAGGAATTCTAAAAAGTTGATTTGAATCCTCTAATCCTATCTCTTTACACAAAAAATATAGAGATACAATGCAATTTCATTTAACCTTACGAATGGAATAAAATGTATCTTTAAATTTCCTACTATTCCTTTCCTACCATATTGTCCACAAAATGCAATGCGGAATTAAATCCCACCAAGTCTTCTGTCTCTTGCTACCTCCTCTCCGAATCCAGTAGCTTAGTAAATCAGTTGTATATTCAAGCACAGTGGCATAGTCCATTTCACTTCTAAAAAGGAGAAACATGGACCAGACTTGCGTTGTGAAAGTACAATGTAAGAATAGGTGACTATTAGTTTCCCTTGTCTCCCCACATAAAGAGCACCAGGGAAGTATGATCTTTCCTTTCCTCCTTAAAACTTTATGTGTCAAGCATGCCTTTCTTATAACCAACCAAGTAAAGCACTAATCTTTTGTTGGTGCTAAATTTCTCCAAAAAATTTTTCCATGAACTCTAGTATCTGCTCTTTTGCAGGTTGCGCTCTTTCTTGTATGCCCTGCCAACTGTGCAGATCCTATCCTCACTGTGATACCGTCTTACTGTATCTTTGGCAATATTGGTGCCTGCAAAATCCCCCACTTCCTCCAACAATTTGGATACTCCCTTTCTTTTTCAATCATCTAGAAGCCTTCTGAAATAAAGGTTCCAACCTTGTTATGTCCAGCAATCACTAATCATTGCCTCAGAATTGGTGCACAAACTAAATCGATCAAGAAACAGGTCCTTTAAAGAAGTTTGTTGACCCATACATCCCACCAAAATCTAGTTCTCCTTCCATCCCCTACCTTGATGTGTAAATTTGGTTCTAGCTTGAGCCATTAGTTTCTAATAGCTCCCCAAACTCCCACTCCATATGCATTTGTGCTTACCTTACTTCACCAAAATCCATCCTCCCCATATTTAGATTTAATCAAAATTTTCCACAAAGCTTGTCTCTCCTCATTATATCTCCACAGCCAATTCGTCAAAAGGTGGTTGTTATGCTTCCTCAAATCTTTGATGCCCAAACCACCTTTATCTTTTCTATGCAAAATTTCATCCCATTTAACTAGAGTGTATCCTTTGCTCTCTTTGCAGCCATGCCAAAGAAAGTCTCTCCTAAGTTTGCCCAATTTCTTAGCCACCTACAACAGTGAAAAGAGACATAACATATGTTGGGAGAGAATTTATGACTGTGTTGATAAGGGTGTGTCTACCGCCAAGGGAAATGTATTGTGCCTTCCATCTGACTTGTCTCTTTTCAATCTTCTCCACTATGTTGTCCCAAATCTCCAAATCTTTGTGTTCATTGCCTAGAGGCATACCTAAGTAGGGTGTGGGAGATTTCTCCACCCAAAATGTCAGCTAGCTTCTGGATATTTGTCACATTCCTAATAGGATATAAACTGCTTTTTCCCCGTTTAACTTTCAAAACCTACAAAAGCTTCAAAAAATAACAAAATTAATTATATAAATCTAAGTTGCTCCTCATGTGGCTCACAGAAGATCATTGTGTCATTTACATAAAGTAGATGGCAGATCTCATGAGATGAGGGTTTATGGGAAACAGCCTCTCTACTTCTACGAGGTAGCGGTAAGGTCTGCGTCCATCACACCCTCCCCAGACCCCACTTGTGGGATTCAACTGGGTATGTTGTTGTTGTTGTTGTTGTTGTTTCCACTAATCTGAAAACCTATGATCCACTTGTTTTCAGTAGCAATCCTCATCAAATTATCAAATCCCTCCATTATCAAGATAAATAAAAAAAGGTGATAGAGGATCACATTGTCTGATTCCCCTGCCTAAAGAGAAAAAGCCCATTGGTTCTCTGTTTACAAGAATCAATTCTAGGATTTAACTCAAATCTTTGGCCTTCTTTGCTGCTCATATGATACACCATTACATCCACCATGTGCCTATTAGTGATTGCAGTTAGCATTTTGGGACTGAAGGTACCTACTCCTATAACCATCGACTTTGCTATGTCAGCAACCTCATTTCTAATGATCTAAGAATGGTCCTCCGTGATCGAGATACAATATTTTCGATCTCCTACTTCCACCACCACCCTAATAGAGGTTCTAAGAGAGAAATTTTTATGCCTAATCAAGCCCAAATTAGATCCCATTTTTTTTGTTTCAACACCCACTGCAAAAAAAAAAAAAAAAAAAACACAAACAAACAAACAACAACAACAACACCAAAAGGATCTTCAATGGATTGGAAATTACCTTCTAACCGCGCATAAAGAAGAATATTTAAGCATGAAGAAGAATATCCATACATATTCTGAGTTCACCTTGTTGATTTGTGCGGTGGACACCAGAGACCACCAATCCAATGAAAGCCTTTTTTTGAGATAAGGGTAACTACCAATCCAATGAAAATCTTCTCCCGTTTCAAAACCATTCGTCTGCTTTAACCCTCATAACTTCTTGTTTCGATAGAAGACAAAGGTCGTGGGAAAGATGTGTTACTCTTGTTGAAACATATAAAGAGAATATAAGAGATATATTTCTAAGTGTATTTTACATTGTACAAGTGAAGCCCTTTATAT
>JAABOM020000092.1:9890279-9919129 GCA_011800125.2 Solanum clarkiae
AGAATTTGTGAACTAACTTTGGGATCTTCGTGGTTTAAGGTTATCCCAAGTGCCCTATCGACATGAGTCACGGTCCCGGGGTGGGGTCGTGACAGTCTATTTTCTTTGTTTTTCATTTACAATATTTCTTTATTTCTGTTAAAAACTCATGTACCTACTTAACTTTCTTTATAATAGTAATAAACTCTTAACTATGCATAATAGTGAGTTGGCTTATCAGGTAAGTTGTAGAATTAGATTAGAATCTACTCATCTAAGAAGCTTAATCACATATAAGGCTTAATCTTTATATTCTCTTTTTTATTCTTGAATTATAGAGAAACTAAAACCGTTATAATACCAGCTTTGAGAACTTCTGAGTTTCAATGGTTGAAATCACTACTAAAAACTGGCCAAAAATGACGAAAAAAGAAAGCCACAGACTGTGTCGAAAAAAAATGCGACGGACTAAGCGACACTGTCTGTCGTTTTCTTATTTTTTATTTTTTAAAAATATTTTAATTACGAAAAGCGACGGACTACAACTATATGTCCGTCGCTTATTTTCACAGATTTTTCTGGCAAATTTTATTTATTTATTTTTAGTATATTTTTATAAATTGCGATGGACTCAGTGACAAAGTCCATTTTTTTTTTTAAGTTAAATCTTTAATTATTTTAATCATATGAATTTTAATAAAGAAATAATAAGTTTTTTTTTTATAAATCTTGTGACGACAGAGTGTCAATGTCCATAGCTTTCTTTAAAAAAAAAGATTCATATTTAAATAATTCAATCTTTATAATTATATTAATTATTGATTTTTTTTTAAAAAAAATGCGACGGATAGAATGAGTATATTCTGTCGCTTTTTTGGTTAAAAAAATAAATTTAAAACATATTTTTTAAAAGAAAATAATATATTATTTAAAAGGGGCAATGGACTCGGGGACGCAGTCCTTCGCCCCTAAGTGAATATTACCCCCAAATTAAATCATTTTTCCCAAATTATCTCTCTCTCTCTCTCTCTCTCTCTCTCTCTCTCTCTCTCAAAACCCAAAGAACCCTAATGACTGCGCCCTCGCCGTTTGTCGCTGTCGCTGTTGTCGCCATCGTCGTTCGACTGCCGCCTCTCGCCGTACATCGCCGTCGTCGTAAGTCCCCGTCTCTCTCTCTTCTCTTTTCTGTCTGCATTTTCTAAAAAAAAAAATTAAAGGTTGAATCTTTGTTAGTTTAGCTTACATATATTGTTGACATTGTTATACTGATTGTGAATTAGAGAAGAAAGTTTGTGTTTTGATTTTAGGGTTTAGTTTGATTTTGGTATGTTGAGTTACTTTGTGATTTGGGGGTTTTGGTAGTGTGAATTAAAGTGTATTTGCAGTGACTAACATTGTTGGTTTGAATATTTAAATGTGAATTTGTGAATGCGTATATATTTTTGGATTCTAGTTTGATTTTGGTATGTTGAATTACTTTATGATTTGGGGGTTTTGGTAGTGTAAATTAAAGTATATAATTTGAAGTGATACACTTTTTTGCGTCCCTATGCCCGTCGCTTTTTATAATTTATTTATAATTTATTTTTATATATTACGACGGACAGGGACCCCATGTCCGTCGCTTCATTAAATTTTTTTAAAAATAATTTTTTAAGCATGCAACGGACAGGGACCCCAAGTCCGTTACTTCTTTAAATTTTTTTTAAAATAATTTTTAAATATGCGATGGACAGTGACGCTATGTCTGTCACTTTTTTTTAAAAAAAAATTATTCAAAAACCGACGAAAAACATAAATTGACGTAGTCTGTCGCTTTTTGAAAACATCAACCAAAAAAGCGACGGATTGGACTGCGTTGCTCTTCCGTCAATTTCGACGAAAAAAGTAACGTAGTCCGTCACTTTTGACAGTTGTTTTTCGGGCAGTCTTTAGCAGTGAATGTTTTTAGATGCAAGGCTTGTATACCTCACTTTCTAAAATTTGATCATCTTTTTTGATTGGTAATTTGAATAAATATTTGAAATTCTTATTAGTTCTGCACATCATATTTTTTAGCAGTATGTTTTGTAATTAGTAAAGCTTTGTTAGTCCTCTTCCTCCTCCTCCTCCTCCTCCTCCATTATTAGGTTGGAAAAATAATATTGTGTTGTGGCTTATGATACTTTTAGAATAGTTTGGCATCCATTTTAATACTTTAATAAATTATTATTTACTTTCCTTTTGCAGGTGTTTATCCTAAATTTCTTCATATAATGATTTCTAGAATGATAAAAAAAGTTATCTGCTAAGCTGATGACTACGACTATTACTTATAGGAAATGATGAATTCAAATGTACTCATGAACATCTTGCAAATGAAAGAATCTTATTATATATGAATGAAGATGTGCATAAGTGTTCTTGCGATCTATCTGACACATTGTATAAAGAGATGACATGTTTTGTTGTGTTACTATGGAGGCCTTTGACTGAATTTAGTCTAATTATTATGTTGTGCTATGTTAGCAAGATGACCTTTGACCGAGCTTAGCCTAATTATTTTAGTCGTATTTATCCAAAAAAATTGCATAAAAATCAACATGTTGGGCCCGTGCTCAGCGCGGGCATTGCCTATCTTGTGTGTGTGTGTGTGTATCAGTTCGGCTTGATTATTTCGTTGAATTTTTTAACATATCCAACCCAAATAAAATAGATTTTGTTTGATTAATCGATTTAGATCGATTTTTATTGTAATCATGAATATCCCTAGTTGTGTCATTTTATCATTTATATTTGTAAAAATAATATAATATTATTTATTATTACAAGAAGAGTAAAGGATGCCCTTAATGAATGTTATATTATTTATTTCATGCATTTTTCCTTCTTATTTTAATGGTAGGATCAATGTTTAAAAAATCATAGATTTGGGTGACACAAAAAGAAGTAAGAATATGCATGTGAAGTGGCGATGAATGTCAACGGGGGACAACGCGGTAACAGCTAAATGACTGTTTATCAACGTCAATAAATAAAATAAAATTCTAGTCTAGTAGGATATGTACATACATTCATTACCAATTTGTCTTCCTTAATTGAGCTTAGAAAAAGAATATAGGATTAGTCAAAACAAACAGACATGTGGCATGCATTCTGTTTTCTGGGAATACCAATACATGATTCGACTGTTTGTACTCTACCAATGCCCAATTGCTTTTGGGGCCAAAATCCATCACTCTAAAACTGAAAAAGTGAATAGAAGGAGGTCTTTTGAGTTTTGGAACTTTTTCAAGAAATGATTTTGTGTGGACTAAAATTCTAATTATTATGTCATGCTAGGCCCTACGGGTGATTAAATTTATTCTACACACTTTGCTAAACTAATCAATTATGCCTGCTACTCTCCTACAAATGAAAGCGACAACATTATCCTTTTATTTTATGTTTAACTTTCATTTTTAGTTGTTAAAATTATTCTGATTTAATTTTTATTTTTATTTATCATTTTGACAAATTAAAGTAAGATAATTTTTTTTCTATTATATCCTCAATTTATTATTGTTGAGTTAATGACTTTAAAAAATATAATGAGTAATCCCTATCAAATAATAAGAATAAAATGATAAACTTACTACGTCAATAATTATCTTTCAATAAATGTGTCAAGTTAAGATTTTACAACTAAAAATGAGTATCATGATCAGTAATACAAAGTACTATCATGATAAATTTAAACTTTCAAAGTTACTCTCTCTATCCTAATTTGTGTGATATAGTTTGACTTGTAATAAAATTTAAGAAAGAAAAAATTAAAGACTTTTGAAATTTATTATCTAAACCATTCATAGATACTTGCATGTCTATAAATCATTTCATTAAGTATAAAATAAACATTTTGAAAATTAAATTATTATTATTTAATATAAAAATAAGTAATTTTTTAGGAACTAGATGAAAAGGAGAGTGACTCATATAAATTTTGAAAGAAAGAGAGTACTTTTTTCTCAAGTTGATACAAAATCCAACAATATACCGTATAAATGTTGGGTTTAAGGAAGGTGTGAATTAAAAAAAAGTGTGAAAACTAAGTGAAGGAAAAATGAAAATACATTTTCTCCTCATTGGTAGAATTTTATTTTTTTTCCATGAAAGTGCATCTAACTAATGGAAGAGTTTAGGCAAGACTCTTGACATGTATCTTTACCAAAAATAATAATTACACAGAGGAAAACATGGGCAAAGTATATTTAACAAAACTAATAATTACACGGAGGAGGATATAGACTTTAGCCTTAATAACATTGTGAAGATCGGTTAAATCAACCTTTAAAGAAATTTGAATGCGAAAAAAAAAAAATGTTGTGAATATCCTTGATATAAAAGGTATGAGACTTATCTAAGTAGCTATATACTACATATAGATTTTTAATCACCAAAAAAAGGCTCATATCAATAGTGAACTTGTTCTTCTTCTTGAAGCTAAAATTTTCGGGTCCATCATATTCAATCTTCAATGAAGCTCTAACCTTTAGTAGTAGGAAAGTAGTTTCAACGAAGGTAGAAAAAGATTTAGATACTTCTTCCATATTAGCAAGGAGGTTCGCAGTAAAGCTATCTTCTCTAAGAATATACAAAGTTTGCAGCACCAGTCGACTTAACTATTTGCTCAATAATTTACTTGATTTGTCAGGATGGTTCATGTTTTCCATTGAGTCTGCTGATAATAATAAGAAAATCATATTCAACTAAACATTAATAAGGCCAGCCTCAAAAGGGATGCTCAACCCTTTGAATGTGGCTTTGGCTTCAGCCATATTGTTACTACAATGCCCATAAAAACCAACAAAGGCTTGAATCATAGCTTTTGTGTGATCCCTGATTATATCATCTTCACCTATTGCCTGGATTTTCCTTACCATAACCATCCACATTGAGTTTCATTCAAGATTTAAAACCCTAGAATGAATGATTATATCACTTTTTTCAATTTAAGAATTAGGAAGGGGTAATTCGGGATATTGATATTTAAGTATCAAATGGATAAGATTGTTAACTTGTTGAATGAAATACCAGCTACACGTCCTTTTACCATCAAATCTGACCTTTTTCCATATTTCCCAACATATAACAGTTGGAAGGCACTGTAATATGCAATTTTGAACATCATTCTTAGTTTCTTATTCACAATGGGTCCATAAACTTTCTTAATACGATGGGAAATTTCATATCTGAGAGAAAATTTTGACTTTCAGAAAAAAGATGTTCAGTCAAAGTTGTCGTCATAAAAAATGACACACTGAAGGAAATTTTCCTATGCCAACTCATACAATGTAGTTACCTTTTCTTTTTTATTAATTGCCAAGCAGACTTGCTAATGTATTTCCCAGAATCCAAATAGGTTCCTTCTCCCTATTTGGATAAAAATCTATATCAAGAGTAGAGTTGATAACATTCTGAGGTAGGATTCTTTTGAATTTGTTCTGCGGTATAGAATTTTTGATTCTGAACAAGTCTAAGGCCTATCTAGTTATCCCACCCATTGCCAACTCTCCATAAGATACATGGTTCAACCACTTTTTTACTATTCATAGATGAAATTGTCCTAAGGATCATTTCTTGGCAACTGGATGAAACTTTTTACAATATTTAGCCTCTAAAAAAGATGTGAGGAGGGACTTATAGTTTAGCTGAGAAGGTGTTACAAACATCATTTGTTAGAAAACATAAATCATTTAAGGCGCACGTATATCTTTTTTTCTATCGCCATCTAGACCCCAAAAGAAATAAACAATTAATTTCTCAATAGTATTTGGAGGGTGAATAGTGATAGCAAGTGCATCGACAAAGCATCAACGATTGATGTTATAAAAACATCCTTTCCTCCGCACAACAATAGTTTTCCATGCCAACCTTGTAGTCTTTTGGCTACCTTAACGACCATACTATTAAAGTAAACTCATCCATAGAATAAAAGAAAAGTTTTGTCCTTTAATATTACTTTGCGGATTATCTTGAGAGAAAATAATCCACACACTCAAATACAGTGAAAGGATTAAATTCCTTAACTACACAGTGAATTTTGTGACCTCGAATATTTATTCTTTTTTTCATCTTAAGAGCATTTCTATCTTATTTCCGGTTTATTATTATGAACGCAGTAAATAACATAAATAAGACTGATGGAGTGGTTTAAACTCTCACCATAAGTTACATTTTATCTTCTTTTTTTTCCTCATAATATCGATACATATTTCTTGCAGACAACAACTCACACGAAATCAATCTCTGAATAATTTGTAGTAATTGTAATTTTTATTTACAAAATTGGTACATAAAATAAAACCCAGAGATATCAACTGACAATTAGAGTGGTCTAACTTAGTGAAGACAACCAACTCATCAAAGTCATGATAGTGTAACTGGATAGCTTTTCTTTTTGCTTTTCTTGAAACCTGCATGTAATTATTGCAATTAGAACAATGATGTTCATATCTATTAGCCAGTATATTAGTGGCTGTCTAGAGAGATAGAGCGGGGATTCCTCTATTTCTTGCTCGCTTTGATCCGACTGTTATTACAAAACAGAGATCGAGAATCTAAAGTGAGAACTTTAGTGCACTAAACATCTATCATAGGTGAAGCATATTTTTCCACTTTTGCCCATAAAATGTCTTGTTTGGAGGACGATAATTGTTAAATAACCTTACATTTGATGTATACGCGTGATATTCTTGATAGTTAGTTAAAATATTTGATTAGATGCATTTAAGATAAAAACAAGCAGAGAAAAGTACCCAAAGAGAGCTAAAATACGCAATGTTGTAACTTAGGAACGAAGTTGGGAAGAAATCTGGACAAACCAAGCTGGAGCATTGGCCGGAGCTAGCAATTCATACGAGTATTGGTCATTGGGGATCTCTAGAAAGCCTTTTTTATGAAATTTCTAAGAGGTCAACCATGGTACAAATGCTTTATTTATCACTAGGTAGCAATGAATACTATATGGTAGCAACAGAAAATTTAACTCATAACATTTTTCTTTATTTCCTGCTAGTTTATCTGCTAATGTATATTGTTTTTACTTATCCAAAATGTCCGCAATTGCAAAATTAAATACGTTCTCTTTCCATACCTTACAAGCAACAGCTAGTTCTGGGCTCCATTTTGAAGCCTTGCGAATAATCTCATTACCTTTTTGAGCAAGATCACGTCCTTCATTACGAGCTTTTACACATGCTTCTAGAGCTACTCGATTAGCTACGACTTTGACCATCAAATGAAATGTAAATAACCCGTCCTCCTCTCTTTAAAAGAAAGGGCGCTTTTTGGTTCATCGGTGCTTGAAACAATTTTATTTTCTCCATATTACTATATCTCTAGAGTCAATAACTTTATATGAGGAACTACTGTTGAGGTCTATCCTGCAAAGGTACTCAAATTGGATCGATGATCAATTTCTAGGTTTCGTAATTTGCACTAAAAGGTTGGCCATTTCCCATTTTTACGGGAACTTCTATACCAAAAACAATGACATCTCCAATTATAGCCCCTCTGAGATGTAAAACATATCTCTTCTCACCATCACATAGTGTATGAGACCAATATATGCGTATTGATTAGGGTTGTACTATGGTTATGATTCTACCATGTCTTTTTCATTCCGTTGAAAATTGATTTTACGATATAAACGCTTATGGCCTCCCCCCTATTCCTTGCGGTAACGATTCCTCTAACTACCATAACTTTAGAAGATGAAAAAGCACAGTGGTGGCACACTGCGTAGAGCATCCCACCAGCCTGACTGGAGATATAGGTGTCCCACGGCGCCACAAGCTATCTGGGAAAAATTTTCTGCAAAATCCAAGTCCAACATGGACTGGGTCTTACTTTCGACTACTATAAATAAAACCTTTAGATGTTCTTCAATGATTGTTGATCACTTTTGAGATAGCACAACGCAAAACGGAAATTCCATTATTAGGTTTCTATTTTACTTGATTCTCTTAGCAACATTTTGTACGAACAATACATTATCTTGTAGTTTTAATCAAAGCAAGAGCAACAACCACACCTGTTATGAGGTTATGGCTATAACATGATTGTTTAGTAGACATTTCAATTGACAATTTATTTATCAACATTAGTTATTCTTATAATATTCTTATGCTTACTATTGTAATGCTTAGCTAGCATTAAAATCAAATGGATTTTCTCTTTGTTTACTCAAAGACGAATCATTACATAATCAGAGGTGTATATGCAAGGAATGGATGAATTATACAAAGTGGAAGCTAAACATAGAAAGTGGCTATAATGGAGGAAAAGGGAGATGGAAGCAGGGTCTCGGGAGAGAGGGATATGGAATACAATGAATATTCCAGAAAATAGCTTCATCTGCTGGCTAGTTGGAGACAAAAGCATACTCACTAGATCAAGGCTATTCAGAAAGGGAGTATATCAAGACAATACAGGAAGAAACAGTCGAACATCTATTCTTCTGCCTGCCCGTTCTCACATGCATGCCTAGGAATGATAATAGGCTGAAAATTGGCTACAAAACATGGAACTCCAAGGACAACGAAGACTACAAGGAAGATAATTGGTGAGAAATGCAAGTCCTTAGCATTAGCAGTAAGCATTGACAGCATCGAACTACATCTGAAAAACAAGGAATGAAGCATTATGGAATCAAAAAGTACCACACACTAACTATTTCTGAGCTCATCAACAGTGTTTTGGAGATCAAAGTTTTAATGGAGTAGTAGTATGCCAAGCTCTCGAGTATATAGAGGTTTACATTCTCTTTATTGTTTTGTCATGGTGATTAATTAAAAAGATCTGTTCGCCAAAAACTCTTGAGCCCCTGATCAAGATTTATAAATTTTAGTGAGCCCCTCCTGGAATTTCTTCAGGATTCTGTCATTTCACCATTTTGTAAAAGTGGCTAGCCCACGCCCTTTTCACGACAGAAACGTGTCTCAGAGGCCAGAACATACTAAAGAGTAATTATGAAGAGACTTAAACCCCTTTTAATGGGAATAACAAATATTTACAGTGTCAAGTGTTCATCTCCACATTTCATTGAAACCAAAAGTGTATTGGTACAACATATTCCTGTCCATTTTGAATAAAAGAACAATATCACACGACAGGCAAGATAATAACCAGAACTTCTTTTTGGTTCACCAGTTCTATAATTTCTTTGGGAAGAGGATATTGATACTCAAAATGCCATAGGTCAGCGAACCATTTTGGGCCAGTACAAAGCTCTTTGCTTCACAGAAAGAGGAACCACCATCATTACCTCTTCAATATGAATGCCAAGCAACTTCACAAATAGCAATTCCATCATTTCTTCAGCTGGAAGATCAGCTCAAGTAAGAGATTTGCCAGCCCATTCTCTTTCTCGTCGCTTTTGCTTGGCCATCATTTTATTGAACTTCTCTTTTCCTTTCTCCAACAAAGGATCGTGTACAACGTAATCATTAGGGTCCTCACTACGAGACATTTTGTCCTGCCGATAGAACCAACAAATTAAAAAGGCACGCAGGTTTATGGGATTCACATTTCAAGTGAATAAGTTTGATCCCCACTAAATTCTTGCTGCCCCTGCCCCCTCCTTCAAAAGCAAGAAACCGCCAGAAAAGCAAACATGTAGAGTGCCTAATAATGGGGAATTGCACCATAAGGCACCAAATCGCCTTAAGAAACAAGCAACTCAAACCAGAAACAAGATATAAACTTCAAATACCTTTCCAGGTTCAGGAGCGAATTTTAATGTAACTGCAGCCCAGTCAGATAAGTCTTCCTCCTTGACCGCACTAGCAGATTCATTAGCTTTAGCAGAAAGTCCAACCTTAAATTTCTCCAATTTTGCTAGCATCTAGCAGACATACAAATAATCGTTAAACTGCAGAGTGCTTAGAATAAAGAAAACTACCAGCAAGAACAGACATCCTTTCCACATAAGTCTAAAGTTATGTCAGGATGAATCCAATTAATGTCTTCTAACTATTACCATGAAAACTCAACATGGACATTTTCCTACATATTATAATTTACTTAGAAAGATGATGTCAAGTATTTTTTCCTTGGAGATGTTTAAATAACATCTAAAATATACAAGAACACCTGTAACAAAGACCATAGATGAACGTTCATTGAAAGGAATCCAATGCAAACCCTATAAACTAAGCCACAGTTTTAAAAATAAAGCAATACATATGATGCATCAAACATAGAAAAGAAAATCAAAGAATATTTAATTTATTTTGGCCATAGTGCATGCCAAAAACGAGACCCTCATGGGCCACATTTATGAAGAGGCACAAAACTGGTAAAAAAGGCTATTGGTTCAATGCAAGAGTTAGCTTTCAGGCAAGTCGCAATCTCTTTTTTGGGTCAGGAAGTAGAGAGGAAGGTATGTGAAAACAGATCCCTAAACACACATCTCATTCAGTGAAGCTTTTACTTCATTCCAAATATTCCTTCTTCCATTCAGAGGGAAAAAGGATTGTAAGTTTGCATACTGGTGGGGTGGAGGTATTTCCAATCCCTGGATATCATCTACCTTAACCAACCAGTGTCTTAAGCTCAATACACGATGCTTCTTTATATGTCAGAAGGTATGTGCATTCCTATAGTCTACATCCTATAAATAAAGACCTTTTCTTACTTATGTCATTCTCTCTTTTATATTATTTTTCTTTTTTGTTCCCAATCTATAAATTTCAAAAGAGAGACAAGGAACGAAAATGTAACAATATTCTCTAGACAGCCAGAGAACAAGAATTAGATGCATACATCTTCTTCGTGTCCTTTTCTTCCTCGTTTCTTTTGCTTTAGCAGCTGTCTTTCTCGTTCACGGCCAGACAACAACTGTAAGTCTGTATCTGCATTGGCCATACGTTCAGCTCTCGCTTCTGAGCCTATACCTTTTCTCTTCAGAGACAACTTATCCACTTTTGGCCGATCATCATCATGTTCAGCATCAGACCTGCTAAAATCAGATTATGATCACTGAGGTGCAACTAATGAGCCTCCAAATATGCTGAGGGATAGAGCCACAGTTTATGTTAGAAATCATTACACAGGGTTTCCTCATGAGTCATTTTTGCACGTAAAGAGAATATAATTCTGCAAATCAAACAATTCAATATATGGCAGGAGAGTGCACACAACCTAACCCAATTGAATTCAAACCACAGTTTTATTAGGGCGGCATTAATGGCTATCAATATACGAATCTCAATCATGGATCCTTGGACACGTAGCAAGCAACAAAATACTCAAGAAAAGTAGTGTATCAGCAAAGGGGAGATGAAAAACACCAATTTTTATTTTCAATCAGATAACCTCATCCTTGACCAGATTTTCAAGTTCTAGTTTCTTTCCCCCTCTTTTTTTTGGACGAGATAATTAGATTTTCAAGTTCTAGTTATTTTAACTTTTTAATCTAACTGTTCCATACAAATTATACCTGATGGTGATCAACCATTTTCTACAACATTTTGATCTACATAAGGGTTTGAACACGTCACATTTGCCCTAGCCCACACATCACGTGTTGTGCTCTTAACACTAGGCCAAAGTCTTGGGAGCTTCCCTTAGCATACATGTAATATAGGAAAGACAAATCCATCATCTCAATCAAACTTGAGGACTTTCCTCAACCATCCAATCCACTTACTCAAGTTCTCATATTTAAGCTCCAATAACTTCCTATTTCTCAACCTAATATCATCAGGTTAAGTAATCTGCTACCCGACAAACAGTATTAAGAATTTAGGAATTGCCACATATATCCTATGTTGGTCGACTGGGTACATTCTACCCTCCCCAGACCCCACTTGTGGGATTCCACTGGTAATATTGTTGTTGTTGTTGTTATCCTATGTTGGTTGAAGTCTCCTAAAATACTTCTGCACCCATACTGGATCCTCCAAAAATGCACCTAAATTTTGGAGGATTTGGCACATACCCTTTGGCTTTTTTAAGAATCCGAGTAACATAGCTTATATCCTTAGATTTCTTGACTTGAAGACAACTTCCTTCTGCTCTTAAACACACAAAAACCCTATATAACTAATAGACTAAATTACAACATTGGAAAAGGATCATATTTTCCCCTGTACTCATAAAAAGGTTATATTTACCCCTCATTAGAATTTTTGATATATTTTCCCTTACCATCCAACTTTGGGGATATATTTGCCATTGGACTATTAAATCCCCTGTCGCCACCCTCATTATCTTACATGGTGCATGTTAGAATAGGAATAGGATTCCTACTTAAAATTGGAGTAGAAATAGGTAAATACTATCCTAGTTAGAATAAGAATATGAATAATAATATTATATAGTATTCTAATTGGAAAAGGAGTCTAATATAGTATCTATAAATAGTGTCTCAATATAATAATGTACAACACAATTCAATAATATTTTTCCTCATATTTCTCAATGGTATCAGAGCTTCTACGATCTTGGTAGAAAATCAAAGAGCTTCCGCTGCCGGCGGGCGGCTATGACCAATATATGCCGCCCGTTTGGCCAATGATTATGTTAGCAAACAAAAAAAGAAAAAAAGATTAGGTGACCGTGTCATCTTTTTGGTGACTACTTTTTCATATTTATCATGTGCAGTACCATGCCATCTTTTCGTCTGACCGCCAGGCCGGTGTGCGTCGTTCTTTTGTTTTTCTTCTTTGTTTTTGGGTAAAGAAACCAAGAAACTGAAAACCAGACATTTTCTAGTGACTGTCAGGCTAGCGCACATCGTTCTTTTGTTTTTCTTGAGTGTTGTGCAAAACCAACACCACCACGAGGTGCAGACTACTAAGAGCATTGATGAGAAACTTTTGACAGACCCTACGTCAATTTCTAGTGGCTGTCAAAGGCTGATTTGTGTCAATATTTTTTTTTCTCAGTGCTGTGTGAAAATTAACCCCACCACTGGGTCCCTCATCCTCCCACGACAATATCCCAATCAGACCCACCGGAAAACTGTACCCCACGCGCCCACACGCGCCGATCGGAGGTCCAGTTTCTCTGGCGAGATCTGACCACGCGCAGGCGCGTGAGGCCAGTTCAGGCCACTTTTTGGCCGCTTCTTTTTCCAGCTGGGTCGCCTCTTCATTACGAGGCTACCCATACAATTTTCCCTTAATTCTGAGGTCGGAATTAGGGTTCCGGCAATTCCAGCCCTTTTTTTCGGCAATATTCCAGGTTTCCAGCCAATTTTTCAGTTTTCAGAGAGGTTGCTTCTGCAAGATAGCCTACATATATCTTTTGCTATTTTATAAAATTTCCTTTATTTCAAAAGATATCTTTTGGGTTTGATATGTTTGGCTCCAAAAGTACCGAAATTGGGAGTTCAAATCCTATGATCACTTCAGAACCATTATGGGTAGTTCTAACTACGTATCATGGGCTTCCTAGGTTGAATTATGGTGCATAAGTAGGTTTTGAGCAGTTTTAAAGTGACTTTCTTAGAGTAATTTTGAGATGATCCATATTGTCATTCTCGATTGACCTTTTGATCAGTTGAGCATTAAGAATGCTTTTCTCCATGTTCATATCGAGGAAGAAATCTATATGGAGCAACCACCTGATTTTGTTGCTCAGGGGGAGTTTAGTAGCCTTAAATGTCGTTTGGTAGCCTTGTATGTCATTTGTGTAAGTCCCTTTGTGGTATGAATCAGTCTTCTGAGCTTGGTTTGGGAAGTTCAACACTGCAACTCAGTTATTTATTACTCTATGTTTTATCGACATTGTGCATCAAATCCAGTATTTCATAAGAAGACTAAGCATACTGAGATTGATTATCGATCTTGTGAAGTCGAGTGATCAACTTGCAGATATCTTACCAAGCTCTTCATCGGTCATTGTATTAATTATATTTGTAACATGCTAGGCACTTATGATTTGTGTGCACAAGCTTGAGGGGGAGTGTTAGAATAGGAATAGGATTCTTATTTAAAATTAGAATAGGAATAGGTAAATACTATCCTACTTAGAATAGGAATAGGAACAATAATATTATATAGTATCCTAGCTGGAAAAGGAGTCTAATATAGTATCTATAGATAGGGTCTCAATGTAATAATGTACAACACAATTCAATAATATTTTTCCCATATTTCTCACAGCGCAAAGTGTACATATTGTTATCCCAATTAAAATTTTCTCCCATATAAATTATAGTTCTTCTACCAGACCTGATATGTATATGTGACCCAACTAACCTAATAAAGCCCATTTCCTAATAATTATCACATTTATATTACAATATAAGCTTACAACAGATTAGCCGGTGAAATACTGATCTTGTAATCCTAGTGGCTTTCATGGTATAGATATAGTTGTTGTCATCTGGATCAAGAAGATCTGGTAATGCACCCGTAAGAGTTGCTGAGCTATTCATGATTTGGCTTATATAGTCATAATTATTAACTTTTATACTTGTGCTCAACATGCAATTAGCATTAGTCAGTGGTTGCTGCATGCTGTGTGTTTGTTGGATAGTAAGCCTCGAAAGATAATCCATGAGAGCCATCAAAATCAGCCACTTCATGTGGTGAACTGGAAGAGTAAAGCATTTTAAAACTATCATCATTCAAAACCTTGAAATTTTGCCCATCTTGAAAGGTTGCTTTTTGAGACGAGGGTTCTCCAGACCCCACTTGTGGGATTCCACTGGGTATGTTGTTGAAAGGTTGTTTTTACCAGTTCCATAGCAAAAACTTATCACCAGATGAAGTAAAAAATTAAAAGAACTAAAACCAGTCAGTCATTACTCATGACAAAATATTACTCCACCCTTTTTGGTAACCATTTGATATCTGGAACCACTGCCCAACTGTACCCCTGAACTTTCAAAAGTGGTATGCATATACCCTTTGTTATACTTTAAGGTTGTATACACTCTTACTGTCATACTTTTGGGTTTATATATCCTTTAGCCAAACGGAGGACACATGGTGTCATCTCAACAATTTATCTGATTTTATTTAATTTTTACCCAAAATTACAAACCTACCCAACTATCCATTTATTTTCCTACTTAAGACCCAGATTAAGAAACCCGATTCAATCTAGAAACATCATTACAGAGCATTCCCAAAACAAATCCTTCAATCCAATCATCGTCGATTCCTCTTTCCCTATTCTCAATAATCAAGATCTCATGCATTTTTATGGTGGAAAATTCATTCAGCTAGAGAAACACATTTCATATCGTCCACAACTTTTGGCAAAGATCAAAAATAAGTTAGAGAAAATATGAATAGCTAATTATCTAGTGTGCTTCACAATGTTCATTTTAATGATCTTAGCATCTCACTTCTACAGTGATTGAACCATTGATTACAGATCAAAATTTCTGCTTTTCTCATCCCTACCGAGTAATGATATGCCCTGTAGCACTACTCAATGTTTATATGCACAATTTGAGGATGAAATACAATGTTGGAATGTTGAAAGGCTCACATTAAAATGGACCTCCAGTGACCACCAAGACTCTGCCAGAGTTTCCACATGACATTGGGTCAAGGAGACAGCAGACCATTGAGTATTGAATGCTGGCTTTGTTGTTGTACCATGAAGATGGGACAAAGCAACAAGAGGTTGTTAGGGTTTGAAATCAGTGGTAGTGACCATTTTAGTTATCGAATGATCCTCCATTTCATATTTGACATGTATTACATCTTTCCACAGTGCTTGCTCACTAGAGGTGAATCTCCACAACTACTTCATCATAAGGCACTGATTCTGGATTTTTAAATTACTTAACCCCCATCCCCCTCGCCTGTTTACTCTCAATCAAAGTTTCCCAATTAACCAAGTGGTATTTCTTGGTTTCACTATTTCCTTCCCATAGGAAGTTTCTTCTCAAGTCTAGTCTATCAATGACACCATCAGGAATAGGTACGCATAGAGTCCAAAACACTGTTGATGAGTGTTAATCTTCCTCCTAAAAAAAGGTACTGACTCTTACAATTCAGCGACCTTTTTTCACATTTTCAGACAGCCCATTCCAGATGCCTATGGATTTGCTTTTGGCTCCCAAAGGCATCCCCAAGTATGTAGTTGGTAGCTATCTTATCCTTCCACCCAAATCCTAGCCAGAGAGGGTAAATCAGGGACTTCGTTGATACAAGAAACTCTTGTTCCAATTAAAATGAAGCCCTGAAATAGCTTCAAAAAGAACAAAACTTACCCTTAGAATCTTGGGTTGGCTCCTGTTTGCATCATAGAAGATGAGAGTGTCATCTGCATATTGTAAGTGAGTTATCTCCAAATCAGCTCCCACTGAACTGGACACTCTAAAATCTCTCAATCACAACATTTCTTGAGCAATTTTCAACATATCATTTAGCTCCTCCATGGAAATAATAAAAAGGAAAGGAGATAACAGATCTCCTTGTCTTAACCCTCTCTGTGAAGAGAAGAAACCAATAAGGAAGCCATTTATTAGAACTGAGAATTTCACAGTGCTGAGGCAAAATTTCATCTTAGTCATCTACCTCCAAAACCCCTTTTTGATAGGGTCTCCAGCAGGAACTTCCAATTGAGGTGGTCATAAGCTTTTCGAAATGTCCAGATTACACAGGATGCCTCGAGCACTACTTCTAGTTCTAGTGTCAACACATTCATTTGCCATGAGAGTGCATCAATTATTTGTCTCCCTTTTATGAAGGCCAACTGTTGAGGGCCCACCAGTTTATGCATAACCATTTTGGTTCTCTCGGTGAGTAATTTGGAGATGATCTTGTACACACTATCTTTTAGATCTCCTTGTCTTAACCCTCAGTCAATTCTTTGGACCTCTGGTTAAAAGGGAAAACTGGAGTTCTACCATCAGAGACCACCTTTGCTGGCATCTCCACCCAAATCTGCACTTTGAACATCAAACCCTCATGATCCAGCAGCACTGAGTTAGGGACAGAATTGCCATCGCCTTTGACCTTTAATCTCGCACACTTCAGGTGATTACGAAGCTGTCACTTCTTCGATACAAACCCACCCTCCAAAAAAATTACCGATCTCACGAAAGACCTTTTGCGACCACAGTTGAAGGGGTAAACCCACTACCTTAACCAAACCCGGTCCAGCTTTTCATGGCTGGAGTTCGAAGTCGGCGACCACCATTGATCTTGTGGGTTGTCCAGAACCATTTTCCTTTTACAATGTGTTCTGCAACAGTTTTCTTGAGGAATTCCAATAAAATTGATTGTTCCCCAAGTCGTATATAACTATATATTGATGCCATGATAATGTCTTGTAATGCCCCGTAAGTTGGAAAGCCGGGTTGGAAAGCCCGAACAAGGAAGAAAATGTAGAAAAAGGCTCACTGGTGCAGGTTGTACGAGCACCATTTAGAGCCCATGTGTCGTTTTACAGGTCCTAGAGAGGCCCTCGTGGATGGCTATTGGACTGGAAATTTTTCCAGGAAAAATTTGACTAAACTACGAATCATATATGGAACCACGACTCGTAGACAGTGGTCGTAGATGAGGTTCCTAAATTTTGGAAGTTGAGAAGTTGCAGGACTTTTTCTATGGACCAACAGGACGGTTCGTAGATAGGTTAACAGGTCGTATTTGGTCTTCATGGATTGGGTCCTAAGCGGGTGAAGATTTGGTTAAGTGTCAAGGTCTTGAACAAAAGGTTTATTACAACCTGTATAAAGTTTGACGAGCCGTAGATTGAGCTTGTAAAGTTAAGGTGCAAATTCCAGTAGCTAGAGTTTTGGTGCACAGGTTCTATGAGGGACAACCATGACCAGTAAAAGGAATAACGGGTCGTAGAATGGTTTTGTGGTTGCCTGCAACCTTAATATTACCCTGATTTCCACGAACAACTCCACGGTCCGTACAAGAAATTATGGACCGTACCCTGTCTGGCAGCTTTTACTTAAGGGAATTTTTGTCCTTTCCTATCATCCTAACCCCTAAACTACGTCACTTTGACCCTACAAAATCAGCACTACTGCTTTTGTACTAAGGATTCACCTCTATTCTCAATTAGCCATCTAATTTCACAATTTCTCTCAAGTTTCTCCTCCTACAAGTCTCCATTGAAGGATCAACCTACGGTTTCCAATTCCTCCATTGAATTCCAATTTGCTTCAAGTATTTTCTCCAAAGTATGTTAGTATTCATACATGGGTCCCCGTCACCCATGGATCCCAAAGAATTCTTCACCTTTTCATCCAATTCCAAGTATGAAATTTATGGGTTTCATGATTTACATTCAATTACATGAATTATGATTTGTGCTATGATTATCTATCTATTAATGCATGAATTATTGTAAATTGCATCATTTTCATGGTTTACAAGTGAATTACTCCTACATGCAATCTAGGATTCAAGAGATTCTAGATGCATTCTTTCAATTTTCATTCAGTCGATGTTATTTTACGTGATTATGCATGTTTCCAATCCAATTTCATGATTTGAAATCAATTACATGTGGATCAATACTTTGCTCTAGTTTTTACTTGGGGTCTGTTTGGAAAGCCACCTGAAAATTGGGAATTGGTGTGTGATTACCAGCCTACTAATTACACTACCTAGTACTTACTTTGACTTGTTTGTTTGCCACAATGTAATTACAGTGTTAATTACAAGTGTGTTGTTTGGTTGCATGAGTGTGATTTAAACGTTATATTAAATTTTAAAAATTAAAATTAATTATCTAAATTTAAAATTTTATATTTAGAAAAACAAGGGTGTTTATAAATAATATTAAATTAAGTATTTACGATATATGTTGTCTTTTGAAAATATATTAATTAGTAAACATATATTCTTAACTAATATTACAAAAATAATTATTTATATTTTTTAAATTAGTGAAATTTGATTAACTTAATCATAAAAACTCAAAGTACAAAATTTCGACGAACATCAAATAATATTAAATTAAGTATTTACGATATATGTTGTCTTTTGAAAATATATTAATTAGTAAATATATATTCTTAACTAATATTATAAAAATAATTATTTATATTTTTTACATTAGTATAATTTGATTAACTTAATCATAAAAACTCAAAGTACAAAATTTCGACGAACATCAAAAAATTCATGTTTGACAAAAATGTTAATATTATAAATGTTAGTAATATTAATAAAAAGGAAAACGTAACACTACAACCTTATTCAAAAATGAATTCTACTTTAGTTTAAAAATTAGAATGTTAACAAATTAATACTAATGAAAAAATAGATTAGAAAAATAAAAAAATAATATAAAAAATTACATGAAATTACATAAAGAAGTAAAAGTTGAGAATGAGAAGGAACAACGACAACATACCCAGTGGAATCCCACATGTGAGGTCTGGGGAGGGTGGAATATACGCAGACCTTACCACTACCTCATAGAGATAGAGAGGTTGTTTCCTGGGAACTCTCATCACAAAAACCCATAAGCAGAATAAACTAAATATGGAAAAAGGAAAGGAAGAGATAGGAAACAGAAAGAGCGACTAATAACCAAAGCACATGATAGTATGTAAATATAAGACAATGAACATATATAAGACCAATAATGACAACATCGGCTACAGATGCGACAAATCCTACTACCCTACTATACCCCATGGCCCGACATCAACCTAACCCTACTAACCTATTAGCCTGCTATTCTAATTCGCGACCTCCACTCCTTCCTATCTAAGGTCATGTCCTCGGTGAGGTCAAGTTTCACCATATCTTGTTTGATCAATTACCCCAATACTTCTTCGGTCTACCTCTACCCCTCTGTGCAACTCCTAAATCCAACCTCTCGGACCTCCTCACAGGAACATCAGTACTCCTTCTCTGCACGTGTCCAAACCATCGTAGTCTCGCTTCCCTCATCTTGTCAGCCCCACCTCGACCTTCTCCCAAATAGTCTTATTCCTAATCTTATCACTCCTGGTATGCCCACACATCCACCTCAACATCCTTATCTCTATTTGCATCTTTTGAACATCTGAGTTTTTGATTGGCCAACACTCCACCGCATACAGCAAAGACGGTCTAACCACCACCCTGTAAAACTTACCTTTGAGTTTAGGTGGTATCTTTTTATCACATAATTACTCCAGAGGCAAGCCTCTACTTCGTCCATGTTGCCCCAATACGATGTGTGACATCGTCGATATCGCCACTATGCTTGATGATGGACCCAAGATACTTAAAAGTTTTCTCTCCTGACGGAATAGGTTGAGTGGCAAGCCTCACATCAGTGTCTGCTTCATCCCTCGCATCACTGAATTTGCGCTCCAAGTATTCTGTCTTGGTCCAACTCAGTTTGAACCCTTTTGATTCCAAAGCGTGTCTCCGAACGTCCAAACTATCATTGACTTTAGCCTGAGTCTCATCAATCAATACTATGTCGTCTGCAAATAGCACACACCATGGAACCTCCTCTTGAATAGACCATGGCAGCTCATCCATCGCCAAAGCGAACAAAAAAGGGCTCAACATAGATCCTTGATGAAGTCTCATCTCAACAGGAAAATATTTCAAGTCTCCTCCCATCGTTCTAACAGAGTTTTGGATCTCTAGACACCTCCATAGGACATCCCTCGTGACTTTTGAAAATATTAGAATAATAAAAAAAATTAAAATAATAGAAATAAAAATTAAATCAAAACAAAAAAATAAAAATAACAATAAAAGAAAGAAAAGAATTTTAAGAAGTTTCATGTAATCACATGGTGTAATTACACCAGTTCCTTTTGCGAATTGAAGAGTGTAATTACACCCCATCAATTACATCATCTCCTGTCTTGTCAAGTAATTACTTGCCTTGCCAAACGGGTCAAAGACTGTAATTACACCCAATTACACCAAATTCGAATTACATGGTGGTTTTCCAAATAGGCTCTTACAAATTATGATTATTGATTTACAAGTCTTCCATCAAGTTTATGAAAAAAGGTGACCTAAGACCCTAATAACACTTTTTAGTGAGGTACGATTCACAATGAACTATTCTATGAACAAGTTTTTATGAATTGGATTGGTAGCTATTGATTGCCTTTCCACATGTCAAGCTTTATGACCTATGACAAGCATTTTGTGGGATTTTGACTTAGCACTGAGTGAACTTTGAGATGGGGACTCGACCCAAGAGGTACTTAGTAGCAATCTTTAGTCCCATAATTATGTTGCCACCATAGAATTATTGCCAATATGGCCTACCTAGTGGATCCACATATAGCACATGTTCATGACACCCACCCAACGGGGTAGAGTCTACCTTGACAAGTAGATTCCCCCTTTTCCGATGTATGAGTAGACATCGAGATTCCATGTAATAGCTCGCATGGTTTTATTGTTGGTTATGGTTGTTATCCCACATTTATATGGTTCCTTATGTCACATGTTTGATTATATATATAGATTCATGTGTTTTTCTAGATCTCACTATGTTTTCATTATATATTGATCACATCCATGATTTACTTATGCTTTTAAATGGTTCCCTTATCATGCCCCTTTTACATTAGTTAATTGCATACATGATTTATGTTATATTCCATTGCTCACATACTTAGTACATCCTAACATACTAACTTGTACCTATTTTCCTACATTATTTTATAATGTAGGGGAAGATACTCATCCTACTCATTCACGTGGCTAGCATCAAAGTCTACTTTGAAGATTTGGTGGTGAGACATCATGCTTCGAGGGCGAGTGTATCACATTCTACTTCTTGTCATCTATTACTCATGTTGATACTTGAGACTACTACATTCTCTTTTGTTGAGGTAAGCTAGGAGCATATCTTGAACCCCCGCATATGTTAGTTCTAGTAGCGGCATATTTGATGCATAGAGTTTATGTCGTCGTATTACCTTTTTTGCTATGCTATGGTTTTTTAACATTTGTGATTCCTTCATCATTATTGCTGCCTTAATTTACCTTATGTATGTGTGATATGCTAAGAAGCTTGGTTGGGGTTTCCTCGAGAAATCCTAATCATCGTGTTATACCTAGTGCCTAGTTTGTATGATAACAAACTTGGTATCAGAGCACAAGATTTTTTAAAGTGTCCTAGGGAGTCTAACATGTCACATCAAGTAGAGCCTTATTCATGGGTGTAAAGCGCACCACATCTATGCGTAAGAGGCTATGAGTGTTTTAGGAAATTTTTGCTTCTTTCATGATCTATGTTGTGCGAAAGGAAGTACTCTAAGCTTTTCCCTATGACGCTTGTGCTTTGCTATTTCAGAAAATGCCTCCAAGATGAGCACCGATCCAAGGGGGAGCTAATACTAATGAGGAATAAGCTCCTCAAGTTCCTAATGATCTGTTAGCCGATCAAGTGACATATGCCTGTGCCTTTTGATGCATATAGTTCAAAAAAATTGTGAATCAATGTATAGATTCCAGGCCTCTTTCTTTTTTTCTAGAAAGGTTCTTTCTGATTTCTAACAAAAGGGCTCTTCTTCGATTTTTCAATAAAGACAAGTTTTTACTCCTTTTTTATATTTTCGATTTTCCATTAGAAAATTTGAAGTTATACGAAAGGGTCATTAAACTTATCGAGCCGAATCTAGATAGCCATCTCTATGCTTGCTTAAGCTATGACAAATCAAGTGAATCAAGGGACGGTAGCTCCCCCCAAATGTGGTTACACCGACTTCAAGGTTTACAAATTTCACAAGGATGAACCCTTTCAGTTCCATGGGTCTACAATGGACGAGGATCCACAAGATTTCATTGATGAGGTGTATAAGGATGTTGCTATCACCGGGGTATCCTCAGAGGAGAAGGCAGATTTGGCAGTTTATCAACTCAAGGGTGTTGTTCCAATATGGTACAATCAATAGAAGGCCGAGAAGGTTGAAGAGGGTCCTAAAGCTGAAAAAGATTTCAAGGTTACTTTTCTTAATCACTTCTTTCTACTTGAGTTGAGGGAGGCAAAAGTGTTGGAGTTCATTAATCTAAAGCAAAGGAACATGAGTTGCAGGAATATGCTCTCAAGTTTACGAAGTTGTCTAAGTATGCTACTTCCTTGGTAGCCAAATCCCGTGCCTGAATGAGTAAGTTTATCTCAGGGGTGTCGGACTCGATGGTGAAAGAATGTCATACCACAATCCTCGTTGATGTCCATTCATACCACAATCCTCGCTAAGGAGACGGACATCTCTAGGCTCACAGCCTATGCGAACAAATAGAAGGGAAGAAAGAGGAAGGTAAGGGAGTCCAAAAGGGCTCGTTTTGAAGGTAAATTTTCTCAACATAAATCAGGTGGTGGCAATAGTTGTTTCTGACAAGGCCAAGGATTTCGTAGCCAAGGCTCTTCACAAGCTTTAGACCAAAGTTTTGACAAAGATAGGGTGCCCAACCCTAAGGCCCAAAGTAGCGGTGCTAGTGGATCTACCATCTCGAATTGCCCCAAGTGTAGAAAGAACCACGAGGGTAAATGCTTGATTGGCATGGGTGCTTGTTATGGATGTGGTAAAGTAGGGCACAAGATCTCTGATTGCCTTAGTCTTGTAAACAAGGGGAGATAGGGTCATCCTCTAGGCCAATCTACTATAGGTAGACAGGCAAGTTCAACAGGGTGCTACAGGATCAGGTGATAATAGCCAAGGCCATAATAGGTTCTATGCACTGCAGGCTAGACAGGAGGTGGAAGAGTCTCCAAACATGGTCACGAGTACGTTACGGGTCTTTGAATATAATGTATATGCTTTACTTGATCCGGGTGCCAACTTGTCTTTTGTTATTCTTTATCTTACCATGAGATTTGATGTGTCTCCCGAGGTCTTGTTAGAGCCTTATTTAGTTTATACTCCTATTGGTAAATCTGTGTTGGCTAAGAGTCTATAGTTGTTGTCCAATTCAGTGTTCCATGAAGTAACCTCATGTGATCTTGTAGAACTTGAAATGATTAATTTTGATGTTATCCTTGGCATGGATTTGCTTCATGCTTGCAATGCTTGCTATGCTTCTATATTGTAGAACACAACGAGTGGTCAAATTTCAATTTTCAAATGAGTCAATCCTAGAGTGGAAGGGTACAAATTTTCGTGTTTAAGGGCCAATTCATATCGTGCTTAAAAGCTCAAAAAATGATTTCTAAGGGTTGCATCTATCACCTAATGCAGGTTAGGAATACTAATTCTGAAGTCTCTACGCTTGACTCAGTCCCCCTTGTTAATGAGTTTCCTGATGTGTTTCCCGACGATCTACTCGATATTCTTCCCCAAAGGGAAATTGATTTTGGCATAGATTTCCTTCCCGATACCTAACCTATTTCTATTTCCCCATACCGTATGGCCCCGGCAGAACTTAAGGAGTTCAAGGAACAATTGAAAGATTTGTTGGATAAGGGTTTCATAAGGCCAAGCATTTCACCCAGGGTGCTCCCGTGTTATTCATCAAAAAGAAGGATGGGTTACTTTCCATGTGTATCGACTATCGGCAATTGAACAAGGATACTATTAAGAATAAGCATCATATTCCAAGAATCAATTACTTGCTTAACCAACTTCAAGGAGCAAGCTACTTTTCCAAGATTGATCTTCGGTCTAGCTATCACAAATTGAGGGTAAAAGAGTGTGATATTCCAAAGATGACATTTAGTTTGAGTTCAGGGTTATGTCGTTTGGGTTGACAAATGCTCCCACGGCCCTCATGGATCTAATGACTCGGGTATTCAAACCATAATTAGACATGTTTGTGGCGGTCTTCATTGACGATATATTGGTTCATTCCCGAGGTGAAGAAAAACATATAGGTCACTTGAGAATTGTATTGTAAACTTTGAGGAATCGACAACTATTTGCCAAATTTAGCAAGTGAGAATTTTGGTTGAGATCAATGGCATTTCTAGGTCACATTGTTTTCGGTGAAAGTATAATAGTTGATCCTAAGAAGACAAAAACGGTGAACAAATTGGCCTAGACCGTTGTCTTCTTCATATATTCAAAGTTTTCTAGGTTTGGTTGAACATGATACGAGGTTTGTAGAGGGGTTTTCATACATTGCATCACCTTTGACTAAATTGACCCAAAAGAAGGTAAAATTTCAATGGTCGGATGAGTGTGAGAAAAGTTTCAAACATTGAAGGATCGCCTTACAACAACCCCTATTTTAGCATTATCGAAAGGCTCTGATAGGTTTGTTGTATATTGTGATGCCTCACGGGTAGGATTGGGTTTTGTGTTAATGCAACATGGCAAGGTTATAGCTTACGCCTCAAGACAACACAAAAGTACATGAAAGGAACTATCCCACTTATGATCTTGAATTGACGGCAATTGTTTTTGCCTTGACGATTTGGCGGCATTATCTGACATGTTCACTAATCATAAGAGCCTTCAATATGTGTTCACCTTTAGAAAAGAAGGTGACTAGAGCTACTAAAAGATTACGACATGAGTGTGTTGTACCATTCACGAAAGGTAAACGTAGTTGCCGATGCTTTAAGTCAGTAGTCTATGAATAGTATTTCTCATGTAGAGGATGAAAAGGAGGAGTTGGCTAAGGATGTACACCAATTGGCCCGTTAATGTGTTAGGTTGAGTGGCTCTAAAAAGGGTGGTATCTTAGTTCACAATAGTTTGAAGTCTTCATTAGTGGTCAATGTGAAAGCAAAGCAAGACATGGATCCGAATTTGGTTGAGTTGAAGAAATTAGTCCTCATGTAGAGGATGAAAAGGAGGAGTTGGCTAAGGATGTACACCAATTGGCCCGTGTGTGTTAGGTTGATTGGCTCTAAAGAGGGTGGTATCTTAGTTCACAATAGTTCGAAGTCTTCATTAGTGGTCAATGTGAAAGCAAAGCAAGACATGGATCCAAATTTGGTTGAGTTAAAGAAATTAGTTTCCAAAAAGAAGATTGAGGTGTTCTCCCGAGGAGAAGATTGAGTACTACCAAGGTCGACTATATGTTCCTAATGTTGACGGCCTAAGCGAGATGATATTAAGTGAAGCCCATAACTCTCGGTATTCCATTCATCCGGGCAACAGAAAATGTATAGAGATTTGAGAAAAGTGTATTAGTGGAATAGTATGAAAAAAGACATTATAAGGTTCGTGGAAGAATGTTCTAGTTGTCAACAAGTAAAGGTTGAGCACCAAGGGCCGGGAGGTCTAGCCCAAGAAATTGAGATTCCCACTTGGAAGTGGGAGGATGTGAACATGAACTTCATAATGGGTTTGCCTCATACCCATAGGCAACATGATTCCATTTGGGTGGTTGTGGATCGAATGACCAAGTCAGCCATTTTCTACCGGTCAAAACTTCTTATAGTGCCAAAGATTATGCAAGAATGTATATTCAGGAATTGGTGAAACTTCATGGTTTTCCTTTATCTATCATTTCGAATCGTGGTACTCAATTCATTTCACATTTTTTAAAGTCATTTCAAAAGGGTCTTGGTACCAAAGTGAAGTTAAGCACTGCTTTGGGCAAGGCAAGAGAAAGATTCAAACTTTGGAAGATATGTTGAGGGAATGTGCACTTGAATTCAAAGAAATTAGGATGATCAACTACCGTTGATTGAGTTTGCATACAACAATAGTTAGCATGCTAGCATCCAAATAGCCACTTTTGAAGCTTTGTATAGTAGGAGATGTAGGTCTCCCATTGGGTGGTTTGAAGTTAGTAAACTATTCTTGGTAGGACCTGAATGGGTGTTTGAGGCTATGGAGAAGGTGAGGTTTATTAGGGAAAGGTTGAAGGCTGCCCAAAGTCGTCAAAAGTCATATTTGGATGTAAGGAGAAGAGAACTTGAATTGATGTTGGTGATCGGGTCTACTCGAAGGTTTCTCCAATGAAGGTGTGATGTGATTTGATAAGAAAGGGAAGCTTAGACCCCGATATGTGAACTTATATCAGATTTTGAAGTGTATTGATAAGGTGGCTTATGGATTGGATTTGCCTTAGAATTTGGCATCGGTGCAGCAATGTTCCATGTGTCCTTGTTGAGGAAGTGTGGGTGATCCTAGTTCCATTGTGCCATTAGAGAGTGTGGATGTTAAGGGAAGCTTGACTTATGAGGAGTTTTATTGAAATTGTAGACCAATAAGTTAGGAGGTTAAGAAACAAGGAAATAGCAACCATCACAGTATTATGGAGGAATCAAGAAGTGAAAAGTGAAAAGTGTTACATGGGAAGCGGAAGCGAATATGATGAAGCGTTATCCTAGCCTCTTTCCTTCATTCCATCCCAACGTACTTAGTTATTCATGCTCAAATCCCCTAAATTCCTATCTTTCTACCCCTCCATGTTATATCATATGCATGCACGCTCATGAAATGGATTTTAAGTGATGTTCTATAAAAAGGTTTGAAAATTTCATGAATTTTGCATTTAAATTCATGTTGCGTTGTTAGATATTCATTCTACTCTACTGAAGCTAGTTTTTATCTCGTTTGAGGATGAATGTTCCCAAGAGGGATATTGTAGTATCCATAAGTTGAAAAGTCTTGACAAGGAAAAAAATTGCAGAAAAGACTCCTTGGTGCAGGTTGTACAAGCACCATCCATGGCTCATATGTTGTTTCATAGGTCGTAGATGAGCCTTCGCGGATGGCTATTGGACTTTACATATTTTTCAAGAAAAATTTGACTAAATTACAAGAGGAAACTATGAGTCGTACATGGAACCACGACTCGTAGACAGTGGTCATAGATGAGGTTCCTAAATTTTAGAATTTGACAAGTTGCAGGACATTTTCTAGGGACCAACAAGACAGTTTGTTGATGGGATCACGGGATCATGATCGGGCTTCATGCATTGGGTCCCAAGTGGGTAAAAATTTGGTTTAAGTATCAAGGTCTTGTATGAAGGGTCTTTTATGACCCGTAGAAATTTTGATAGGCCATAGATTAAGCTCGTAAAGTTAAGGTGCAAATTCCAATAGCTATAGTTTGGTGCACTAGTTCTACGAGGGCTAAACACAACCTGTCAAAGAGACGATGGGTTGTAGAATGGTTTCGTGATTGAGATCCTGCAACGTTAAAATTTACCCAGATTTCCACGAACGGACTCTATGGTCCATACAAGAAACTATGGACCGTAGATGGGTCTAGTAGACCCTGTCCGGCAATTTATAATTTAAGGCATTTTTGTCCTTTCATACCATCCTAACCTCTAAACTATGTCATTTTGACCCTATAAAAAACCCTAACTATTTTTGTACTAGGGACTTGCCTCCATTCTTCATTAGCCATCTAATTTCACAATTTCTCCCAAGTTTCTCCTCCTAGAAGTCTCCATTGAAGGATCAAGCTAGGGTTTCCAATTCCTCCATTGAATTCCAGATTTTCCTTCAAGTATTTTTGTCCAAAGTATGTGGGTATTCGTCCATGGGTCCCCATCACCCATGGAGCCCAAAGAATTCACCTTTTCATCCAATTCCAAGTAGGAAATTAATGGGTTTCATGATTTACATTCAATTACATGAATTATGATTTACACTATGATTATTTATCTATTTAGGCATAAATTTATTGTGAATTGCATGATTTCCATGGTTTACAAGTGAATTACTCCTACATGCAATCTAGGGTTCATGAAATTTTATATAGGTTCCTTCAGTTTTGATTCTCTTGTTGCTATTGTACGTGATTATGCATGTTTTTCAACCCAGTTTCATGATTTTAAGTCAATTACATGTGAAGTCATACTTTCCCCTAGTTTTTATTTACAAATTATGATTATGGATTTAATGGGCATATCGGGGCAACTACTAGCGGGTTTGAAGATGTTCATCGAGGCTTTGGTTTTGGGGAGAGGAATGGAAGTGGGACGTCTCTCTTGGATTTTGCCAAAGCCTTTGAATTAGTGATTGCTAACTCGTGTTTCCCAAAGAGGGAAAACCACTTGATTACCTTCCGTAGTACGGTAGCTAAGACTCA
>JAABOM020000092.1:9927442-9952479 GCA_011800125.2 Solanum clarkiae
TAATTATGGGAAGCAAATGAGTTTTTGAGCAATTGTGCATTTATCAAAGTGATTTTGCTTGCATGTATTTTTTCTCATGACTCTACTCGTGCCACCCATAATAGTAATACCTTTCACCGGTTCCCGGGCCGGATTCTATCGTGCTAAATTATATATATATATATTTCCGAAGTTGGTTGGCTACGGCGGACTCGGTTTGCCCAGTGGTCGAGTTTTGCTTAGACGGAGTTGTGCTGTGGCTGGTGCACTTTGATATATATATGATACACGGGTGCAGTGGTCTTCCCTGGCCCACGTGAGTGCAGTGGTCTTCCCCAGCTCACTCTACTAGATTATGACATGTGATGGAGCTTTCGGGATTAAACTTCTGGTGCTACGCTGTGGTATGGCACGTGATTGGAGGTCGCCATCGTTCCTGTCTGTTAAGCATGAAATAAATGTTTCTTTATGTAAAAGAGTTTTGATTGATAAGTTCCTACAGGTTTGAATTTTGCACTTTCCCTATTGATACGGTTTAAATGTCAATTATGTATTATGCTCTCTGCTTTACATACTCAGTACCTAAATCGTACTGATCCCCCCTATGCGGGGGATGCGTTTCATGCATGCAGGTACCGCCGCACAGGTGAGAGACCCTCCATATTAGGATCCTTGTTTGACGATTGAAGCGCCCCTTTGTTCCAGGAGCAAATTTTGGGTAGTTTCATATGTTCTTTGTTTGTAAATGCACTGTCATGTGTGTATCGTTCAATACTTTTGTTTAGAGGTCTGTGGATACTTGTGGGGTACGAGTGTGATGTTTGAATACATGTCGTTTTATATGATTTTGTATACTGAATCAGGCGGCGGGACCAAAGTATGTACTTATACTCATAATATGTTTACTAGGCGGCAGGACCGCAGCGATGACCTTGTCGTCCCGCGTTTATATTCTTGTGCATATATATTACTGTCTGGGAAGCTGCTGGATCTTGTCTTTGCAGGTGTGGTTAGTCAGTAAAACAGAGGAAACTCTGCCGGAATTTCGGTAGAATTCCAGACTTGGGTTTATAAAGGGATTGGTTTAGTATGTGTTCACGTGTCCCTATTGGGTACCGGTCACGACCCCAGGGTGGTGTGTGACAGTGATAAGGACTGTGATAGCTGAAATTATTGTTTATAGAGTTGGCTGGGTATAATTCCCTTAGATTGGATAGATAATCTTGCCCGTAGAGGTTGGATCATGAGGGTTCTTGATAGAGTGATGGATTTATGAGCATGTTGAGTCATGGGAGGAGTATTAGCATTGAAATGGGTAAGAGTGAGTCCCACTTGAACTCATTAACTACGTGGCTAGTGTAGGAGAGGATTGAACTGTGAAAGCAGATGTTTCCTTTGTCCCGAAAGGGGAATTGACAGACTTTTGGATCCATTGACAGACTCGTCCTTTACCCCAGCAAGGTACTGGATGGATGTGACAACGACATCTCTTTGTTGTATCACTATCGGCTCATAGGTAGTGGTTGTTGGCTATAAAAACTCTCAGATAGGTTTCATGATGATAGAACTCCAATGTGAAGTGAATGTTCGATGCTTGATAGCTAGTGAGGTGATAGAGTCTTGTCTCTTATATGTGAGGTGAGGCTGAGTGATGGACTAGTGATGACTAAATTGTTTCCTTTTTCTTTAGCCTGTTTTACATACAGTACATCCCACGTACTAACGTTCCTCTGGCACTGCATCGTTTTATGATGCAGATACTATAGATCGAGGACTTCAGCAGCCTGATCGTTGAGGTTCAGAGCTCTTCATTCCTGATAGTGGTGAGTCCTCCCCACCATTCGGAGGATATTTATTTTATTGTTTGATAGCTTTTTTACTTGATATTTTGTAGCCATGGCCTGTCATGGTACTGTTTTAGACTATAGTATAGAGGCCTAATAGACATAGATATGGATGTTGATATCGAGGGTTCTTTTCCCTCTTTCTTTCTTCTTTACATTTGAGATTTTCATTATCTATTTTGTTTCCTTATGATAGACTGCTGTTGATAGTATGAGCCCACTGATAGGAGCATTTATTATCATTATATCATTTCTATTCCGCTGATGAATTGACTGAATGATGGCAAAGAGACTGAGTGGTCCATTTGGGGGCTAGCAATAGTCTTCGAGTGCTAGCCACACCTAGGGTACCCTCCCGGGGCGTGACATTATATTATTGTGTTTCCTCCTTATAGGTCTGGATTTACCGTTGTAATAACAATTTTGAACTCTATCAATTGCAACAGTGCTATCACAATGAATTAAAATAGGAGGAATTGGTTTTTCAAAATAAGGAATTTGAAATAACAATCTATTAGCCAATTTGCTTCCTCACTAGATGAAGCTAAAGCAATTGGTTCAGCCTCCATGGTAGAGTTAGCAATGATGGTTTGCTTTTAAGATTTGCGACAGATAGCACCACCACCGTAAGTAAATATATAACCAGTGGTAGAACATGAATCGGCTTCTAAAGTGTTCTAATCTACATCATAAAAGCCCTCAAGTACAACAAGATATTTTTCATAGAACAAACCACAAGTTTTTGTCCCAATTAAATATCTCATAACTCTTGTTATAGCATGCTAATGTTCATTACCTGGCTTGTTTGTAAACCTGCTAAGTACTCCTACCGCATATGCAATATTTGGCCTAGTGCAATCAGTCACATATCTCAAACTTCTAATTAAGCTAGCACATTCCTTTTGATTTATCACATCATTTTCACTTTGTACTAGAAACAAACGAACACTTGAATCAAAAGGAGTTAAAACATGCTTGCAATCATAATGTGACTGGTCAAGGAAAATTACATCACATGTTCTAGTAATTTTTATTTCAAGAATAAAATTTTCCTTACCAAGATCTTTCATATTAAAATGGCTTCTAAGAATATTTTTTGCTTCAACAATAACATTCATATTAGAGCCAAAGATCAATAAATCATCAATATGTACGCAAAATAATAACATATGAATTATTCCATGACTTATGATAGATGCACTTATCACACTCATTTGTTTTAAACCCATTTTCAATCATATAGGAATCAAGCTTTTCATGTCATTGCTTCGGTGACTGTTTCAAGCCATATATGGATTTAGTAAGTTTATACACTTTGCATTATTGGCCTTCTACAACAAAACCCTCGGGTTGTTCCATATAAATCTCTTCTTTTAGGTCTCCATTTAAAAAATAGTTTTTACATCCATTTGGTGAATTTGCAAATAAAAAATTGTAGCCATAACAATTCAAAGTCTAATGGATGTAATTCTAGTTACCGGAAAAAAAGTGTCAAAAAACTCTAGGCCTTCAAGTTGCTTAAAATCTTTTGCAACTAGCCTAGCCTTATATTTATCAAAAAGACCCATCTGATATTAACTTTTTCCTTAAGACCCATTTGCAACAAATTATTTTACAATCTGGTGGTAAATCAACTAACTTTAAAGTTTTATTAGAAATTAGTGTTTCTATTTCATCATTTACAGTCTCTTTCCAAAAAGTTGCATCATGTGAAGATAAAACTTCTTTTAAAGCAAGTGGGTCATTACCAACATTAAAAACATAAAAATCAGGACTAATTTTTTCTCTACTCTAGCTCTTTTACTTCTTCTTATTTCAAAATTATTAATTTCTTTATTTTTCAAAGTAGAAGTAGAAGAACTAAGTAATGGAAAATATTTTGTTCAATCATTTGACCCCCACTATTTTTAGAATCAAAAGGAAATTTATTTTTATGAAAAATAGCATCACCTAATTCAATAACAACATTATCTTCAAGATTAAAAAATCTATAGGCTTTACTATTTGTAGTATAACCAAGAAAAGAACAAGTAGTAACTTTTTTACCCAACTTTATAATTTTGGAATCCATTAGCCTCATAAAGTCTAGACAACCCCAAACTCTTAGATATCCCAAGTTAGTCTTGTGACCTTTCCATAACTCAAAAGGAGTTAGTTTAGACTTTCTATGAGGCACACGATTCAACACATAGCAAGCAGTTAAAATAGCTTCACCCCAAAAATTTAAAAGTGCACTTGACTCAATTAGCCTGACATTAGTCAATTTAACCAAAGTTCTATTTTTTCTTTCCGCTACATCATTAGATGCAGGGGAATAAGGAGGAATAGTTTCATGAATTGTTCTCAATGATCTAACAAAAGAATTAAACTCATTTAACTCATATTCACGGCCACTATCATTTCTTATTCTTTTTATTTTAAACTGATTTTCAACCTCATAAAGATAAACTTTAAAATACTCAAAAGACTCACTTTTATTTTTCATCATTAAGTAAATATATGTAAGCTTAGAAAAATCGTCAATGAAAGTGATAAAATATCTATTTCCTTCACGAGTTAAAATTCCTCCAAGTTCACAAATATTAGTGTGAACTAATTCTAATAAATCAGTGTTTCTTTCAACTTGAAAATGAGGCCTTTTAGTGATTTTGGCTTTACTACAAGCCTCACACTTTTTTAAAACCTTTTTAACCATTTGGATTAATCCTAAGCTACTCATGATTCCAACGTAACAATCAGTTGTATGATACAAATGAGCATGCCAAAAATTTGTAGAAGAGAGCATATAAACAGAAGTAGAAACTTTATTCATTTCAATATTCAGTTTAAACATCCCATCACAAGCATACCTTTTTCCCACAAAAATACTCTTTTTCACAATTACATATTGATCAAATTGTATAATCTGTTTGAATCCTGCTTTATTAAGAAGAAAACTAGACATCAAATTTTCCTCATAGAAGGAGTATAAAGTACATCTTTTAGATTTAAACTCTTTCAGAAGTAAAACACAATTCGATATCTCCCGTTTCAAGCACTTGAGTAGTGTGAGAATCACCAAGCGTGATGGTTTTGTGCTCCTCAAAAGGAGTATATGTTTAAAATTAGTCTTTGTCATCAACCAACAATCTATCAACATTCTCGACCATAAATATGTCTGTGTAATCACCGCCACAAAAGACTCTTCAGTAACATTTGCCTGAGGTGTAAGGCCATGTTTTCGATAGTTGCAAAATTGAGCAATATGCCCATAATAAGAACACCTCCCTTCAACTAATAAGAACTCTTTTTTTTTGACAAAGTTTATACATTCTATTTTTTCTCTTGTGTTGTATGTACAAAACAAATGAAGACAATTTCTATTTACAGTTGTGGAAGTCTTCTATGCAATGAATAAGAAGTAAATATGGGGTAGATAAATGGTCTAGAGGTAACATAAGTTACAAGATGTAATGATGAATAAAGAGAAAGATAATGGTGAGGGCAACAAATGCCCTCAACGTGTAAGGATTAAATTGCCAAACGATCACCAAGCATAACTCACAAGGAGTAATGCAGCACATTAAATGACCAATGTTGCAAACATATATTGGCCCACTAATGGTCATAACGATAACCATAAATATATGCTATTGGCATGCAACCCCTAAAAGTCAAAGCAAGTTAATATATTCTAACTCTAATATGAAAAAGCGACTAACAAAGTTGATATACCCTTGATTATAAAAATGACTCGTATATACCCGTATTTTGTTGCAAAAATGACTCACACATTTTTTTTCTTTTGACGGAAGTGTAACACCCCATTAAATTAACAAAATTTCCCTAAAACACATCATGTGCACAATGCGTCTTCCAAAGCTCTGAAGCAAAATCTCGATCGCAATTGTGATCAGTGCGGAAAATCGAGTCAGAAAATGATCTCGACCTGATTTAAAAGCAGTCGGAGCGAATTATGAAATTGCATATTTTGTGCAAAAATAGTAGCAAATCCGCGCACCCTTTGCAATGTGCCAGGGGCAGGGAAATGCACGTATGTTTTTTGTGGTTTTTCGACGGGAATGGAATTTCCAAAAAATTTCAAAAATGAACTGGTGCGCCGCCTTTGCGACACACACCAGTGTGTTAGTTTTTATATTTTTTTCTTTTACTTCGAGAAGGGTATTTTTGTCCTTCCCAATATATTCTACAGTCCCAAAAACGTATATCTTAGCCTAAATACGTATGAAGGGTTTCAAAAACCTTTTTTTTAAAAAGTTTCTACGATAGTTCTGAGAGAGGAGAAGGAGAGAAGGCTTGAGGATTTCTAGATAGGTTCCAAATCCTTGAAGAAAACTTTCTAATTCTTTACTCCAGGTATGTAAAGGCTACCCAGAACATGGAATTGTTCTTCCATGTGCCCCAATTTATAGACTAAGATGTAGAAAGTTAACTGATAGGTCTTGTATTTGAGTTTTTTGAATATTTTCTTAAATTTATCTTTAAATCTTATATTTTATGTTAAGTTTATGATCATCATGGACTAATGAAACTGTTTACACGTATTATTATGTGATTATACGTCTTTCCTGTGTGAGTTATCTCTTAAAGACTTAAACAATGAACTTAGAGGTAATGTCCAGAGCCTTGGTTATTTGATCATGATGATTGGTGAAGTTTGACTCTTGAGATGAGTGTTGTGATGGCTGAAATAGATGTAAATTGATATTCTTGAGATTCAACTAAGTTTTTGTTAGAGGTGAGAGCAAGAATTCCTTCCTCGAGTTGATAGAATGATAGATGAGATGAGAACCCTATTTGAGAGGCGGGTTTAGCTGTCTAACAGTCCAACCTTGATAGACTTATGAGTATATTGAGTCCTAGATTAGCACCGAAATGGGTAAGAGTGAGTCCCACTCGCACTCATTAACTACGTGACTAGTGAAGAAGAGGATTGGACCGTGAAAGCGGATGCTTCTTTTTTCCTGTAGAAGACTTGACAAATTTCCTTGGGATCCTTGATAGACTTGTCCTTTACCCTGGTAAGGTACTGGATGGATGTGGAAACGACATCTCTTCGTTATATCACTGATAGCTCATAGGTGATGATTGTTGGTTATAGGAACTGCCAGATAGGTTCCTTGTTGATATTACTCTGATGTTGATGTGATTGTATGATGTCTTGATGGATGGTGAGATGATAGAGTCTTATCCTTTACTCTGAGTTGAGGATGAGTGATTGATGAGAGATTATATCTTATATTATTTACTTTAGCCCATTTTACATAGAGTACATTCCAGTCTAATGCCCCTTGGCATTGCATCGTGTTATGATGCAGATTCTGTAGACAGGGGACTTCAGCAGTCTAATTGTTGAGGTTCAAAGCTCAGTATTTCAAATCGTGGTGGGTCCTCCCCTGCCTTCAGAGGATGATTATTTCATTGACTTTATTTCAGTATTTTTCTTCTAATTGTGGTAGCCATGGCCAGTCATGGTACCTTCCTAGATGTTAGTCATAGAGGCTTCATAGACATAGACAGTTGATGGATATTGTCGAGATTGCCTATCTCCCACTCCCTATTTTTGGGGATACTTCTTCATATTGTCTTATGATAGTGATTGTGATAGTCCACTGATAGTTATTTTTTTCTTTTTAATGTTTTGCATATGAATGAATTGAATGAATGAAATGAGACTAGGTGGTACGATTGAGGGCTAGTGATAGTCTTTGAGTGCCGCTCACGTCTAGCCTACCCTCTCAGGGCGTGACAAACTTGGTATGAGAGCACAAAGTTCAAGTGTCCTAGGGAGTCTACAAGGCCGTGTCTAGTAGAGTCTTTTTTATGGGTGTGTTGTGCACCACACTTCATAAGAAGGAAGCTATAGGACATTAGGAAGTGCTACCCTTCTTCTATGATTTGAGTTCATGTGATAGATTTTAACTTGTGAAAATCCCATTTTAACTTGTGCATTTAACGTTTGCAGAAAATTCGGCCCAAGAGAATAGCCATTCAGAGAGATGCCCCAGCCCTAGTTGTTGGTAAAACCCAACCGGAGGCTCAAATTCAGACCAAGGCTAGCAGACGGGGATGCCCCGTTAGGACTGTTGAGGTCCATCAGGCGCCCCCTACTCAGCCCCAGCTTGCTCCCACTACTGAGGCAGAATTTAAGGGAGCCATCACCATGCTGACTTAGCTGGTGGCCTTCCAGGGAAATAACCAAGCTTTTCAAGCTCCTAGTTCTAGCTCACAGGAGCCCTTAGCTGCAACCCGACTCAGAGATTTCTTGAGGATGAACCCGCCTGTGTATACAGGGGAGAAAGTTGAGGAGGATCCACTGAACTTCATTGATGTGATGTACAAGGTTTTGAGCGCCATGCACACTAGTGGGGTTGAAGGGGTTTAATTTGTCTCCTACCAGCTGAAACATGTTGCAAATGTTTGGTACAAGCAATGGGAGGACAACAGACGTAAAGATGTTGAGCCAACGGATTGGGACGAGTTCAAGACAGCCTTCCTTGATCACTTCTTTCCTCAAGAGTTGAGGGAGGATTAGATGGATGAGTTCATGAATTTGAAATAGGGAGGGATCACTGTGAAGGTGTATGGCCTTAAGTTTGTTAAACTATCAGGGTATGCTCCAGAGATGGTGAAAGACATGAGGACAAGAATGAGGAGGTTTCTGTCTAGCCTAGCCAGACATATGCAAAAAGATTGTAAGGCTTCGTTGTTGATTCCTGGCATGGACATCTCCATATTTATGGCGTATACCCAGTAGATAGAAAAGGATGAGAAGAAAGATAGAGAAGAGTAGATGAGTAGAAGGGCGAAGTTAGCGAGACATGAGCCTAGGTCGCAGGGACAGAGTAGGAGTGACAAGTCCTATTTTCAGAAGAGACCATCACATCCTGCACCGTCTGTTGCAAGTGCGCCCGTGTAGCAAAATAGGTATGATTACAAAATCTCATAGTCATCAGAATTTCAGGGCCTTGGGCGCTCAATCTCAGGCCAGTGCGTCTTAAGGTTTGAGGGGAAAGCCACCTTGTAGCAAGTGTGGTAAGCTTCATTTGGGTGAGTGTCAGGTTGGCAAGAATATGTGCTATGCATATGTTCAGGCCGACCACTTCAGTTTTGAGGATCCAAAGAGGAGGCGAGGTGAGGGGAGCAACAGAGCTCAGTCTTCTATGACACCCTCAACGAGTAACCAGCAGAGGGGTACTACTACGAGTACAGGAGGTGGGATGAACCACCTTTATGCTATGGGTAACTGACAGGATCAGAAGGCTGTACCAAATGTTGTCACGAGTATGCTTCGAGTCTTTACTTATGATTGCTACGCGTTGATTGATCCAGGCGCCACCTTGTTTTTTGTCACCCCTTATGTGGCTAGTTAGTTTGGGGTTCTTCCAAAGTGCTTGCATGAAACTTTTTCTATTTCTACTCCTATTGGTGAGTCTATCTCAGCTGAGAGGGTTTACAGGAATTGCGTAGTGTCTATTTATCATAAAGACAACTTAGCTGATTTGATAGGCTGGAGATGGTTGATTTTGATATAATAATGGGCATGGATTGGCTTCATACTTGTTATGCTTCTGTCGACTATAGGACCCGAATTGTTAAGTTCCAATTCCCTAATGAGTCTGTCTTAGAGTGGAGAGGGAGTTCTATTACCCCTAAGAGCAAATTAATATCTTATCTCAGAGCTAGGAAGTTGATCTCCAAAGGTTGCATTCACCACCTTGTGAGAGTTAAGTCTGATGATTTTGAATCTGCTAGTCTTGAGTCAGTCCTGATTGTAAATGAGTTTCCTGAGGTGTTCCCCGATGATCTTCCTAGAGTCCCTCCTGATAGGGAGATTGACTTTGGGATCGATGTTTTTCCCGAGATCAAACCTATTTCAGTTCCACCCTATAGAATAGGCCCCACAAAGTTGAAAGAATTGAAAGAGCAATTGAAAGACTTGTTAGAGAAAAGTTTCATAAGGCCTAATGTCTCACCTTGGGGTGCTCCTGTCCTATTCGTGCGTAAGAAGGATGGGTCTTTGAAAATGTGTATAAACTACCGGCAGTTGAATAAGGTTACCCTAAAGAATAAGTACCCTCTTCCCAGAATAGACGATCTCTTTGACCAACTTCAGGGTGCTACTTGTTTCTCAAAGATAGACCTCAGATCAGGGTATCACTAGTTGAAGGTGAGGGAAAGTGACATACCAAAGATAACCTTTAGGACACGGTATGACCATTTTGAGTTCTTGGTCATGTCCTTCGGGTTGACAAATGCACCTGCAGCTTTCATGGATCTGATGAACAGGGTATTCAGGTCGTATCTTGATATGTTCGTGATTGTGCTTATCGATGACATTCTGGTATATTCGATAGATGAGTAGGAGCATGCTAATCACCTTAGAGTGGTTTTACAAACACTCAAATATCATGATTTGTATATGAAATTCTCCAAGTGTGAGCTTTGGCTCAAGTCAGTGGCTTTTCTAGGACATGTTGTTACAGGAGATGGTATTCGTGTGGATACTCATAAGATTGAAGTAGTTAAAAACTGGCCAAGACCAACTTCTCCAAGAGAAATAAGAAGCTTCTTGGGTTTAGCAGGCTACTATTGCAGATTTGTTGAAGGCTTCTCTTCTGTATCAGCCCTGTTCATAAAGCTAACTCAGAAGAAGGCCAAGTTTCAATTGTTTGAGGCATGTGAAAATTGTTTTTAGGAGTTGAAGACTAGATTGACTACAACACCAGTGTTGACCTTGCTAGATAGGATGAGTAACTTCGTGATATACTGTGATGCACCCAGAGTTGGATTAGGGTGTGTTCTCATGCAAAGATTGAAGGTGACAACTTATGCTTCTAGACAACTTAAGATCCATGAGAAGAATTACCCAGCTAATGATCTGGAGTTGGAAGCAGCGGTATTCACACTTAAGATCTGGCATCACTATTTGTATGGAGTGCATGTGGACGTGTTCACTGACCACAAAAGTTTGTAGTATGTGTTCAGTCAGAAATAGCTCAACCTTCGGCAGAGAAGATGGCTGGAGCTACTCAAGGATTATGATATGAGCATTCTTTACCACCTAGGTAAGTCTAACATTGTTGCTGACTCTCTTAGTAGGATGTCCATGGGTAGCATTGTCATGTGGAGGGAGGGAAGAGAGAATTAGCCAAGGAAGTGCATAGATTGGCTCGATTGGGAGTGCAACTTGAGGAGAACAACGAAGGCGGAGTCAATGTGCAGAATGGTTTCGCTTAATCCTAAGTGTCAGAAGTGAAAGAAAAGAAAGACCAAAACCCTATCTTACTCTAATTGAAAGAGGCAGCTCACAAGCAGAAGGTGATGATTTTCTCCAAAGGGGGAGATGGGCTATTGAAATATCAAGGGAGACTGTGTGTGCCCGATGTTGATGGTGTTCGAGACAAAGTCATGGCCGAAATACATAGCACGAGATGTTCCATCCATCTTGGTTCTACCAAGATGTACCATGACTTGAGGGAAGTCTATTGGTGGAATGCGATGAAGAAAGACATTGCTGAGTTTGTCTCTAAGTGTCAAAATTGGCAACTGGTTAAGGTTGAACATCATAGACCGTGTGGATTATCCAAAAATTTTGAAATTATGAAATGGAAGTGGGAGGTTATCAACATGGATTTATTTATAGTGCTTTGTATCACAAAATTTCAAGATGACTTGGTTAACAAGCCTTTTTTACTTTGGGTTGATTGTAAATCCGCTAAAGAGATTTTATTTAAAGATGTTAAAAATCTTGTTTCAAAACAAATTTTTGCTAGATGGCAAGCTCTACTGTCTAGCTTTGATTTTGAAATAGAATATATTAAAGGAGAAAACAACTCCCTTCCTGATTTTCTTACCCGTGAATTTCTACAGGGTCATGAAGCCCTCAAGGCCTAACTCGCCTTTCAAAAATGTCAAACCTTCCGGAAGGCAGACCCCCATGGTCCGACCTTTCCTTCCCTCAGACTTGGCCCAATTGAGGCCTTCTTTTCCTCCTCTACCAGCACCGGCCCAAAGCCAAAACAAATTTGCTGTCATAGGAATAGTCACCCCTCTTTCAGGCCCAACTCAAGTAAGTCCAAAGCCTGAATCTTCCTCCGGATCCTCTTCTAAGTTCCAAACGAAGAAAAGCTATGAAATGCCCATTCCCGAGTCTTTTGCCCAGGCTGTCAACCTAATTGCCAAGCCCAATGAGCAACTCTCTCAAACCACCAAATCTTTGACCCCAGAGTCATTCGGGTATATCCCAACTTGGTTACTTCCTATCATAGCCCTAGATAAAGAATATTAGTCAGGACGGGTACAAGACCTAGTAAAGCCCTGCCACCTTAATTCCAACTTCGTAGAAAGTCCAGACCCTCTTCATACCAGGCTATATTTTGAGGCCATCCTAGTTGATACCGACTCCATAGAAGTCGAACACATTTACTCTTAAAAAAGCACAGAGTTCATACTCTATTCCCAGTTCACCATCAAAAGGATTCTTTCGCCTTTTGAATGGCCAGTTGACCATCTGTTAACACCCATACCGCTCAGTATGCGTCATAAACCACAGACGTATAACTAGTACACCTACAAACTAGCTTGGTACAATTTTATGTACCTCCGTCCTACCCATACATGGTTCGTTAAATACAGTCCAGAACTCTTGAAAGCCACTATTCCTAGGTGGTTCTATGACTAGTGGAAAGCCTTCGGAGGCAAGATGGAAAATCTTCCTCAGAGGTTCTTGCAGAAATTTAAAGAATTCCAAACTACTCAAGAGATTACTACACTACCAGTACACATCAAGATGTGCAAATTCTTTATCCAAAAAAAGGTATCCTATATCATCAGCTGGGACTTCAAGATCACAGAGTTTGATCGAATCAGGTACCTAGCCAAGGAAGCCATGGTCAAAGGATGGGTTCCAAAACCCAAAACCCCCACTTCGAGTAAAGGGAAAGCAGCAGCTCAGCCCTCGTCATCAGCATCTCCATCCAAGGCAGCCCTTAAGAAGAAGCTTGAGCAAGCACTTAAGGATATAGATAACAAGGATGAGGCCCTTCTCCAACAGCTCCTTGCAGAAGCATCATCAGAAGGATCTTCCGATAATGGAGACATGGAAATTCCGAGAGGTATTTCTCAAACCTACCTAGAAGCCTTCTATGAATAGGACTTCAACTCTGATTAAAAAAATAGAGTTGCAAAGCAATGGAATTATTTTCTTAGTTAGACAAAATTTCCTATTCCTACAAAGGACTCTAGCACAGGTTGATAAAATACCTATCTTCTAGCTAGCATATCTTAAAGATTGTGTGATACTAGTCATAAATCGTAGTTATAAATCCAATACTTAATTGGTAATAAATCCAAGGTTGTAAATCTAGACGCATGATCTTCATAAGATTATAAGGTCAGGACAGTGGTGAAAGCGCTGACCTTGGGCTAACATCATAAGAATGTCATTATTATCTGGTAGGTATGCCTACCGTATGTCATGTAAGTATCCACTTTATCACTACCTTCAATACGAAGGAAAAATTGATGGATATGCGTTCGTCCTCTTGTACAAGGGAATCTTATCTCTTTCTGTCACGCGTTTATCTTGGGGCCCTCCCATTAAAGTTGGGCATTATGAGTGGAATGTTATGCCTTTCGGTCTTAAGAATGCACCATTTGAATTTCAAATTATTATGAATGGTATTTTCAATGCATACTCATATATGTATATTGTATATATTGATGATGTGCTTATCTTTTCTTAGGATATAGATTCTCATTTTAAACATTTGAATACTTTCTTTAATGTTGTGACACAAAATGGTTTGGTTGTTAGCGCTAAAAAGATTAAACTTTTTCAGACCTCCATCAGATTTCTAGGTCATGATCTCTATCAGGGTAGTCACAAACCTATCTACAGAGCCATTGAGTTCTCCAATAAGTTCCCAGATGAAATTAGGGACAAAACCTAGCTCCAGAGATTCCTAGGAAGCTTAAACTATGTCGCAGACTTTATCCCTAACATTAGGCAGATCTGTGAGCCATTATATAAATGCCTTAGGAAGACCCCAGTGTGTTGGAGCGAAGAGCAAACCCAGGCAGTCAAGAAAATTAAGAAGGTAGTTCAAAACCTTCCATGTTTAGGAATTCCTAACCCAGAGGCCTTCATGATTGTGGAAACAGATGCTTCCGAACTAGGTTATGGTGGTATTCTGAAGCAGCGTCTAAACCCAGATAGTGATGAACAACTAGTGAGGTTTACTTCTGGTGTCTGGAATTCCACCCAGAGGGCTTACCCCAATCCCGAAAGTAGCATGATTCGATATGGGTGATCGTTAATAGGATGATGAAATCAGCCCACTTCTTGGCATTCAAGACAACTTACACTGCTGAGGAGTATACCTAACTGTATATTCATGAGATTCTGAGGTTGAATACGATCCCCTTGTCTATCATCTCAGATAGAGGAGCTAAATTCACCTCTAAATTCTGGAGATCCTTTCAGAAAGTAATGGGCACGAAAGTACATTTGAGTATAACTTTCACTATTAGATGGATGGACAGGCAGAGTGAACCATTCAGACTTTGGAGCATATGCTGAGAGCGTGTGTCATTGACTTAAAAGGAAATTGTGATGATCATCTACCGTTGATTGAGTTCGCATACAATAATAGCTACCTTGCCAACAGTCAGATCACCGATTGGGTAGTTCAAGGTTAGTGAAAATGACTTGACTGGACCTGATCTCGTGCACCTATCTATGGAGAAGGTGAAAGTCATCAGAGAAAGATTGAATATAGCCCAGAGTCGTCATAGGTTATTACGGATGTGAGAAGAAGAGATTTGGAATTTGAGGTGGATGATTGGATATACTTGAAGATGTCAGCCATGAAGGGTGTCATGAGATTTGGCAAGAAAGGAAAGCTGAGTCCCCAGTACATTGGACCATATCAAATTTTGAGGAGGATTGGGAAGGATGCTTACGAGGTAGACTTGCCTTCCGAGCTAGACAAAGTTCACCTGGTGTTCCATGTATCTATGCTGAGAAAGTGTTTGGGAGACCTTGCCTTAGCAATTCCTAGGGTACGGGTGTGAAGGATGGCTTATCATATGAAGAAATTCCAGTCCAGATCATTGATCGACAAGTTCGCAAGCTGAGGAATAAGGAGATAGCCTCCGTGAAAGTCTTATGGAGGAATCAGTTTGTGGAGGAAGCTATGTGGGAAGCTGAGGAAGTGATAAAACTCAAATACCCACACCTATTCTTTCCAAATGATGATGATGTTGAAGGTAAATGTTCTTATCCTTAACGTTATTGAATGTCTCCTTTCATTGAATTGATGCCTTTATCTCATTCTATTCCCGAGTCTAAGATAGAGATAGATAGATGATGAATAGTGAGAGTTCGAGTGTTCCCAAGTGAGGAATGAGATGAGTTCGGGGTTTATTCATATTTCCATTCGACCTTCACTCATCATTTGAGGACAAATGATTCCAAGGGGGAGATGATGTAACACCCCACAAAATTACCAAAATGCCACTAAAATACATCGTACGCACAATGCGTCTTCCAAAGATTCAATGAGAAATTCAAAACCAAATTTGCGACCAACGTAGAAAATCGAGTCAGAAAATGGTCTTGACCCAATTTAAAAGAAACTGAGTCGAATTACAAAATTGTACATTTTATGCAAAAACAGTAGCAAATCACGCCCCCTCTACGATGCACCAGGGGTGTGGAAATATACTTATGTTTTTGTGGTTTTTCGAAGAGAATGGAATTTCCAAAAAATTTCAAAAATGAACTGGTGTGTGCCGCCTTTGCAACGCGTACCAGTGTGCCAGTTTTTAGATTTTTTTATTTCGGGAAGGACATTTTTGTCCTTCCTAATATATTCTAAGGTCCAAAAAATGTATATTTAGGCCTAAATACATACGAAGGGTTTCAAGAACCCATTTTTTAAAAGTTTCTACGGGAGTTCTGACGGAGGAGAAGGAGAGAAGGCATGAGGATTTCCATAGAGGTTTCAAATTCTTGAAGAGAACTTGCTGATTCTTCACTCCAGTTATGTAAACGCTCCCCAGAACATGTAATTCTTCTTCCATGTTCCCCAATTTATGGACTAAGATGAAGAAAATTAACTGATAGGTCTTGTATTTAAGTTTCTTGAATATTTTCTTGAAGTTATCTTTAAATCTTATTTTTTGTGTTAAATTGATGATCACCATGGACTAATGAAACTGTTTACACGTATATTATGTGATTATACATCTTTCCTGTGTGAGTTATCTGTTAAAAGACTTAAACAATGAACTTCGGGGTAATGTCCAGTGCCTTGGTTGTTTGATTGTGATGATTGGTGAAGTTTGAGTCTTGAGATGAGTGTTGTGATGGATGAAATAGATGTAAATTGATATCCTTGATATTCAACTGAGTTTTTGATTGAGGTGAGGGGAAGAGTTCCTTTCTCGAGTTGATAAAATAATAGATGAGATGAGAATACTGTTTGAGAGGGGCATTTGGTTGTGTAATAGTCCAACCTTGATAGACTTATGAGCATATTGAGTCCTGGGAGGAGTATTAGCGCCGAAATAGGTAAGAGTAAGTCCCACTTGCACTCATTAACTACATGGCCATTGTAGGAGAGGATTAGACTGTAAAAACGGATGCTTCCTTTGTCCCGCTGAGGACTTGACAAATTTCCTTGGGATGCCCGACAAACTCATCCTTTACCCCAGCAAGGTACTGGATGAATGTGGCAATGATATCTCCTCGTTGTATCACTGTTGGCTCATAGATGGTGATTGTCGGTTATAGAAACTCCCAGATAGGTTCCCTGTTGATAGTACTCTGACGTTGGTGTGATTGTATGATGTGTTGATAGATGGTGAGATGATAGAGTCCTATCCTTTACTCTGAGTTGTGGATGAGTGGTTGATGAGCGATTGTATCTTATATTGTTTACTTTAGCCTGTATTACATATAGTACATTCCACGTACTAATGCCCCTTGGCACTGCATCATTTTAAGATGCAGATTCTGTAGACAGGGGACTTTAGCAGCCCAATCATTGAGGTTCAGAGCTCAGTATTTCAGAATGTAGTGAGTCCTCCCCTGCCTTCGGAGGATGATTATTTCATTGAATTTATTTTAGTATTTTCTTTTATTTGCATACCAATCTATAAACTCAATATTGTTGGAGCAAAGTATAATTTTTTATTATAAGAAAAGAGAGTGTTGACAGCTGTTGGAACAAACTAATTTCCACACTTACATATAAATATTTATTTATTTATACTACAACTGAGAATTAAAATAATAAGGTAATAGAAAACGACAATGAAAATTACAAATAACGAGAAAGAAATGAACACTTCTACTCTTCCTCAGTTGGTGGCAACTTGAACTCACACATATGACACCTTGGTTTGTTTAGAAGCCAAGTCTCAATGTAGCTAAAATGGAACCTATGACTGCAAGGCAACTTGTATGCTTCTGAACCAGGTAAGTACCTGCTCATGCATATCAAACAATCGTCTGTCGATTCATTTTCTTCTGGAATATGTACTACCTGTAAAAACTTCATTCCTGATCTAACTACAGGCAATAACCTGAATTCCCTCCTAGCTTACTCAATTAAAGTCCAAGTCCCTTTTAGTACTATTTCGTAATTATCATCGAAATATGTAGTTCTCTACACAATATTTTCTACTCAAACCTCTAGGAACTGAAAATTCTTCATACGAAGATGATCCATGTCCTAATTTGTTGATTTCTTCATGAACTTTTACCCAAAGAATTTTTTTAATGCTATCATAATATTTCATAAAACTTCTCCTTCAGGTAAGTTCAAATTCTTGAGGAGATACAGAAATGTTCTTAACAAATATCAAACTCATACAAACTGTATCATCATCTTGATGAGGAGGCGAACGTTCTAAAAAATATGAGAAAAGTCCAGAATTTTTTGGATCAAATCATTTTTGCTCGTCAAAATTTTGTCAGCACTAACCCACTTTACTTTTTTCAATGGATAAGGAAAATCAGATGACAAAAGATCTCTTTCAATAATATCCCATGATAAATATTTGTACCTATAAACGCACCTCTTATCAATGTTGCACTCTTCAACAGTTTTGTGGCCACAAGTGTAAGAATGCTTTGCAAGTATATCAATCTCCAAGTTAAAATTGTTACCTACAGAGATGGCTGGACCAGAAGTGCTTCTTATAGCATTGCAAAATTGAGGGAGCACACAAATTTCATTGCTAGTGGAGAATCCATTTGATGAAACTATTCAAAGGTTAAATGATCTAAATATGAAAATTGAGTTGTGTGTATGTAAGATTAGGATTGGAGTAGCACCCTTCTATCCTTTTCGTTTTGGAGTTCTTATCACCAAATTACTTACTTTCAAATATGGTATGTTATTTATTATCACGAGATTATAGGTTGAATACATCCACATTATATTTTGGTAGGCTTCATTTATCTATATCTATATTATAGTATGAACATGAAGATTTTACAAATAACATCGATTAAAATTTTTGCTCTTCATAAAAAAATATTCTATAATTAACCAAATTGTTGTTTAGTACTTTTTTAAAAAATAATTATAATTTAATTATTATCCAACTATTTAGGATTTCAAAATTAATAGAATATAAAGATATTAAATCTTTATCATATGTAAATTTTTTATTTATTTAAACTAGTTAATACAAATTAAAAGACATTCCATATTAATTTTTTTGTACATCGAAATCATCATCATAAAAAAAAAAGACTTTCTATGTGGTATTTATTGTTTCAAGTGTTGATTACTACATGTCAAAATTATATTTATTAAAGGTTACATGTTATTTTCTAAAAGCAATTAGAATTTGCATAAATTATTTCTTATTTGAAATAGAGAGAAATCTTAATGCTTAAGACATTTAAATAAAAATCTTACCTTGCAGAAATAATTTTTTTTAATATAAACAATTTATCATAATATCAATCAACGAAAATTAGTTGTATAGGGCAAACCCTTTCCTCACAACTTCGTCATTTAGAGTTGATATACCATTCGTTATAAAAATGACTCATATATATCCGTATTATTGCAAAAATGACTCACATATACTCTTTTCTTCTGACGGAAGAAAAAAAAGTTAATTATAAATATTTTTATTATTATTAAAACATTCGTGCGGGGATATATTTGATATATAACTTAATTAACAATTACTTTAAGCTTCTTTTTTCTAGTACTAATTGTACAAAATATCTTTAATCATCCTAGTTATGACTCTTCAGAGTTATAAATATAATTTAAAAAAGAATTAAAATATTTTTAGAAAAGATTAATTATTTCTTTTTTTAGATGTTTTCATGCCCGGGGAAGGTACCATACGAGTAGCTGGCACTCGGAGACTATTGCTAACCCCCCAGTGAACCACCTAATCTCATCGCATTCATTCAGGCTATTCAGTAGTGGAAGATAACAAGGAAATATTTATCTATTTGTGGGCTATAGGCTATCAACTTTGTATGTCATGACGAAATACGAATAACGTAGTACTGTTAATAAATAAGAAACAGAGGAAACAAATTCAACATGAACTATCAGCTGTCTATGTCTATAAAGCTCCTATAGCTAGTGTCTATGAAGGTACCATGACAAGACATGACTACTACAATCAAGATAAATAACTTAAAATAGATAAAAAAGAAGTAAACATGTCCTCCCAAAGCAGGGGAGGACTCATAAAATCTAGATTCACGGAGCTCTGAACCTCAATGATTCGCCTGCTGAAGTCCTCTATCTACAAAATCTGCATCATAAAACGATACAGTGCCAAAGGGGCTTTTGTACATGGAATATACTGTATGTAAAATGGGCTAAAATAAACAATAGGAGCTATACAACATAAAATGACATCAGCTCATCCATTACTCAACCTCAACTCAGAGTAAGGAACATGACTCTATCACATCGTTATCAATTAAGACATCACACAATCACATCAATCACAGAGTACTATAAACATGAAATCTATCTGGGTGTTTCTATAACCTATATTCACCACCTATGAGCTAGTGATGATACAATGAAGAGATGTCGTTGCCACATCCGTCCAGTACCTTGCTGGGGTAAGGGACGAGTCTGTCGGGGATCCCAAAGAAGTCTATCAAATCCTCTGCGAGACAAAGGAAACATCCGCTTTCACGGTCCAATACTCTCCTATGCTAGCCATATAGTTAATGAGTATGAGTAGTACTCACTCTTACCCATTTCGATGCTAATACTCCTCCCAGGACTCGATATGCTCATAAGTCTATCATTACAGTCTAGTTATACAACTAAATCCCCCCCTCAGGCAGGGACCTCATCACATCTGACAATCTATCAACTTAAGGAAAATATTCTTCCTCTCAAAGATAACATTCAACTCATTTAGACTCTAAGAACACTAATTCCATCAAAAAGTCTTTTAAAGAGAATTCATGTAGGATAAATATATACAATCATATAATAATACATGTAAACAGTTAATTCAAAGTATCATGATCATCAATTTAAGTTATTGTATAGATGTTAAAGATAAATTTCAAGAATATCTTCAAGAATTAAAATTCAAAAGCTATCAACTATCAATCTACAACTTACTGCATTTAGGCACATGAGAGAACAATCCCATGTTCTGGGTAGCCTTCACATACGTAGGATGAAGATTTTGCTATCCTTCAACAAGAATCGAACTCAAACTTGGAATTCCTTAGGTTCTCCCTTGCTATCTCTCTCTGGAACTTATGCTTTAAACATGAAGGCAACGGATTTTTTAAACCATTCGTACGAAATAAGTCTTAAAAATATGTTTTAGGACTTAAAAATGGGTCAAGAATGACCAAAATACCCTTTCCAAAATTTAAAAAAGTTTTAAAATTCGCACATTGGTCCGTGACGTGCCAGGGGCACGGACTAGTATGATTTTGCAAAATTTTAGAATTTTCAATTGTCATCAAAAAAATAAAGAAAAGAACCAACTGTAAGTCCATGCCCCCTCGGCATCGCGCCAGGGGCGTGGATCAACTCTGTTCGGTCATTAATTAACAAAAAATATTTTTCACTCCAGTTGCTCTTAAATCGGGTCGATACCATCTTCCCACTCGATCGTTCGTGCTAATCATAAATCTGGTCTCAAATTTCTCATCTGAGCTTTGGAAGAAGCATTGTGCGCATGATTTTGTTTTAAGAGCATTTCGGTAATTTTACGGGGTGTTATATCATCTTCCTTTGGGATCATTCGTCCTCGAATAATAGCACAAGTGACCTCAAAATTGATCTCATTCCTCACTCGGGAACTCTCGAACTCTCAACTATCCGTCACTTATCTATCTCTATCTTAGACTTGGGAATAAAATCGGATTAAGACATCAACTCAAAGAAAGAAATTTCAATAGCATTAAGGATACGGACATTACCTTTGACATCATCATCATTCGACACAAATAGGTACGGTTATTTGAGTTTCATTGCTTCCTCAGCTTCCCACGTAGCTTCCTCAACAAATTGATTCCTCCATAGGAATTTGACGGAGGCTTTCGATCACACAAGCTCTCAACATATCCTCCAAGTTTATTTTGCCTGTCTATCTATTTGGGGGTGAAAAGTTATGCTCAGATGTACTTTCTACCCATTCCCTTTTGGAAAGATCTCCAAAATTGAGAGGTAAACCCCATACAACCTCACAATCTCATGAATGTATAGGCAGGCATACTCCTCAATTGTATTAGTTGTCTTGACTGCCAAGAAGTGGGCTGATTTAATCATCCTATCAACAATCACCCATATCGAATCATGCTGCTTTTGGGATCTTGGTAAATCAGTAATGAAATCCATGTTGATCATCTCCCACTTCCACTCAGGAATTTCAATGTTCTGAGTTAACCCACGTGGTATTTGATGTTCAACCTTGACCTGTTGACAATTAGGACACTTAGAGATAAATTAAGCAATGCCCCTTTTCGTCCCATTCCACCAATAGACTTCTCTCAAGTCGTGGTACATTTTGGTAGAACTGGGATGAATAGAATATCTGGAGCTATGAGCTTCCGCCATGATCCTTTCCCGGACACCATCAACATCACACATACCATCTCCAATTCTACCAAGTCAACTAGGGTGTCTCTATGATAAATGGATACTACACAATCTCTGTCAACCCTCCTAGCTAATATAGACTTGCTAGTAAGAGTGAAAACAGAAAAAGGTTCAAGCAAAAACTCTAGAAGAATCCCAAACTTACTAGCCACAAGGGATCACAAAAGACAAGTTGGCACCCAGATCAAGCAATGCATAACAATCAAAGGTAAAGACTTGAAGCATACCGATAACAACATGCCTCCTGATCCTGTCGATTACACATCTCATAAAGGTGGTTCATCCTACCTCCTGTACCTATAATAGTACCTCTCTGTTGATTGCCAACTGGGGGTGCTGCGGAGGACTGTGGTCTCCTACCCCCATCACCTCGCCTCCTCTTTGGACACTCATAACTGAAATGACCAGCCTGTCCACATGAATAGCAAACGTCTCTCCCCACGTGGTGCTCACCCAAATGAAGCTTACTGCACCTGTCACAAGGTGGCTTTCCCTCGTACCATGGGTCGCACTAGCCTAAGATTGTGCACTCTGAGCCCTGTAGTTCTGGTAACCATGAGATTTATGATCATACCATTTTGGCTGAACGGGCGCAGTTGCTATAGAAGGTGCATCATGAGATGATTTTTCTTAAAGTGGGACTTGTCGCCCTTATTCTGTCTTTGCTGTCTGGGCTCATGCCCAGCTACTTTTGCCTTTCCATTGATCTGCTCTTCTCTATCTTTCCTTTTATCCTCCTCCGTCTCTTAGACATATACCATGATTGTGGAGATGTCCATGCCGAGGATCAATAAAGCTACCTTGCACTCTTTCAGGCACATATCTGGCCAGGCCAGACACAAACTTCCTCATCCTTGCCCTCATGTCTTGCACTATTTCTGGAGAATACTTGGACAACTTTATAAAGTTGAGATTGTATTCTTTCACTGTCTTTCCTCCTTGCTTTAGGTTCACGAACTCATCCACCTTTGCCTTCCTCAACTCTTGAGGAAAGAAGTGGTCAAGGAATGAAGCCTCAAATTCCTTCGATGTTGCAGGCTCCGCATCCTCACCCCTACTCTCCTCCCACAGATTGTATCAAGCATTAGCAACGTCCTTCAATTATATGAAGCAAGATCCACTCCCCCAATCTCATCTGCATGCATCAGGTCAAGACCTTGTACATTTCATCAATGAAGTTTTACGGGTCCTTCTCGACCTTAGACCCCGCATACAAAGGTGCGTTCATCCTCAAGAAGTCTCCGAGTCTTTTAGAAGCTGAGGGTTCCTGTGAGCTAGATCTCAGAGCTTGAGTACCTTGGTTGTTACCCTGGGAGGCCACCAATTGACTTAGCATGGTGATGGCTTCCCTAAACTCTGCCTCTGTGCTAGGAGCTGGCTGGGGCCTAGTAGGAGGCGCATGTGGGTCCTTAACAGTCCTGGCAGGGCATCTCCCTCTCCTAGCCTCTGGCTGGACTGGGACATCAGGTTGGGTGTTCTCAGCCATTAGGGCTGCAACATCTCTATGAGCAGCTATTCTCTTTGGCGACATTCTCTGTAAATGTGTAACGCACGAGTTAAAATGAGATTTCTACAAAATTAAACTCTATTTCATGAATCCAGATCATTGAAGAAGGGTAACATTTCCTAATGTCCTATAGCCTCCTGCTTATGAAGTATGGTGCATAACACACCATAAACAAGACTCTACTAGACATGGCTTCATAGACTCCCTAGGACACTCGAACCATGGGCTCTGATTCCAAGTTTGTCACGCCCCGGGAGGGTACCCTAGGCGTAACTAGCACACAGAGACTATTGCTAGCCCCCAAGCAAACCACTTAGTCTCATTGCATTCATTCTGTCAATTGATTTGTCGAAGAAAACAAGGAAATATCTATCTATCAGTGGGCTATAGGTTATCAACTTTGTCTATCATGATGAAATACGAATAGCATAGTACTATTAATAAATAAGAAACAGAGGAAACAACTTCAACAACAATTATCAAATATCTATGTCTATGAAGCCCCTATAGCTAATTCGATGAAGCTACCATGACAGGCCATGGCTACCACAATCAAGATAAATAACTCAAAATAGGTAAAAGAGAAGTAAATGTGTCCTCCAAAAGCAGGGGAGGACTCACCAAGTCTGGATTCACGGAGCTCTAAACCTCAATGATTCGCCTGCTGAAGTCCTCTATCTACAGATTCTGCATCATAAAACAATGCAGCGTCAAAGGGGTGTTAGTACGTGGAATGTACCGTATGTAAAGTGGTCTAAAGTAAAGAATAAGGGCTATACAACTTAAAATGACATTAGCTCATCTATCACTCAACCTCAACTCAGAGTAAGGAACATGACTCTATCACATAGCTATCCATCAAGACATCATACAATAAAATCAATCTCAGAGTACTATCAACATGAAACCTATCTGGGAGTTTCTATAACCTTCTATCACCACCTTTGATCTAGTGATGACACAACGAAGAGATGTCGTAGCCACGTCCATCCAATACTTTGTTGGGGTAAAGAATAATCAATCCTGTTGCAAACATCGAATAAAAATCCTTTCTTTTAAATCATAAGAAAATCACGTAGAACGGACGGGAATGATGGCTATCTCAACATCCGCGCCATCCACAGCATCACTCCAGAAATTTAACCCATAATCTCCGTCACACATAATACACATAGTAGGGTGAGCCAGGGATCAGCTGTACTCACAAAACATGATGCACCAGTCACATCATCACACCGTCTAAGCGAAACTCGACCACTGGACAAAACCGAGTCCTCCGTAGCCAACCAACTTTAGAAATATATACATATATATATAGTAGCACGATAGTAATCGGCCCGGGAACCGGTGAAAGGTAGTACTATTATGGGTGGCACGAGTAGGGCCGTGAGAAAATACATGCAAGCAAAATTTACCTGACACTGCACAGTTATTCCACAATTTATGAAGAGATAATTAGATTCCCGTCAATTTATAATTTATCGCCATTAACTTCCATGGCTAGGCAAAATGTAATACTTGGTATGGAATTATTCCTTTTATCAAATAATAAGTATTGGAGATTAGTAAATT
>JAABOM020000092.1:9952579-9965131 GCA_011800125.2 Solanum clarkiae
CTCCTCGTGGCTAGACAGATTGTTCAAGTTAGCTTATGGTGAGTCCTCATGTCCGCGGACAATATCTATCTTCTCTCATGCTTATGTTTAGACTACATCTTGTATATTTTGGAATACATATGACTATAAAGGTGAGCCTAGTTGCTTGTCTTGGCCCTCACTAAGTTCTATGTCTAGAGGTGTTGTTAGATAAGTTATGTATTATGCTTGAGCTTTGACTCATTTGTGTTATTCAAGTGTTTAACTCTTTACCTTAGACTCGATTCCCCTTGTTTATGTTTATCTCTTATTGTCATTTTAATTGCTTCCGCAATGAAGGATGTGTAATGATATGTTATGAGGCTTGTTTGAGGTTCCTTCAGGTCCCCCATTCGCTGGTCACGTCTAGGCCCCAGGTCCGGGGCATGACATAACTAGTCTCTACTAATAAGCATGAAGAAAATAAGAGCTAATACTAGGTATTTCATGATCATCAGAGAGTTTATAATACACTCTATGATGATATTACAAATGAGAATACTTAAATAATGTAAAAATATAACAACCAAGAAGAAAGTTGAGTTATAGACCTCAAACTTTCTTTTACCATAGCATGAACCACAATAAATAAAACGCCCATCTAAAGTACCTTGAAGTATTCACTTCTTGTATACTTCTTCAAACCTATCCAACAATACTTGATAATTCATCAGTTCTTTATGAATTTCTTGGATCTTGATGAGCTTATTGTTATAGCCATATGATTTTGCTTTACCAATTGCATCGGTAAATGCCTAGGAACAATCTTCTCAAACACTTTACCATCCCAACTATGTTGCATGCCTTTCATATGTCTTTATTTTGCTTTTGTTGCTTCCACTTCTTTGTTGCCTAGGTGATATATCCCCTTCCCTAGCCACTCTATCAAAGCATATGTCCAGCATATTATTTTCCTCATCTTCATCAAAACAATCCTTGCCTGTAATATGTTGCGTAGGAAAAGCTGATGAAACACGGGCAATGCTGCTAACCTTAGGCACAAAGGCTGGTGCTTCAGGGCTCAATTTTCTATGAGGTGTGGCATTCTCATCCGCTTCTTCCACCATATTCTCCCAACTCTCACTTGTAACACGTCTTGTTTCCTCATGTTCAATCTCTGTAGAATGTTGATCTTGTCTAGCATATCCATGTTGACAATGTTTTGCCTCTAATTCATATGCACATACATTATCTAGTTGCTTCCGTGAATCACCTAGTGGTGCATCAATTGTAATCTCTGGCCTTTGCAATTCACCAAGATGTACAGTCAAAATAGCAGTTGTAGATGTCGAGGAATCAATTTTTGTCATATTTTGATTATCCTCAATGATCGCCAATTGTGATGTTTCAAAAGTTTCCAAAGTTGAAACATGTCCCTGTTCATCAATAATCTGTCTAGCATACCCTCCGATATTCTCCAAAACCTTACCAGTTTCATTTTCCATATCTAAGGCAACTAAAGCTTTCTCCTTGCCATTAGGAACAATCCCACCGATAGCCATATCTATTTGAACGTCATCTGTGGGAAAAATTTGATCCTTAATAACACCTTGTTCATCTTTATTAGGTGCTTTTTCTGTCGAGAAACCACAATTCAAGTCTGCTTGAGCTTGAGGATTCTTTTGGATCAAAACAGGAGTGGAATTGTTGTGCATAGCATCATCAACTTTTGACGATTCAATAATCGTCAATGCATTATCTTTGGAGCACGTAATTGGATTTTTATCATTGGCTCTTCGACCAAATTTTTCTTGTTCCCTCTTTTCGTTCAAAATTTTTCGTGCATCGCCCTTATATTTCTCAATATCAGGTGCAATTTCTTCTTTTTTTTGCGCTCACCTCTTGATCATGGCCTACCTTCTTTTTCAATATTAGACGACAATTTATTTCATCATGACCTTGATGCTTGCAGTTAGTACAATACAAAGGAAAATTATCATAAACAATCTCCTGAAAGTGCTCCAATATCTTACCAGATTCTTCATCCAAGTACTGGAGTTTAATTCATTTGGGGTGTTTGTCTAACAAATCAAGTTCGACTTTCACTCTTGCTGTGCTAGGCCTTGATCGAACTTGAGTTGCTTTCTCGATTGCAATTGGATGACCAGTTGCTGATGCAATTAATAACAGATATCTCTTTGCAAACAAAGAGGTAGGTAAACCTGGCAGGGATAACCAAGCTACTGCTCTCGAAGTTTCTTCCTTTGGATTGAAAGAACTAGTCCATGGAAAAGTTTTGTATCCATAGTTCTCAGCATTAACCTGAATATAACCTGATTGATGTGATAAAACAGATACAAAATCCTCATATTGATCGCAACGAATTAAAATATGTCTTGTAGCAAGTAACTATTGACCTTTGATTGCAAATTGTTTGGAAGAATCCGTCGTAACTCTTGGATTTCTGGTGCTCCATATGAGAACTTCATCACAATGACTTGATGAAGTACCTCTTCCATAGCAAATTCGTCTAACTCCTTAAACGTGAATTGTAGGGTTGGCTCTCCATGTACATATTGGATCGCTTTCAATTGTGTTTTTGGCATAGATTATGTGGTTGTTTTAGATATGATTTGCGCAACATATGTAGTTTGTGATATTGGCTCTCCCGCAGCCATAGGTTGGGGACAGGACGACAAAACCATGGAAGGCCTTAAGCTGTCATTCCAGTTGAGCAGTGGTGCTCGTTTTCCTTTGTCGCTTATGGTTTTTTAAAAACTATTTCAAATTTTGAAAGTCACATTTTTTTTTACCTCACCTGGCCTCTAGCGCGACCCCTCTTACCAGCCCCACCGCACACACAAAAATTTAAATGATTTTAAATTTTAAAAATTTTATTTTATCACTCCCCTTTCTACCCCTCCCAACCCCCACAGACACAAAAACAAAAACAAAACAAAAAAATTTAAAATTTATTTTTCAAAAATATTTAAATTTTAAAAATTTCATTTCTTTTATCACATTCCTATCCCGACCTTCCCCAACAACTCAAAAAAAATTTTTAAAAAAATTATTTGAAAGTTAGGTCTGGAGTCGAGTGTGGTTGGATTTTAGTTCAAAAGCCGAGGTTGAGCTTAAGTTTGGAAGTCGAATAGTCGAGTTAGGTCTCGCCTTATTGACAGGGTCAATCTCGAAGATTTTCATGTCAAAAACTATTTCCCTAAAAAATATTTTCACTCCAAAAATAAAAGATATTCACTAAAAAAAATATTTTCATTCACTAATTAAATAATAGAAAACATTTTCTACTAACCAACCAAACATGAGAAAATAAGTTAGAAACCAATTTGTTTTCTTGAAAAAAAATTTTTTTTCTAGAAAAATATTTCCTTCATAACACACACTTGAAATCATTTTTCTTTTCTCACTAATTCAATCAAATTATCTGTGAGAATAGCTAGTAAACATTTTTCAGAGTGTTTTTTCAGGAGAGGAGCTAAAAACATTCATCTATTCTTGTGGCGAATTGGATAGAAATCTTTTATCAAGAGTAGTCCAATTATTTTCAAAATTACTTTGGACATACATAGCAAAGAAGTAGTAGTGTTTTCCACTTCAATCAAAGTATCAATATTAAGTCACCAACCCTTGACATGAGAGTCAAGTCTTTCATGTCTTGGAAGCAATATACACACAACCAGACTTTTTATTAATCACATACCTATAAATGGCTAGCTAAAAATATTTGTCCTCCTCATTCCAACACATACAAATTCTCATCATATATATTTCAATACCAATTATATTTCATAATCAATGGCTTCCAATTTGGAGAACTTCACACATTATATGATAATCATTGTGTTCCCAGCATTCTGTTTCGTTTTGTTATGCATGGGTTTGCTAGCGCTGCACTGCTACTTAAAGAAGAAGAAGAACAAGACATCTTTGGTTGAAGAAACAGAAGTTAAACACAGTGATCAGAACAGAAGAGTTAAGGAAAACATTGTTAAAGGCCCCCATGGCCGACCAGAGAGCGTGGTGATATCAGTGGAGGGAGATTGTCATGTAGGTGATGACATTGTTAGGAAAAAGAAAGAGTTAAAAGCTCAAAAGAACATGCATGCTTCTTCTTCCACTTATGGTCACAGCTAGTCATGTTAATGGCATCAAGTTATTATTTCAATTATATAAACTAAAGACAGAGTACGAGAAAATTGTCATATAAAATTAATATTGATTTTCTTTTTTTATATTAATTTGTTACTTGTGTAAGAAAAAGATTTATGTTGATGATGATTTACATATGCCCCCCTCTCTCTCTCTCTTCCTTCACTAACTATGCAACAATCAAATTGAAATAAATTAAATTGCATCTAATTTATAAAAAGGTTAACAAGAGGGTTGTCCCACGGGTCATTAAAGGGTTAAATCATGAGGTCTCAAGTTTAATTTTCAGTGAAAATACTAAGCAATTTATGTTCATTTGATTAAGTCATGATGGATAGAATTACATAATATCTATATTAATGTGTACATCATAGAATTAAGTAAGGTACGTACAAATTAGCCCAAGCACCAGATTTATTAGAAAAAGAGTTATTGATGTGTTGTGTTGGAAGGATGATATTTAAAGTTTGATTAGACTAAGAGTAACCTTGAAAGAGAATAAGTACCTTGAATCAATCAGCTAGAATCTGCTAAGATCACAGAGACCAAAAGCACAACTTTTCGTCAATAAGCTGGTATGACAGGATTTTATTTATTTTAAAATATATATCCTTTTTAACTTGGAGGTTATGGAAAGAGGAACTTCAAATTCCTTTTAATTTGAAGATGTTATTATGAAATTTGACAAACATTTGAATTTTAAGTGTAACTGCTGTCCAACTGCATACGATCAAGCTATTGATCATATTTTCAGTCAAGGCAAATCAAAGCAACTAACTATGCTTGGAATCTATTTGGTGTTAAGCATATTTATTTGCCTATTAGATATGTTATAAATTCTTGGTGGCCAGAGAAAGCTAGAAATTTTATACAGAGACTAATTCTCCATAACCTAGCTAGTAGTCTCAAGATGAATAAAATAATTAAAGAGACTTGTCACGATTCGAAATCAGGTCTTAGAGATCCTCAGCAGATACTTCGTTGATGTAGGAATTTAGGGAATCTGAGAGAGAACTATCATTGATTGAAGGAATTGAATGAATTGTACATGTGCCCAAAGCTATATATACAAGAGTTTGTTAACACTAACCAACCGACTAACTAATTATTAACAAACTAACCACCTGTTAATTAAGAGGCTAACTAACTCATGATTTATTATCCTCAATACTCCCCCTCAAGCTGGATGTACTGAAAGATTCAGGACACCAAGCTTGGATAACAAAAAATCATGCTGACTCCTTCCCGAGGCCTTTGTTAGCAAATCTGCCTGCTGGTCCCTTGTGTTGATATATCTAGTGTGTATCAATCCTTGCTGAATTTTTTTCTCGAATGAAATGGCAATCAATCTCAATATGCTTTGTCCTCTCATGAAACACTGGATTTGCTGCAATCTGTAAAGCAGCTTTACTATCACAATGAAAAGTAGTAGGATTACTTAATTCCAAACCAAGCTCCTTGAACAAGTTTGAGACCCATACTATTTCAGAAGTGAGTGCAGCAAGGCTTCTATACTCAGCCTCTGCAGAACTTCTTGAGACTGTACCTTGCTTTTTTGACTTTGAAGAAATCAGTGAGTCCCTATACTTCAATAAGTAGCCTGTCACAAACCTTCTTGTGTTAAGACAAGTGGCCTAGTTTGCATCATAATAACCAACAAGATGTGTGTCCCTGTTTGAGCTCATGACAAGTCTCAAACCTGCTGATCCTTTGATGTATCTCACAACTTTCAGTGCAGCATTCCATTGTGTGACTGCAGGCTTTTGCATAAATTGACTTAAACTCTGTACTGAGAATGTTGTGTCTAGTCTGGTATTGGTAAGATATAGTAGCTTGCCAACCAGCTTCTGATACCTTCTAACATCAGGAAACAGCTCATCAGTCTGGTCTTGGAAGTACTTGCATCCACAAGCTTGACATTGACATCCATAGGTGTTGTTGATGGTTTTGCACCTGCCAACCCAACTTCAGAAAAAAATTCTAATGCATACTTTCTTTGACTCATGACAATCCCCTCTTCTGATCTGCGGACCTCCATACCAAGGAAGTACCTGAGCTCACCCAAGTCCTTGATTTTAAAATGATGGTGCAAAACTTGCTTTGTTTCCTAAATTAGTGCAGAATCATTTCCTGTGACGAGCAAATCATCCACATATACTAAAATAATCACTATTCCAGACCCTGTCCCTCCTGGTGAATAAAGAATAATCCAGGTGACTCTGGATATATCCTGAATTAGATAAAGCCTCAATTAGTTTAGCATTCTATTGTCTGGATGCTTGCTTAAGACCATGTAGTGATTTAACCAGTTTGCACACATGATTCTTTCCATTGCTCACAAAACCTTTTGGCAAATCCATGTATACTTCATCAAACAAATCACCCTGCAAGAATGCATTAAACACATCTATTTGGTATATCATCCAATGTCTAGCTTCTACAATTGCAATAACTGTTCTAACAGTCACCATCTTTACAAAAGGAGAAAAAGTTTCCTGGTAATCTATCCCTTCAGTTTGGTTGTACCCCTTGGAAACAAGCCTAGCTTTGTACCTTTTAACTTGCCCATCTGCCTTGTATTTGATCTTATACACCCATCTACATCCAATTGCTTTCTTTCCTGGTGGTAATTCCATAACAGTCCAAGTTCCATTATCCTCCAAGGCTGCTATTTCTTGTTGCATAGCTTCCACCCATTTGTGATCTTTGATTGCCTCTTCATAACTCTTTGGCTCTATAGTAGCTGACATGTGACTTAGGTAAGCCTGATATCTGTAAGATAGATGATCATAGGATACATGTTTGGCCAATGAATGAGGACATGCGTACTCACTCACATTAGTTACATAGTCTTTCATTATAGGTGGATGTGATCTTCTAGTAGAGGTTCTGACCCCAACATTACTCAACTGATTGCCCACTGAAGCATACTGATCAACTACAGCATTCCCATCAGTAGTATCAGCAGTCCCATCATTAGTGTCTGATCTTCTATCAGGCTCATAAGCATCTGTTGTGGCAAAGTCGGGTATCACTTCTTGATCATCAATTGAGGCAGGTGTGTGGTGAACTGGAACAGCATCATAGTCAGGAATTGGTGGTGCAACAAATAATGGAACATGTTGAGATGTTGAGTTGCTAAAAGGAAATATCTATTCCTTGAAAACAACATCCCTGTGGACTATAAACTTTCTGAGACTGTACAGGAGATAACCTTTCTTAGTATGGAATAACCCATCATAACACAAGTGTGAGCCTTTGAAGAGAATTTGTCATCCTTAATAAGCTTTGTTGCATAACACAAACAGCCAAAAGTTCTTAAGTGTTTGAGGTCTGGTTTGATATTATGGAATGTCTCATAAGGTGATTTCCCTTGTAAAAAACTAGTAGGCATTCTGTTGATGAGATATACAGCTGTCAATACACATTCTCCCCAGAATCTAATAGGTTAGATCCTTGGAATCTCAGGGCCCTTGCTACTTCCAATATATGTCTGTGCTTCCTCTCCACTACTCTATTTTGTTGTGGAGTATGACCACAACTACGTTCATGAATAATTCCTAAGGACGCAAACATGGTCTTACACTCATTATTACAAATTCAGTTCCATTATCTGATATGATCCTTTTAACCTGCATATCAAATTGGTTTTTCACCAAAGCAAAGAAGGATTTCAAAGTAACAAAGACATCACTTTTAAACTTCAACAAAAACAACCATACCATTCTTGGTCTATCATCCACAACAGTTACAAAAAATCTAAAGCCATTATGTGTAGGAAATTTATATGGTTCCCAAACATCAACATGAACAAGATCAAATACTGCATTAGCTCTGGTCACACTATCTGGAAAGGGCAATCTTGTTTGTTTTGCCAATGCACATATTGGACAAGCATCACAAGTCACTGATTGACTATCTACCAAAGATAATTGCCTCAAAATCTTAAGGGAAGGATGACCCATCCTCTTATGCCACAGCATGCAGTCTGAGTCAGCAACTTGTGTCATCATCATCTTAACATTGTCAGCATCTCTTGTTGTACATGAAAATTCATTTGGAAAATAGTACAGACCTTCCACTTCTCTACCAATCCCTCTCACCTCTTCATTGAAGAGATCTTGAAAAATGCAAAATTCAGGAAAGAATCGACTGAGCATTTTAATTGTCTAGTCAACTGTGACACTGAAAGCAAGTTATATTTGAAGTCTGGAACTACTAAAACTTTCCTTAGCATTCCACCAGAAGGCATTAAACAATTCCTTGAATGAGTCACAAAAGTGGTCTGACCATTAGGCAGATATACTCTTCTACCTATGCTCTTGTTAGAGGCACTAACTTCATCTAGAATGTCAATTCTAGAGGTCATATGAGAGGTTGCTCCTGAGTCAACTATCCAGGCTTCCCTTTTGTTAGATGCATCATCACTTGCACTCATTACTTGAGCATGAATACTATCAGATATGAAGGCAGTGAAGTTTTCAGGTTCTTTGATATTGGTCTGGAGTGTACGTTGGTTGCATAGCCAAAGCCTGCAGGTTAGTACGCACAAAATTGACATCGTATGAAGGCTTTGTATTATGTGAACCTTTCGTGTGATGTTTTAGTGCAGGATTAGTCTGTCCAAAAGCATTAATATTTCCCAGCTCATCATCCCCTCTCTCAACTTGAACATTGCTAGCAATATTCTTCCCTTTGCCTGAAGTAATTCCTCTCGAATCTGCAAATCCCTGATCATTACTGTAGCCTGATTTTTTCTTGAACTTCCAGTCCTCTGGGTATCCTATAAGTTTATAGCATATGTTCCTTATATGTCCATGCATCTTACAATGATCACAATATAGATTCCAGTTCACCTTCTTCTTCCCAAAAGTATTCTGTCCTCCTCTTCCATAATTCTCCTTTCCCTCTGCATATGTGTTTCTGTAATTCCCTTTTCCAGCAAACAATACAGTTCCTTCAGATGTATCTCCACTGACATGACTTCCTGAAGTGATTCTTTGACCCTCATCCGAAATTATCATAGCATATGCTTTGCTGTTTTCCTGCCCGGTTGTGGTCCGCCATGTTGATGAGCCTGAAGCAAAGAGGCGAGGAACCCCTTTCATGCTCATGTCACATCGAGGTACTGCAGAAAAAAAACAAAACACTTGGTAAGGGACTCATCATTAGAATTTGACTGCGTGCATGACTGTAAACCTCACTTAACCCCATTAAGAAAGCAAATAATCGCATATACTGCATATGATCAAGATAGGTCTTGGATCGATCACAATTACATGAGGGAGGAGGAACTAGGGCATCAAATTCATCCACAACAAATGTAACTTGGTGAAATAAGCTGAAACACTTTGATTACCTTGATGAATTGTACAAATGTCCCTGTGTAGTTGATAGATCCTCGATCTATCAATTTTGTCAAATCTTTCCTTCAAATCAGCCCACACTGTTGCAGCAACTGATGCATACACAATTCCACTCAACAATTCCTTTGAGATTGTGTTCATAATCCATGCCAATACAAGTGCATTGCATTTTTCCCACTGCTCTTCTAGATCCAATTCGTAATCCTCTTTTTGACAAGTTCCCAACACTAATCCCAATTTACTCTTAGCTCTAAGATTAATCAGCATCGATCTACTCCATAAGGAGTAGTTCTATGATTGTGTAAGCTGTACTGAGGTCAAAACACTAGCAGGTGTATTCGATGGGTGCAAGTATAGAGGGTGACTTCTCTTCGACTCTACGATGTCGAGTGTTTCTCATGTTACTGTAGGCATCATCTGTGCTTCACCATCATTGGCCATTGTAGCTCATGAATCAGCTTCTTCTTCAATGGAGCTGAAGATGAGCTTAATTGAATTTCGAATCGAACAATTATTGACTCTGTAGCTCTGATGCCATGTAGGAATTTAGAGAATCTGAGAGAGAACTATTATTGATTGAAGGAATTGAATGAATTGTGCATGTGCCCGCAGCTATATATACAAGAGTTTGTTAACACTAACCAACCGACAAACTAATTATTAACAAACTAACCACCTGTTAATTAAGAGGCTAACTAACTAAGTCATGATTTATTATCCGCAATAGTTGAAGTTCTATTCAGTCTCAGATAGTGGTGAGACCTCCTTGCTTTTGAAGGAACCCTTTTATTTTTGTTTATTACTTTATATTATGTTAAGGTAGCCTTGAACATTTCTTTGCATCTTGTTATGAGTTGATAGCTAGAGGCTTCATATATTGAGTTAGATAGAGTAAAGTGGAGTTTGTCTTACTTTTAGTATCACGCCTCGAGAGGGTACCCTAGGCGTAACTAGCACTCGAAGACTATTGCTAGTCCCCAAGCGAACCACCTAGTCCCATCATACTCGTTTAATCAACACATTAGCAGAAGATAACAAAGAAATATCTAACTATTAGTGGGCTATGAGACTCAATAACTCTATCCATCACAAGATCTATCACTTTGTCTATCATACGGGATAAGAATAAAGAGCAATCTCAAGATAACTAAGAAACAGGGAAACAACTTCAACATCAACTATCAACTGTCTATGTCCATGAAGCCTCTATGACTAATGTCTATGAGGGTACCACGACAGGCCATAGCTACCACTATCAAAAGTAATAACTCAAAGATAAAGAGAATAAATATATCCTCTGAAAGTAGAGGAAGACTCGCCAAATCTGGAAATCATGGAGCTCTGAACCTCAAAGATTCGCCTACTGAAGTTCTCTGTCTATAGAATCTGTATCATAAAATGATGCAGTGCCAAAGGACGTTAGTACGTGGAATGTAATGTATATAAAACTGGCTAACGTAAACAATATGGACTATACAATATACAATGACATCAACTCATTAATCAATCAACCTCAACTCGGGGTAAGGGATAGGACTCTATCACATCACCATCCATCAAGATATCATACTATCACATCAATATCAGAGTACTATCAACATGAACCTATTTGGAATTTTTATAACCGACAACAACCACCTATGAGTCGGTGATGATACAACGAAGAGATGTCGTTGCTACATCCGTCCAACACCTTGCCGAGGTGAAGGACGAGTCTATCGGGGAAACCATAAGTTTATCAAGTCCTATGTGGGACAAAGAAAACATCCTTTTTCATGATCCAATCCTCTCCTATGCTGGCCACGTAGTTAATGAGCGCGAGTGGGACTCACTCTTACCCATTTCGGTGCTAATACTCCTCCCAGGACTCAACATGCTCATATGTCGAGATTTGGGCAAAATTCATCCCTTAACTATGCCTAATACTTAAATTACATCCTTGTGGTATAAAAGTTAAAAAACACATCCTTATAGTATCTAAAATATTACAAAAAAAATCTTTCCATTTATTCCCGTTAAAAAATTAACGCTACAGTGCCAAAAATCACCTTCTCTCTCCAATCTCTGTCTTTTGACTATTTTCTCTCTCAAATCCTGTCCTAGCAAACATGAAAGAAGCTCTCCTTTACTAAACCATGGAAGAAACTCTTCCTTCCTAAACTGTAACGACCTTTTTTTTAAGTGGATTACACCACTTCCGTATAATATCAACTTTCTTAAGTGGATTTTCCACTGCTATGTTTTCCTGTGGCCACTGCCTTTTGTTCCATTAGTGTGTCTAAGTGGTGATACCACTAATCTTTTTTTTATTCTTTTGCTTCATTTGGAGCAGACGTAACAACGCCTATATAAGGAACAAGCTTGATGATTTTGAAGGATACATGTAAATAATAGAGTGATTGATAAGTTTGAGAGTTTTGTTAGCTGAAGGGAGGTGTTGTATTGTGTAAAGCTTCGACAATTTTATTCTTATAAGTTGTTCCTATATTTTAAATCCTTTATAATAAGATATTTTATATAAATGAGTTTATTTTTGTGTACTTTTAAGTACTTTATTATGAAAATATTATTTATGATGAGTGATGAATTTATCTGGATGGATCAAAGTTAAGTGGAGGTGTAATTAATGACAATTGCTCATAATTTATATATATATATATATACCGAATATAATATTATTCTTTAAGTTGCATTATATTACTCAGGGTATTTAAGATTAAATCCTAGACTTGAAACTTTGGAAATTAATAGCAAAATTGGTTGATCTTTGGGTCTAGGCTAGACATATAGTAATATGAGTTTTGTGAGTTTTGAAATCTTATGGTGATAATTATTTGACTAGATTGTGGTGCTACGGATCCCATTCAAAAAGGAAAGGCCAAAGTGTTAGATTGACTGCGATTTGACTAAGGCAAGTGGACTTTCAAAACTTTGTAATTCTCGTAGAATTCTCAAATTCTCCTTTTTCCTACATGTGATTTGTGAAATATTTTAATATTATAAGAAATGAGATGATTAAAAATGTAAAGGTGAGTTGGTGTGTTATTATGGTACTTGA
>JAABOM020000092.1:9976231-9991497 GCA_011800125.2 Solanum clarkiae
GAACAATAGTTAATTCAGGCAAAACAAAATGGTGACAAAATGTAAACTAGGATATTATCGATACCAACAGCATCACACACAGTCCATCTACATACCAGTCAACAACAACATAGTAATATCAATTCAATACAACAATAAACAACAATAGCAGCACAGTACATCTACGCATCGATCAACAACAACATCGTAATATCAATTCAATACGACAATAAATAACAATAGCAACACAGTCCATCTACGCGTCGGTTAACATACCCGCATTCGAATACAGTATGTAAAATTCGGAACAAGAAATGAGATACGAATGTTACCTGGTATGGAGTAGCGAAAAGGGACAGCTACTTCGACGAAGCTTTGATACCACCGGTGAATTCTACCTCACTGTTTCGCCGTCACTCTGTTTTTCTTCTCGTTTTCCTTGTTACCCTCTCTGTTCTTTTCTTGATTTTTATTTTCATCTCTCTTCTTTCTATTTTCGTTTTTCCTTTTTCCGATTTTCGATCTCCTTCTGCCTCCCTCGTGAACCCCTTTTTTTCGATCTCTTTCTATTTTCTCCATCTCTCCCTTAAAACCCCAGAAAAGCCGCCCCCAATAAATCCCCTCATCAATGCTGGATTTTGGAAAAGGGGAGGGCATTGGAAAGGGGTACGCCGGGTCTGGGGAAAGGGAATGGTTTGGAAAATGAGGAAGAAGGGGAAGGGGCGGGTGCATGCGCGGGTGTGGGGTGCGGCGCAGTGAAGGGGATTAGGGTTTTCTGGGGAAGGAAAGCGAAGAAGACGAAGAGAAATGGGGGGCGGGTTAGGGTTTTGGAAATGTAAAATGGGGGAAGAAAGAGGAGAAAGGGTGGTTGGGGAATTAATATTGGAGCGCGTGCGTTAAAATATTTAATTAATTTTTTTTAATAAATAATTGTTCAAAAATCGTTAAAATAAAAATACAAAGCTTCGTGAATAATTTGACATTGTGACGGGTAAAAATTGGGTGTCAACAATCATCATCACTTACATATGCAATTTCTCAATAGATTGTATATTGCTTGTGTTATCACCACCTCAATGTATAAGATCACTACTGAATCTAGCTTCTAATCTAAAATTGGACTAACACAACTCAATTTATCACTAGATATGATTGATCTAATCAACGTATAGTCAACTTACTATAGCAACTAACTACCTTACTATAGAAAATTTTCCAGCAATTGCTACGAATTTTTCAGCAATTGCTACTGCATTTATAACAACTGTTACAAAATTCCCAGCAATTGTTTTAAAATATTCAACAAGTGAATAATTTGCTGAGATATTTTACAACAATTGCTACTACTAGTTCAACAACCAGCCAACTTGCTATAGCAAATTCAAACAAAATCTTTACCACCAACTTATTTCTAATGGACTATAATCACTACATTCATCCATAAACATGATCAAATAGACTATTTAATGAAAAAATCAACTCAAATAAGTGTGATCTACAATTATGATCCTATTCCTTGTGTAACTACTATCTCAATGCATAAGATAACTACTGATTCTAACATTTGACCCGACATTAGACTAACTCCACCTCATATATTATAAACATATGGACATAACCAACTAATAATCAATTTACTTAATCACCATCACTTACATATGCAATTACTCAATAGATTGTATATTACTTGTCTAATTACTACCTCACTGTATAAGATCACTACTGAATCTAGCTTCTAATCTAAAATTGGACTAACACGACTCAATTTATCACTAGATATGACATTTACATAGGTAATTATTCAGTATAAACCGACTTGCTGAGTAAATTCATAACAAATGATACGATAGCCCCAACAAGATGCTAAGTCATTTTCACAGCAAATGTTAAGAATGGCCTAGCAAGTAGGTAACTTGTTGTGTCATTTCACAACATATATGAGGATAGTCCCAGCAAGATGCTGAGTTATTTCATAGCAAATGTTAAGAATGGCCTAGCAAGTAGGTAACTTGCTGTGTCATTTCACAACATATATGAGGATAGACCCAGCAAAATGCTGAGTTGTTGAGTCATTTTCACAGCAAATATTAAGAATGGCCAAGCAAGTAGCTAGGTAACTTGCTGTGTCATTTCACAACATATATGAGGATAGTCCTAGCAAGATGCTAAGTTGCTGGGTTATTTTCACAGAAAATGTTAAGATTATCGCAACAAGTAGGTAACTTGCTGAGTCATTTCACAACAGATATTTCTATAAAAGGATATATTCTATTAAAAAAAATATTTCTATAACATAAACTATTTTACCGTCAACAATCTAAAAAAACTAAAAAAATAAGAAAATACATATATTCATAATTAAGGACAACTAAAGTTATCACCTTTTTTAATTTTCACAACTTAAGGACACCACAACCTCAATTTTCACTTGTAACTTGGTTATAAGATTGAAATGTAATTTCTGGAAATTACTTCAAATTAGAACGGAGTGGGGAACATAACTCCTTTTCAATAATAATAACAATACCATTTCTGTGTCCAAATCAAAGCTGCATAGTTGGATTGTGTCTTCACACGCAGAAAACACTGGATTACAAAACCTCCCATGGCTGCTCACATTTCTTCTCTGAGCTAAACCTTCACTCTTCCTTCTACAAATATGAAGATCGCTTCGTTTTCGCTTCTTCGGCTTCCTTTCATCGTCTCCGCCACTCGCCAACGCTTCTTCTCCGCCTTCATCGTCGCCGCCGGCCGTCACCAAAACCCTAACAATGTCTCAAGGAAACTCCAACAACCGAATAAAAATCTCCTCAAAGCTCGTGAAGCTATCAATAAACAGTTCTCTACTCTGGCACCGATTCTTTCTCAGGAGGACAACCCTCACCTCTCTCACGATCAAGCCGTAGGAACCGTGGCGTCTTCGCAAGCGAATTTCATGCGCGTTATCGTCCAACATATTCCTCCAGAAACTTCTATGGATCATTCTGGAAGCTTCAGCAAGGGTTCGGGGGAAATTGGAGTGGAGTTGTTGTGTGTGGTGAAGGCTGTGTTGAAGAAGATTAAGAGGAGAGTTTTGGTTGGGGATAAGGTTTTGGTAGGTTCAATTGATTGGGTGGATAGACGCGGAGCTATTGAGAATGTGTTTCAGAGGAAGACGGAGATTCTAGATCCTCCTATAGCTAATGTGGATCATTTGCTAGTGTTGTTCTCTATGGATCAGCCAAAGATTGAGCCATTCTCGCTCACTAGGTTCCTTGTAGAAGCTGAATCAACCGGAATTCCACTCACTCTTGCGTTGAATAAATCAGAACTTGTTTCTGAAGAGGTTAGAAATAAGCTAACACTGATATTCATTCCAATGTCTTCACACATTTAATTAGTTGCCCACTAGTTTATTACTTGGATAAATTGAGTTGGTTTCTAGTAATTTGATTTGCCATTATTGGATGATCTCTGCTTCTGAATAGTAACCTACCCATTAGATGAACACATTGTTATATCAATCAATTACTTCCTGAAGTGGATCCAAGATTTGACCATGGAGCAGCACCAATACCGCGGCAAAAATTCACCTATTCTTCCAGAACATAGCCATTTTTGAATAACTAACAACATAAACAAAATGCAGTCACAATATACTCCAACCGTTTAGAAAAGGACTAACTGAAAATAAGAAAAGCAGGAGAGGAGATTTTACACTACTTAATGCTGCATAGTCATAGTTGGGGGGCTTCAACATTAATAGGGAAAAGACTTAACTGGAATAGAAGTTTTAGCTAATGTCATCATATTTGAGGGTTACCATAAAAAATAGTTCAAATATTGCATATTTTCTAAATGAATGACCAAAAACACATTTTAATTTATTGAAAGTTAAATGTGTTGAATCATACGTCACAAGGACCAAAATAATTTTTTTTAATTAATTGGAGACCAAAAATACAATTATCTCTATATAATATAGAATTTTCAATTTAAGATTGACCTAGTAGAAAAAGTAAAAGATTATGTCCTTTCTCTTCTAACAGTAAGGAATACATTAAGCTCCAAATTAAAAAAAAATGCATCATGGAATATTGTAGCTAAGATTTGATCCCAAGAAACTGACTATATCGGCACAGCTGAGGGGGATCAGCGTGCCCATTTAGCTTTTGTGCTTTGGAGGTTGTTGTTTAATATATGATTGTTCATTCATGGTATATACACGTATATACAAGTCAGGGTCATTACAAAGGAAGACTTTTGAAATTTGTGGTCTAAAAACATTCATAAATATTTGTATGGTTGAAAATTATTTCATTAAGGTAAAAGAGAATTTTTCAAGTTAAATTGTTTCTAATTCTAGAAAGGCGACATTCATTTTGGGACGGACTAAAAAGGAAAGGGTGCCACATAAAATGGGATGGAGGGAGTGTTCTTTCTTCCTTCCTGTTTATATTTTGTGGTCATTTCTCTAAATGCTGAAAGCCAGTGATCCACTTCTACAGGAAATAAAAGCATGGAAATCTAGGCTCCGTAGTTGGGCCTATGAACCAATCTTTTGCAGTGTTGATTCCAAGCACGGACTTGATACACTCCAGTTTATTATGAGAGAACAAACATCTGTCATTGTTGGTCCAAGTGGCGTGGGGAAATCCAGCCTGATCAATGCTTTGAGAGGCAATAAGTTCATTCTTGGTGCAGTTGAAGAGCAAAACTGGTTTGATCCTGTGCGTGTTTCTATTTTCATCATTTTATATTTTGTATAACTTTATTTTGTTTAGTACCCTTTGGTTTAGTGTACCCTTTTCTTTATTATGATAGCAGATTCTGGGGAGCAGGTGGTATGAAGAGCAACGTGTGGGGGAAGTGTCAATAAGAAGCGGCAGAGGAAAGCATACAACAAGGCATGTGTCTTTGCTTCCATTGCCTTATGGTGGGTATCTTGCTGATACTCCAGGATTCAACCAGCCTAGTTTGATTAAAGTGACAAAGAATTCTCTTGCTCATCATTTTCCGGAGGTCTGTCCTGATGGTGCTCTTCGTCTCTAAATTTTGTTTACTTTTTGCAATCAATCTATCTATGTGAATCTCATGAGTAACTTCCAATCTAATTACTCTGGACTCAGATCCGCAAAATGCTTAAAGATGATGAACCTGCCAAGTGCGCATTCAATAATTGCTTGCATCTTGGTGAACCGGGGTGCCTTATAAAAGGTGATTGGGAAAGATACGCATATTATCTTCAGTTGCTTGATGAAATTAAGATTAGGGAGGAGTTTCAGTTGAGGACCATAGGGACTAAACGAGAAGGTGATGTTAGGTACATTCGGAATGCCTCTATACTTTGATGAGATGTTTATGAATTCACTCATGCACAAGTAAAGGTATAACTTAATAAGTTTTCTGCATAAAGAAAGAAGTAAGACATAATAATACTATGGGTCAGTCAAGTACAAGAGATGCATGGTAATCAGGTTTCTTTTGTTTCTGAGTTCTTTAAAGTATGTTTTATATATTTTTTTAATTATAATATCAAGTATAAGAAATTTTTCTGTTTATGTTTGATAACCAAGTATTCTTAATAGTGGGTTGCTTAAATAGTTAAATTTGGCATTGGCGTTTGTAAAGCTTTTCCATTAAAGGAAACTCACACTAAAAGCTCTCAAAAGTGCATGTTGATCCTTGGATCTCCTGCAGTTGCTGATGATACTAGTACATTTGCTGATGATACTTTTAGAATGAAGTGATTTACTCTTTCTTGAGATTATTATTTTCTAGAAACTGAGATTCATATACTTTGCGACATAATTATTCCACTGCATAATCCAATGAGAAGGATTCACTTCTTCACAAATCAAAGGATATTTTCATCAGAAAAATTTGTGGTTGGTAGCTTAAGTGTGTAGTTGTTCGGCATTTCCTTATTCATGTAAAGGAACATGTTTTCATCAGAGTACTTGAATTTATTCATGGATGGGGTACCTGTTGTCCATCAGTGTACTGTAAAACTAAGTATGTTCAATTTAGTGACTAACCTACTATTATGGTTTTTTATTCTCCATTTCCCTACTCATTCATTTGTTTTTTTTTCTATAATCCTATTGTTAGTCCATTTGCCTGAAATGGTAAGTATTTCATCTGCAAGTCATTCTAACCCCCCTTCGTAAAGAAACAGGAATATTATTTAATACATCTTGCAGGTGCAAAGTAGGAGACAAGGGAGTTGTGCAAGCAGAACCACGGCTGGAGCCCAAGAAATACAGGAGACAATCTCGTAAAAGAGTGAACCAGTCATTACTAGATGAATTGGATGAACTTGATGATGAAGACGATACACTGGAGGATGACAATCCTATTCTAAGAGCATTGAGGGAAGAAAATCAATAGAAAGGCTAAACAGTTGATAAACACCTATCCTTCTTGCCTTGTAAATAGAGATTTGTAACATCTTTTTTCGTAACTAAAAGTGGTCAAAGGGAACGCCAAGATGTCTTAGATGACAAATGTTCTGGCATCTGGCTGTGGCTGTCTCAATGATGTAACCACAGTGGAAGCTAACTCGACGAGGTAATGCGGTACATTTAATAAAAAAAGGGATGTGCATTTCCTTCTGCCTCTGCATGGTATCCTAATGAATGAAGTGATAGTCGGTACCCTTTATTTGTGCCTGAAGTTGGTTTCAGCATGTTTCGAAAGGTCTATATTGGAGTTCCCTCCTTTTTAAGATTGGAGATGTGTCCACTTCTCAACATTGTCTTCTAACGAGTGGGCAACTGGATGTTGAACAAATAACTGCACAAGTTTACTTCCTATGCTGTTGGATTGGTAACCCACTGAATTGTTTTGGAGAGTTCCAGGGCATCTTGTGAGGAATACAGCAAAAAATATTTTGTTTTATCTATATCTACACTTTTAAATATATTTTATACGTCGAAAAATATTAAAATAATTATTTAAGTTTTAAAAGAAAGACTTAATTTATGATTTTGTATTTATTTTATCCTAATTTTACTATTTACATGACTTAAAAATAATTGATTAGGACTATAGTTAAATCATAGTTGAAGTAGCTAAAAGTATAATTTATTAAGGTTAATATTGTAAAATCATATTTGAAGTAGTTGAAGAAATATAAGCAAGCATGTTCAACCCTGATGCTATTCCACCATCCTCAGCCCCAGATGCTATACCCTCGGCTCAGGAGTTGCTTTTGAGGGAAACACAAAGTCATTCGATTTCGGTTCTTCGGTTTATATTTCTTCAGGTAATTCGATTTAGCAAATTTTGGTTTGATTCTTCGATTTTCAATTTTGAAAAAGTGTGCACCATATACTAAATCAAACTAATTCGATTTGGTTTGATTTCTTCAAGTTCGATTTGATTTTATTCAGTGTTTTTAAAATAATTTTTCGGTGCGAACTAATAAAAAATAAAATGAGAACAAAATCAAAATATAAAATACTTAAAAACTTAGAATCATGTTAAATGATGATGTGCCCCGTGGAATAATTGTGTTTAAAAAAAATAATATTTATCTTTATCAAGAACTTGTGCCTCCAACTATTACTTGAGGAAAATAAGCATGAAGACGAATTCCTTTACATGACATAAATAGGCAAAAATATATTTGTATTTCTTATGAGAAATAATAGTACAAGTTAACTATATGAAATTTGTTGCTACTTTGACTTGTTTCATGAATGATTTAATTGCTAATTGATTTTTATACAGATGGATTACCTGATATCTCCCTTCCGACGTTCGAGTTCGTCGAGGTGTCATCGGCGCCAGCGATCGTCGTGATACTTGAGAGATTTGTATATGGTCTGATGATATCCCTATGGGTTCTACCTGGTAGCTTCAGCTCAATAGATGTATACATCAGCACCAGGGTCTACCGTGATTCCACCTCATGCACCACATTCATACATTACATGTGCATTGAATCATTGATTATCATTGTTATACTGTTATATTATTATATATGTTTATATTATGCACTAACCCTTTCCTTGCAGGTAGTAGTATTCTTTGTTATGACATTCTTATTCGATTTTGCTTACCAAATCAGTTGAACTACTAAGAACATTTCGGTGTACTTACCCCTACTTTATTTTCTCCTTGTAGATCGAGCACAGGGACCCGTATAGGGTAGTAGATTCACTCTTACAAAGCTTACTCCATCTATTCAGATCTTAGCGGTGGGGCTCAGACTTTGAGTCTCCGTGGATCTTTGAGATTTTCTTTATTGTTGTTTCCATTTCAGACTTTGTATTAGACATTATCGGACATCGTTGTATTTTCATTTGAGACAGTTGTATTTTACTCTTTCGTACTACTTTAGATGCATTTGTACTCATGAATCTAGGTTTTGGAATTTGAATTAACTCTTGTGGTTGTTTGTACTTGATTTTGCTTTCTTTAGTAGCGATCCGATTTTGGATCATGACTTGTTTGGTATCAGAGCTCTAGGTTCCTTGGGCTCATGAGTTAAGAGCAGGGTGTCCAATAGAGTCTCGCGAATCAATATATAGATGTCCATACCCATCTTCGGGAGACTACGGGGAAGGAAAAAACTTTCATGTCTTGCTCTATTGTGCGTTTCTTCATATCACATGTTTTGAAAGTGTCTAATCTACTCCTTCAGCACAAAAGTCAGTCACTAGATCTCGATGATCAGCGGGAGAGCCCGAGTCAGCTGATGTGACTCCCACTCGAGGTCAAAGAAAGGCTCGTGATAGGGCTAGGAGCCGCGGACTTGCTAGAGGGGCAGCTCCGCGCAAAGGACAGACTAGATCGGCTTCTCCAGAGCTTGATTATAAGCCAAAGGAGCCTATATACCTTATTCCACCATCTTCAGCCCCAGATGCTATACCCTCAACTCAGTTGTTGCTTTTGAGGGTATTGGCTACAGACCCCCAACCTGATTATAAGCCAAAGAAGCACACTTTTTCAAAATCAAAAATTGAAAATTAAACCGAACTGAACTAATTTGGTTCTTCGATTTTGGTGTCGATGTTCTTTTTTGAAAAGTTCAATCACTCGATTTGGTGATCGGTGTAGGGATCTCAAAACTTCGGTGCACCGAAGAACCGAACTTTTATTAACTTTTTTAAATTATATATATATATATATATATATGTGTGTGTGTGTGTGTGTGTGTGTGTGTGTGTGTGTGTGTGTGTGTGTGTGTGTGTGTGTGTGTGTGTGTATGTGTGTGTGTGTGTATTTGTTTCATTTTCTTTTTGACACTAATATAATTATGGAAAGGTATTAAACTAGTTATTTATTTTTATTTGTCCAGTTTAAAAGAAAAATTTATTTTATCTTAATTTCAGTATTTACTTAACTTAAAATAACTGATTAGGTGATATAGTGAAATCATAATTGAAACAACTGAGAAAATTATTTATTAGGGGTAATATAGTAAAATCATAATTGGTAATATTAATAAAATCATAGCAACTGCCTTAAAATGATTAACTTTAAAATTCCACAAAATACTTTTAGAGACGTTATATAATGTATAAGAGGAAGCTTGTGACGTCCCGGGACGATACCGTTGGTGTGGCTGGCACACAGAGACTATTGTTATCTCACGCCTCAGAAGGGTACCCTATGCATAACATGCACTCGGAGACTATTGCCAGCCCCCAAACGAACCACCTAGTCCCATCACACACGTTCAATTAGTAAATCAGCGGGAGATACTCGAGAAATAATATAATCTAGTAGTGGGTTACAAGACTTATCAACTCTGTCTATCAAAAAAACAAGATCAACAAAATAATTCAGTATGGAAAGGAAAAAAGGAGAAAAAGAAACCCAAACATCAGCCATCATTAGTCTATGTCTATGAAGCCTCTATAACTATTGTCTAAGAAGGTACTGACAAGTCATGGCTACCACTGTCCAAATAAAGAACTCAAAGGAAATAAAAGCAAGTAAAGATGTCCTCCGAAGGCAGGGGAGGACTTACTATGTTTGAAATCAAGGAACTCTGAACCTCAACGATTCGCCTGCTGAAGTTTGTTGTCTACTAAATTTGTATCATCAAACGATACAGTGCCAAAAGGGCGTTAGTATATGGAACGTACTGTATGTAAAATGGGATAAAATGAACAATATAGGCAAGATAATATAGTAATATGTCAACTCATCCATCATGAGACAAAAGAAACATTCGTTTTCATGATCTAACTCTCTCCTACTTTGGCCACGTACCTAATGAGTGTGAGTGGGACTCACTCTTACCATTTTTGTGCCAATACTCCACCCAGGACTCAACATGCTCATAAATCTATCAACATTAGGATGGTTATACAACCAACCTCCCTCAGAGAAGAACCTCCACTCATCCTATCATCTATCGACTCAAGGGATTAAGAACATCATTAATGTTCCAAGTTCTATCTCTAAAATACCTCTAAGGACCTCTCTCACAATCGGCTTCAGTAACATTATCCTCAGCACTCACTCAATTCAAGACCCAGACCATAGCAATCATGCATATATACATACCCTAGCTCTACGCATCAACCTCTGGTTTCATTCATGCACTCTTTAGCAATTATATGTATACAACCTACGTAATAATTCAGATAATCGGTTAAGCAAGTAAGTCAAATTGTGATGATCATCCAATTTAAGAAAACATATGTAGATTAATAGTTGTTTTAGAAATCGTGCAAGAAATTGGCAAATCAAACTCATCAACTTCATCTCTCAAGCTACTACATTTAAGGGGCACATGGTAGAATAATCCCATGTTTTGATAGCCTTTACATACCATGGTTGAAGATTATACTAATCTTCAATAAGAATTGGACTCAAACTCCCAATCCTCAGAGTTTTCTTGTCTCCCCTCTCAAAGTTTTCTTCTGTAAATGCTTAAGAAGAATAGGTTTTAGAAACCTTTAATTGATATAAAATGGATTCAAAAGTACATTTTAAGAGTTAGGATATGGTGGGGAATGACAAAAAATCCATTCTCGAATTAAAAGAAATATTTTTTAAACTCGTAATTGGTTCGCAAAGCGTTAGGGGCACATACCAGTACATTTTCGCGAATTATCAGAATTTCAAGTTCCCAAAGAAAAATAAAAGAAAAGAATAAGTGTTACTCTACACCCCCTCTACATAACGCTAGGGACGTGGATTGACATTGTTTTTGCATTAATTAGCAAAAATTATTTTTTGACCCGTTTGCTATAAAATTGAGTCGAGACCAGTTTCCCGCTCGATGTTCCGTGCTAATCGCAAATCTGGTCTCAGATTTCTCATCAGAGTGTTGGAAGATGCGTTATGCACACGATTACGTTCTAGAGGCATTTTGATAATCTTACAGGGTGTTAATTCATGTCCCCCCCCCAGGATAATTCATCCTCGAATGATTAGTAAAAGCAGAATAAAGCATGAGCAGACTCAAAACTAATCTCACCCCTCACTTGAGAACTATCGAACTCTCAACTATCAATCTGCTTCTACAGCTCTATCTTAGACTCAAGAATAGAATTAATACATCAACTCAAGAAAGGAACTTCAGTAGCATTAGGGATAGTGACATTACCTTCAATATCATCTTTATTCGGCATGAATAGGTGTGGATATTTGAGTTTTATCACTTCCTCAGCTTCCCATAGCTTCCTCAATGAATTGATTCCTCCATAGAACTTTGACAAGGCTATCTCTTTGTTCCTTGTCTTAGGAACTTGTCGATCAAGGATTTGGACCGAAATTTCTTCATAGGATAGGCTATTCTTCACTCCCGTACTCTCAATAGGAATTACCAAAGCAGGATCCCCCAAACTCTTCTTCAGGATCGAAACGTGGAACAACGAATAAACTCCGTCTAGCTCGGAAGATAGGTGTAGCTCATAAGCGACCTTCCCAATCCTCCTCATAATATGGTATGGTTCGATATAACGTGGACTCAATTTCTCCTGGTTATTAAACCTCATGATACCCTTAATGGGTACACTTTCAAGTACACCCAATCATCCACCTTAAACTTCAAGTCCCTTCTCCTCATATCCGTATAAGACTTTTGGCAACTTTGTGCTGTCCTCTACCTTTCTTTGATGAATTTCACCTTCTTTATGGACTAGTAGACAAGATCGGATCCAATCAATTCAACTTCATGCTCCTCAGACCAGCCAATCAGCAATCCACATCTCCTCCTGTACATAGCTTCAGAAGGGGCCATCTGAATACTAGCATGATAACTATTATTGTACGCGAATTCAATTGATGGTAGATGATCATCCCAATTCCCCTTGAAGTCGATAATGCAAGCGCTCAACATATCCTCCAAAGTCTAAATGGTGTGCTCTGCCTATCCATCTATCTAAGGGTGAAAATTTATGCTCAGATTTACATTAGTACCCAAACCCTTCTGGAAATATCTCCAAAATTGAGCGGTTTGAGATCCTCTATACTAGATGATGGACAAGGGAACCCCATGCAACCTCACAATCTCACGAATGTATAGTAGGACATACTCCTCAACCCTATTAGTTGTCTTGACATCCAAGAAGTGGGCTGATTTATTTATCCTATCCACAATCACCCATATCGTATCATGCTACTTTTGGGATCTTGGTAATCCGGTAATGAAATCCATGATGATCATCTCCCACTTCCACTCAGGAATTTCAAACTACTGGACTATCCACACGGTCTCTGATATTAAACCTTAACCTGTTGTCAATTCAGGCACTTAGAGACAAATTTGGCATTGTCCATCTTCATTCCATTCGACCAATAGACTTCTCTCAAGTCATGCTACATCTTAGTGGAACCATTTGGATAGAATATCTGGAGCTATGAGCTTCGGCCATGTTTTTTTCTCGTAATCCATCAACATCGGGTGCACATAATCTACCCTAGTATCTCAACACCCCATCTCCCCTAACCATTACCTTCTGCTTGAGGCCCTCTTCTTTCAATTGAAGCAAAATAGGGTCTTGGTTTTTCTTTTCCTTCACTTCTGACACTAAGGATGAAGCAAACCAATTCTAAACATTGATCGCACCTTCATTGTTCTCTTAAGTTGCAATCCTAGTTGAGCCAATCTATGTACTTCCTTATCTAGTTCTCTCTTCCCTTCCACTACATGGGCAGTGCTACCCATAGACAACCTGCTGAGTGCATCAGCAACAATGTTAGCCTTATCTAAGTGGTAAAGAATGCTAATGTCATAGTCCTTGAGCAACTCCAAGAATCTCCTCTGCCGCAGGTTGAGCTCCTTCGGACTGAATACATATTGTAAACTTTTGTTCTAAGCGAACACATCTACATGCACTCCATAGAAATAGTGACACCAAATCTTAAGTGCGAATACCACCGTCGCCAACTCAAGATCATGGGTCAGATAATTCTTCTCATGGGTCTTAATTTGTCTGGAAGCGTATGCTATCACCTTCACTTTCTGCATAAGCACACAACCCAGTCTAACTCTTGATGCATCATAGTATATTACAAAATTTCTCATTCCGTCTGGTAAAGTTAGAACTGGCGTTGTAGTCAGTGTAGTCTTCAACTCTTGGAAACTATTCTCACATTCCTCGGACTACTGAAATTTGACCTTCTTTTGAGTTAGCTTGATTAATGATGCAGAAAAAGAAGAGAAGCCCTCAACGACTGTACGGTGTCACCACCCGGACCTTGGGCCTCAACATGACACGGTGAATGGTGAACCTGAGGGTATCCCAAATAAGCCTCTTAGCATATCATTACATATCCTTGGTCGCGGAAGCGATTATACTACAACAAAAGATAAGAAAAGGAGAATACGGGGCTAGGGACATCTTTGATATCATAGAAACATAATAAGCCAATAGTATAGCATTAACATGTCATGAGGTTTCCAACAACACTTCTAATACATATATAAGAGTAGGGGCTAAGACAATCTTTAGGCTCACCCTCATAGTCATAAGTTTCCATCTTAAGAAGAGTCAATACATAGCATAAATCAATAGAAGTATGTCCTCGGAGTTGAGGACTCACCAACTTGCTTTGACAGGAAGCATACTAGCCTTTTGGAAGAAGAGGATGATCAAGTGTGGCTCTAGTTCCTACATGGAAATATCATGTAGGCATAGAGTATACGTTAGTATGATTAAATGTAATAAGTATGTAGGATGCAATGCAACAAGAGATAGGCAACATAGGCAAAATGCAATATCATAAGCACTGGATAGAGTTTGGATAGTTCTTTCGGCTTGGTCATCCGTTTGAGGGTGAAAGGTCATACTAAGCTTTATCTTCGTCCCAAGACCTCTTTGGAAGGAACACCAAAAGTGATAAAGTGAATTGAGCTCCACGATATGATATTACAGACAAGGGCAACCCATGCAATCTGATCATCTCATGCATGTACAACTTAGCATAATCTTCGGCACCATATGTAGTCATAACCGGTAGGAAATGAGTTGACTTTGTCATTGTATCAACCACAACCCAAATAGAATCAAGACCCTTTCTAGTCTTAGGAAACCCAACCACAAAATCCATGTTAAATTTCCTTCACTTCCAAGTGGGAATCTCTGAATCTTGGGTTAGGCCACCTGACCTTTGATGCTCGGCTTTCACTTGTTGGCAACTATGACAACTGACTACAAATTTGGCAATGTCCTTCTTCATACCTTTCCACCAAAACAAATCCCTCAAATCCTTTTACATCTTCGTAGAACCGGAGTGAATGGAATAGGAAGAATTATGAGCCTTATCAAGAATCTTCTTTCTCAAATCATCAACACTATGCATACACAAACTATCTTGGTACCTAAGGGAACCATCTCCCCCTTGGGAGAAAACCTCCACCTTTCTTTCTCTCACCAAGGACTTCAATTCTAACAAGGAGAGATCAAGAACTTGGTTTGCTTTTACCTCATCAACCAAGGAAGACTTTGAACCATCAACAACCACAATACTACCATTATTAACCTCTTCAAACCTTACCCCCAATCTATCCAACCGATGAACCTCTCGAGCCACCTATTTGCCCTCATCATCAACATGAGCAAGGCTACACATAAACACTCTAGTCAAAGCATCGGCCACAACATTAGCCTTACCAAGGTGATAATGCACACTCATATAATAGTCCTTAAGAACTTTTAACCACCTTCGTTGCCTCAAGTTAAGATCCTTTTGAGTGAACACATATTGGAGACTCTTATGATCGGTAAAAACATCAACATACATCCCATACAAATAATGTCCCCAAGTAGCAGTCATATAGGAAACAACTTCAGAGTTCATATGATCATTTAGTAATACAAAACGAGGACCAATTCATG
>JAABOM020000092.1:9991597-10044948 GCA_011800125.2 Solanum clarkiae
TTATCTCAAGGTAAGTTGGTGTGCCCTCAACTCCGAGGACATACTTCTCTTGATTTATGCTATGTATTGACTCTTTTTATGTTGGAAACTTATGGCTATGAGGGTGAGCCCGGAGATTGTCTTGGCCCCCACTTCCATCTATGTATTAAAGATGTTGATGGAACCTTATGGTATGCTAATGCTACACTATTGGCTTGTTATGTTTCTATGGTATCAAAGATGTCCCTGAGCCTCGTATTTCATTTTTTCATCTATTGTTATTGTATAATTGCTTTCGCAACTAAGGATGTGTAATGATATGCTAAGAGGCTTATTTAGGGTACCTTCGGGTTTCCCATTCGTCGTGTCATGTCTAGGCCTTAGGTTCGGGTCGTGACAAACTTGATATCAGAGCACTAGGTTGTTAATGGTCCTTGACATCCAACACACCACGCTTTTTAGAGTTTTATTCATGGTTGTGTTGTGCACCACAACTATGAAAATGTGGCTACGAGACATTTTAGGAAATGTTTCCCTTCTTCACGATCTATGTCGTGCTACAGAAGTTAGGTAAGGTTTCCCCTCTAACAAATGTTCTTTGCCATTTTTAGATCATGCCTAACACAAGATGAAAAAGTGCCCGCACACTTGAGGAACAACCGACTGATAGAGAGATCCGGGATGTTCTCACCTTGCTAGCTCAAGCCATGGCTAATCAAGTCAACTAAGGGGCCCAAGCCCTTCATGCTCCTACTCCATCATTTAGAGTAAGAGATTTCATGAGGATAAACCCATCGGAGTTCAATGGATCTAATGTGGATGATAACCCTCAAGAGTTTATTGATGAGGTGTACAAAGTGTTGTCTATTATGGGTGTGAGATTGGAAAAGAAGGCAAAGTGGACGGCTTACCAACTCAAGGGGGTGGCCCAAATTCGATATACTCAATGGAAGGAGGATAAGGGGGTCAACAATGATATTATATGGAAGGAGTTTAAGGAGGCATTCCTCAACCGATTCTTCCCTCTTGAGCTTAGGGAGGCCAAAATGATGGAGCTCATAAATTTGAAGTAAGGATCTATGAGTGTGAGCCAAGGTTCAACCAACTCTCTAAATATTCTCTGCAATTGATGGCTGAGCCAAGGTCTAGGATGAATAAGTTTGTGATGGGCTATCCTATTTCGTGAATAAAGAAAGTTGTGCTGCCATGTTGATAGGTGACATGGACTTGTCCCCCCTTATGACTTATCCCTAACAATTGGAGGGGGAGAAGTTGAGAAAGAGAAGGGGTAATGAGGCCAAGAGGGCTTGTTTTGATGGTAATTTCCAAGGTCCCAAGGGTAGCCGATTTCATCAAGGACAAGGGTCTTCTCATGCTCCTAGTAGAAGGTTTGCCAATGACAACCCAAGGGTCTAAGGTGATGGTGGTGTGGGGCCTAATGCTATGTGTCCAAAATGTGGTAGAGGTCATGGTGGCCCATGTTTGAGGCACATTAACGCTTGCTATAGTTGTGGAGAAGTGGGTTACAAGAAGGTTGATTGTCCTCGTAATCACAACGAGGGTAAAGATGTTCGTTCATAAGGTCGGGGTGCAAATGCGATTTCTTTGGGGAGAGGAGGCCAACAAGGTGGTGCACCAAGACACAATCGGTTTTATGCCATTCAAGGGAGGCAGAGGTGGATGAGATGCCCGATATCGTGACCACTATGTTAAAAGCCTTTGATTTTGATGCATGTGCATTGATAGACCCAGGTGCCACTCTTTCTTTTGTTACTCCTTTTGTTGCCAAAAAGTTTCATGCTGAGCACAAATTGTTATGAGTCTTATGACGTGTCTACTCCCATTGGTGCATCTATTGTTGCTATAAAGGTTTATAGGAATTATCCTGTTTGCATTTTGCATAAAATTTTGCCTTGTGATCTTGCTGAGTTGAATATAGTGGACTTTGATGTCATTCTTAGGATGGATTGGTTGCATGCATATTATGCCTCTATTGATTGTAGAACCCGTAGGTTCAAGTTCAAATTCCAATTCCCAAACGAACCCATCCTTGAGTGGGAGAGTCATGATGTGGTGGTCAAGGGTAGCTTTATCTCTTGCATTAAAGCCCAAAAGTTGATTCTAAGGGGTGTCTCTATCATCTGGTGAGGGTTAGGGATGTTGAGTCCAAAGTACTTACTATGAAGTCGGTTTCGGTGGTAAATGAATTTCTCGATGTCTTCCCTAGTGACCTTCCAGGTGTTCCTTCCGAAAGGAAAAGAGACTTTTGTGTAGACCTCCTTCCTGATGCTCCACCCATTTCAATTCCCCTTTACCATATGGCCCGGGTAGAGTTAAGGGAGTTGAAGGAGAAATTGAGGGATTTGTGGAGAAGGGTTTTATTAGGCCTAGCCAATCACCTTGGGTTACACTGGTGTTATTTGTGAAGAAGAAGGATGATACTCTTAGAATGTGCATTAATTACTGGCAACTCAATAGGGTCACCATAAAGAATAAGTACCCTCTACCAAAGATTAATGATCTATTTGACCAACTTCAAGGGGCTAGTCACTTCTCTAAGATTGATCTTCAGTTCGGCTGTCATCAAGAGAAAGTGAGGGAGTGTGACATTCCCGAGACAGCCTTCCGAACTAGATATGGGCACTATGAGTTTGTGATTATGTCCTTCGATTTGACTAATGCACCGGCAATCTTCATGGACCTTATGAATAGGGTATTTAAACCCTACCTTGATTTGTTTGTGGTGGTTTTCATCGATGATATTTTGATCTATTCTCATACTGAGGAGGAGCATGTGAGTCATTTGAGGGTGGTACTACAAAAATTAAGGGAAGAGAAGTTGTATGCTAAGTATGAAAAATATGAATTTTGGTTGAAGGAGGTTGCTTTTCCAGGTCATATAGTGTTGGGGAATAGTATTAATGTGGATCCCAAAAAGATAGAAGTGATTAGAAATTGGCCTAGACCTTTGACTCCTTTGGATATTAGAAGTTTCTTGGGCTTAGCGGGTTACTACCGGAGCTTTGTTAATGGGTTCTCTTCTATTGCTTCTCCCATGAATAAATTGATCCAAAAGAAGGAGAAATTTGTGTAGATCGATGCATGTGAAAAGAGTTTCCTAACCTTGAAGGATAGGCTTGTGTCCACTCCCATCTTGTCTTTACCGGAAGGGTTGGATGGGTTTGTTGTGTATTGTGATGCCTCCCGAATTAGTTTGGGTTGTGTATTGATGCAAAATGGTAAGGTGATAGCTTATGCCTCTTGAATTGATCGTCGTGGTATTTGCTTTGAAAATTTGACGTCATTATTTGTATGGGGTGCATGTTGATGTGTTTACCGATCATAAGAGTCTCCAATATTTGTTCACTCAAAAAGACCTCAACTTGAGACAACGGAGGTGGTTAGAACTTCTTAAGGATTATGTTATGAGTATGCATTATCATCCTTGTAAGGCTAATGTTATGGTTGATGGTTTGAGTAGGGTGTCTATGGGTAGCCTATCTCATGTTGATGATGAGGGCAAAGAGGTGGCTAGAGAGGTTCATCGGTTGGCTAGATTGGGAGTTAGGTTGGAAAAGATCGATAATGGTGATATTGTGGTCGTTGATCGTTCAAAATCTTCCTTGGTTGATGAGGTAAAAGCAAAGAAAGATCTTGACCCCTCCTTGTTAGAATTGAAAGCCTTGGTGAGAGAGGGCAAGGTGGAGGTTTTCTCCCAAGAGGGAGATGGTGCCCTTAGGTACCAAGTTAGGTTGTTTTTTCCTAGTATAGATTACTTGAGAGAGAGGATTCTTGATGAGGCTCATAATTCTTCCTATTCTATTCACCTAGTTCTACAAAAATGTATAGAGATTTGAGGGAAGTGTTTTGATGGGGTGTTATAAAGAGAGATATTGCCAAGTTTGTGTTCAGTTTCCCTAATTGCCAACAAGTCAAAGTCGAACATCAAAGGATGGGTGGCCTAACCCAAGATATAGAAATCCCTACTTGGATGTGGGAGAAAAATAACATGGATTTTGTGGTTGCGTTTCCTAAGAATACAGAGGTTTTTAATTCTCTTTGGATTGTGATTGATAGAATGACGAAGTCGGCTCATTTCCTACTGGCCAAAACTCCATATGGTACCAAAGATTATGGTAAGTTGTACATTCATCAATTAGTTAGATTGCATGGGGTGCCTTTGTCTATCATCTTGAACCTTGGTGCTCAATTCACTTTTCACTTTTGGAGGTCTTTTCAAAGAGGTCTTCGCACCAAGGCAAACCTTGGCACGACCTTTCACCCTCAAATGGATGGCCAAGCTGAAAGAATTATCCGAACTCTTAAGGATATTCTTAGAGCTTGTGTTTTGGATTTTAAGGGTAGTCGGGATGATCACCTTCCACTCATTGAGTTTCCTTATAATAATAGTTCTCATGCAAGCATTGGGATGGATCCTTTTGAGGCCCTTTATGGAAGGCGTTGTAGATCCTCAGTTGGATGGTTTGAGGTGGGGGAGATAGCCTTGTTAGTCCTGGATTTGGTTATGGAGACCATGAAGAAGGTGAGGTTGATTAGGGAGAGATTGAAAACCGCTCAAAGTCAACAAAGTCCTTTGCCGATGTGAGGAGAAGGGATCTTGAATTTAAGGTTGGTAATTGGGTATATTTAAAGGTTACACCTATGAAGGTTGTGGTTCATTTTGGTAAAAAGGGTAAATTGAGTCCAATATTCATGGGTCCTTATAGGGTGTTGAGGAGGATTAGCAAGGTGGCTTATGAGTTGGAATTGTCGAATGACATGCATATGGTTTATCCGATCTTCCATGTATCTATGTTGAGGATGTGTGTGGGTGACCTACCTGCTATTTTGTCTCTTGATATTGTGGGGGTTATTGAAGACAATTTGACTTATGAGGAGGTTCCGGTAGAAATCTTGGATAGGCAAGTGAAGAGGTTGAGAAACAAATAGGTAGCTTCCATCAGGGTTCTTTGGAGAAACCAACAAGTTGAAAATCCCACATGGGAAGCCGAGACGGACATGCAAAAATGATATCCATATCTCTTCCACTCTACTCAAGCCTAAGGTACTAATTTTAAGTCCCCCCACCCATGTGATTTCAAGTCTTAAATTTCGGCCCTTATGTCATTGCATGCATCCATGTTTATATTGACAAGTTATAATGATTTTTGATGTTCATGTTGACACTTTTTTGAAAATCATGTTTAAGTGCATTTGTTGCATCCATGTTGGGCTAAACTTTTCATGATTACTATCCTTCTATACATTTGAGATTTGGGGACAAATATTCCCAAGGGTAAGATATTGTGGCACCCTATATTCTATGTTCTTATGTATCCATGTTTCAAGACTCGTTTGTGTAGGTGGGGAGTGTATTCGGTTCATGGGAGACTTCTAGTACTTAAACGAGTTCAAGACTTCTCTATGAGTTGAGTTTTGGGTGTTAGTTTATGCAAGGGTCAACTTTAAACGAGTATAACTTTTAGCATACTTGGAACTGGACTACCCACAACATGTCAAATGAAAGTCCTTTGAGTTAACTTTCCAATGCACTTGGTTTCACCTCATTCTAAGCTCGGATAAAGGACTTATAACCATTTTCATGAGGCCTTCCCGTGCAGTGAAACCACACGGTCACCTTGACGGGCAATGGAGCTTTGGACAGGCCATTTTTGGTCTAAGACATGTGATATGGCCAGTGGCATGGGCCGTGTTGCCACTGATCGTGTGGCTTGCCACTGACCGTGTGGCTTGCCACTGACCATGAGCCTAGCCGTGGGGTGTGCACAAGTGAAGCTTAGTGAGCATGGGAGGAATTGTTTGGCCAAGTTTTGTGTCACGGCCATCCACACAGATCGTGGCAGGTCTCACGAGTCGTGGTCCTTGGTGTGGAGTCTCCCATAACATTTTTATCACCAAGAGTAACTCCACAGGCCACTACATGGACCGTGTAGCACCACACGGCCCGTGGAGGCTCCCGTCAAAGTGACGATGACGTTAATTTTTCCAAGTGTTCCAACTTCAAACTTTCGACTAATTATCATCTCACGGGCACCCCACACGACCCGTGGAATGCCACATGACCCGTGGGGCCTTCAGTGGGACATCCCTTTGCCAATTTTTTTGTTCATTCACTAATGACATTTTCGTGAATTTAATCTACTCCAATGATCTATTAGACTTCCAATGCTATCTTAACCTCCCCAAAAGACCTAAACCCTATTCCAAAGGATCAAAGTGATTACTCACAAATTGAACACACTCTCAAATTCTCTCAAGAGCCTCCATCAAAACCCCAAAACAAATTCAACGAAACTCAAGAACAAGCTTTGGATTCCAAGACCCACTTCCAAGCTTCAACTCTTTCACAACTCAAATTTCAAGAAACTCAAAGTCTAAGGTATGTGGGTTTCGACCATTGGGTCCTTCATCCATGGTGCCCAATCTTCCATTTCTATAAAAATTACATGTTCCTAAGTTGTGTTGCTTATGGGTATTATTCGTTAGTGATTATTACCATATACTATATTGGGGTTTCATGAAAGTGTGATTGAAAACACATGTTTACTCATTTTAAGTCTATACCATGAGATGACTTGCCTATTATTATTATGCATGTTTTAAGCTATAGAACTATGATCTCTCTTGATATTTGATAGGGGTTTTCAACGTATATCATATAAGGGTTGTACCAAGTATTGGTGAGTTAATTTACATTAGAATTTCTCACATGATTTTACTCTTGAATTACATGGTTTTATACTAGCATAACACACCCACCAAGTGTTTGATAAAATATCCGGTTATGGATTCTTGAGTCACTAAAGGTCTAAGGCATGTCTTAAGAATTAAGTGACTTTATGATGACGAAAGGAATGTTTATATGAGTTGTTTCCATGAAAAGTACTTATAGTATTGTAAGTTGACCATGCCTAGTTGAGAAGGTGATGGCTCAATCACCATGGATGGTAGGGTGAGATAACCATCAACCAATTGAGGGGTTGATACCTCAATCACCATGGATGATAGGGTGAGACAACCACCAACCAATTGAAGGGTTGATACCTCAATTACCGTGGATGGTAGGGTGAGACAATCCATCATAATTTTGGTCTCTTCTTACAAATATAATATGTTCTATATAAACATGTTTTACTTCAAGCATCATTCATACATGTCATATTGTTAATATGTTATCAGTTGCTTATGATATTGCATTTTGCCTATGTTGCCTATCTTTTGATGCATTGCATCCTACATACTTAGTAAATTCAAATATATTAACGCATACTCTATGTCTACATGATGTTACCATGTAGGAACCAAAGCTCCACTTGATCATCCTCCTCCTCCACGTGGCTAGTACAATTTCTCTCAAAGCAAGCTGGTTAGTCCTCAACTCCGAGGACACACTTCTCTTGATTCATGCTATGTTTTGACTCTTCTTATATTGAAAACTTATGGCTATGAGGTTGATCCCAGAGATTGTTTTGGTCCCTACCCCTATCTATGTATTAGAGGTGTTGTTGGAACCTTATGATATGTTAATGCTACACTATTGGCTTGTTATATTTCTATGGTATCAAAGATGTCCCTTAGCCCCATGTTTCCTTTTTTCATCTATTGTTGTTGTATAATTGCTTCCACAACCAAGGATGTGTAGCGATATGGTAAGAGGCTTGTTTGGTGCCCCTTAGGGTTTTTCATTCGCCATGTCACGTCTAGGCCCTAGTTCCGAGTCGTGACAGGTCATTTTTGAGTTTATCTATGAAAATTATGTTTTTCCCTTTGTAAGTTGCTTTGGACCTATTTTGAACTATATATATTATTAGAACTGAAATCCTAAGTTTTGAAAGTTGAAAATATGAGTTTTTGCATTTTTTTTGGAAGCTTAAGTTATTAAAAAAGTAAGTTTTTGTACCTTTTTGGGTTTCAGATGTCAGATCAGAAATTTATTGATTCCATCAGCTCCAAAATGTCAAATTTGGTCCAGGAGAAGTTACAGAACTCAATTAGGAGTTAAAATGAGGTTTTTATGTCCAAAGTTATATTTTTAGTCGTTTTCGAAGCCAAAGTTTGACTTTAGTCAATATTCAGGGTTCAAAAGGTTGAATCAAAATTCTGACAGTTCCAGTAAATCCAGATGGTTAAACTAACACTAGAAATGGTCTCATAATAATTTTTAGACTTGCCAAAGACAGTTTTAGTATTTTGAGTTTTAAACTAATTTATTTATTTAGCATTGGTAAATGTGTCGTGGAGAGCTCGGAATCAAATTCTGATTATTTTGTTGAGTCCAGATCGTCATTTCTGGTATGAACACATGTTTGGTTCATGAAAATTTGAGTTCGAATGAATTCCGAGGGGCCGTGTCAAGTTTTGGTTTTGGTTGATTTTTGTTGGTGCAAGGACTGCTAGTGCATATCATCCTCTTTATCCATGTTGGCGCAAAGTCTCCACATTGGCGGAGGCTTGAGAGAGTTATTCTCTGCATTAGCGGGACTTGAACCACGGTCGCGGGCTTGTCGCAGCTTCTTCTCCACTTTCGTGGTGTCCCCACCCACGTTAGTGGAGCTCAGTAGATCCTTACCTCCGGTTCGCGGATTTATTCTCGCATTCGCGCAGTATTTCTGATCAGTTTTAAAACTCCAGGAAATACCATCTCTACCAATTTCTTCAAATTTTAAGCTTTTGGGAGCGATTTTGGGCAAGACTTTTTGGAGATTTCATTTGGGTAAGTGTTTCTAACTTCATTTTGATTAATTTTCATGATATTTATCTTAATTTTGTCTTTAATTTCATGATTTTGAATGTCTAAAATTGAGAATTTTTAGTCTATAATTTTGAAACTTTAAATGTGATTTCTCATCCGATTTAAACTAAATTTTGGTCGAATTTTCACCCGTGGATTTCATTTTTCGCGTAGACCTGATTTTAAAGTTAATTTTCATGTTCAGGAACTTCAAATTTTACCCCTAGTTTTGATCATTTTGCCCCTAAGCCTAATTCGTGCCAATATGAGTATCAAAATTCATCTCTTGACCCATAGTATCTATTTGTATAGTGATTAATCAATCAGGGGATCATTATAAGGTTTGAGTTGATTGAACGCTTGTTCGGGTGTTATTTTGACATCAAGTTAGGTTCGGTTTGGAACTGAATTTGAGTTATTAGATATTTTATGTGATAATTGTAAGATATAGATCAATTTATGAGAAATCCGATTAATTTGCTAGAATTGTGGTGGAAATGTGATATCGATTATGCCAAAATTTGAGTAATTTTCTATTGATAAATTGAGATGAAATCTTGAGAATTGAGATATGTTTAATATTAATGTAATAATATGAGACTTGTGATACCATTTGGGAGTATTATGTAGTAAATTGAAGATATTTGTGATATTGTTGAGATATATGAGCATATTGTGGGACTTGAAGAGTCCGGTTTCATTAATAATTTGTTTATTAAGGAGAGGGTGATGATATGAGACTAGTGAATGACCTTGTGGTACTAGTTGATGCACTTGACATAGCCTTGTGATGTTATGGATATTTTGCTTATCATTATCATGTCATATTGTATTTAATTACTCGTATTATTCCATTGGCATGTATACACGTCATATTGCATCTGTACCACTGAGACGCTAAGATATTTGAGACAGCCATATTGATTGAGATCTTTTTGTCGGTGCCAAAGTTTGCCAAGGAATACTATTATTGATATATATCTTGATATTGTGATTTGGCATGCATAATATTTATATTGCATTGGTCCAGAGACAAATGTATTACTTGATATCTCCCTTTCGGCACCAAAGTCCGTCGAGGTATCATCATCGCCAAAGTCCGTCATGATATTGGAGACCTCTTTTATCAGCGTCAGAGTCCACCAAGGTGTCATCGACGCTAGCTACTGACATGAAACTTGAGAGATTTGTATATGGTCTGACGAGATCCCCATGGGTTCTACCTGGTATTTTTAGCTCAATAGATGTATACATTGGCACTAGAGTCTGTCGCGATTCCACCTCATGCACCACATTCATACATTACATGTGCATTGCGTCATTAATTATTATTGTTATATTTTTATATTATTATACATATTTATGTTGTGCACTAACCATTTCCTTACAGGTGGTAATATGCTTCGTTATCACATTCTTATTTGATTTCGCTTACCCAATCAGTTGAACCTACTAGGTATATTTTGGTGTACTCACCCATACTTTATTTCCTCCCTGTAAATCGAGCACAAGGACCTATACAAGGTAGTTGATTCACTCTAGCAAAGCTTACTCCATCTATTCAGATCTTAGTGGTGAGGCTCAGACTTCGAGTCGTCGTAGATCTTTGAGATTTTCTTTATTGTTGTTTCCATTTTAGACTTTGTATTAGTTGTTATCAAATATCATTGTATTTTCATTTGAGACAATTGTATTTACCCTTGTGTACTAGTTTAGATGCTCTTGTACTCATGACTTTAGGTTTTGGGATTTGAATTAAATCTTGTGGTTGTCTGTATTTGATTTTACTTTCTTTAATTGCGATCCAGTTTTGAATCTTGGCACCAGATGATCTTAATTCCTAGTTTTCACCTTCGTTCAAGGCTTGCTTGAATAGCTCATGAGGTAGCTTGTCTTCACTTCGACAGACATTGATTACTTATTCATTTTTTTTATTCTTGCCACAAAGACATCCAAACTTGTATTTTTTTTAAATTTAATGTAATATTTAAAGATTTGTACGTGTAACATCATATTTTGGAACAAGGGGTGGGGGAATTCTTGAGTATGTGATATTTATCCACAAGATTAATATTATGTTAGTCCCATTTTTGAACCGTGACAGGTCAAATCCCCTTTTGGCTTAAAAAAAATCACATCACTCATTGATGCGATGTGGATTCACATCCAAGCTACCAAAACCTTAACCTGGGACTGAGAGATCGTCCAAATTTTACTATCTTTTGCTTTTCAAGTGTTCTTTCCTAAGCTCTTGGCTTCAAAACACTCTCTTTTAGCTTTTCTTGGACAGGTGTTGGCTTTGTTTGTTTTATTTAATATAAAAATATGTTATTTTATTTATTTTTCAAAAAAGCAACAATATTAATAACTATAGAAAGATTAAACTCTCTTAGCATAGATCATATAGCCTAATTGATTACAAGTTGAATAAGTTGTGACTTCATTCTAATAATTGCCACAAGGAATGATGTGACAACTCCTACAAAAGTAATAACAATCATTGCAATCACTTAAAGCGAAAGCTAGAGAGTAAAAAAACAAATTAGAACGACTTGAATACAAAACCAATAAAATAGGTTAACAAAAGGGATGAAACCTTAATTAGTTCACATAAAGAAACCATGGTTCAACATAGTTATATAATACCTTTTCTGGTGAGGTGATAGGTAAAGAATGAAATATTGTAAATGCAGCTATACTTGGTCAGATACCACTGTCATCAGAAAAAAAAAAATTGTATTAGCCATGTCCCAACACGGACGAATATGCTGCAGCACTGCATAAAGCACATTACAAATTTTGGATAAAGATTGCTTAGGAATGAAGTTTGGATAAAGCTTCCAGGAGCAACAACATAGTGCAATCTAAGCTCTCTGCAGCTGAATGGGAAACCATATCTGACAGATAAAGACGTGAATGCATATTGCTACCTTAAAGTTAAAAAAGAAGTTAACAAAGAACTTTCAAAATAGAACACCATAGGGAACCCTTGAACCCAAAGCTTCATCATCACCTAACCTGATAAACCTTGTCTTTTAAGCAACTATTTCATACCCAAAAATTCCAATTCGTCATTGTCTCTTTCTTTAGCTCATATAATCTATTCTAAAGGACATTAAAAGTTTACCAGAGAAAGACTCTTCTCAGGAGCCCCAGGCTTGTGCTTCCTCCACTTGGAAGCTCATCTTTTCATATGGGATCCATTCAAACGCCAATTGGAATAAGAAGTTCAGCATTGCTAGAGACATCATGCGGATATTTGCTGCAAGAATTACAGGCAAGTTTTCTTATTATAGTGTGCATCATAATGTTACTACGTGCATTTATGGACTAAAGGAACTTTTTTGTTGTTTGGTAAGACAGATAATCTGGGATGAAGTTGGAGAAGATGAGTTTGAGAGGGAAAAGGTTTTACTGGACATTGAACAGGAGTGCCTGGACGTTTACAGAAGGAAGGTTGACAATGCAAACATCTCCAGAGCCCGACTGCATCAAGAATTGGCAGATTCAGAAGCTGAGTTCACCCATCTTCTTTTGTTACTGGACGAAAGATCACTCCCTGGAAGGGTAACTTTCTGAATTCCCTTAGACCATCCAGCATGCTAATCAAATTTTGATGCTTAGAAGGTGATATCACCACTACATGCATGCAGATATATAAATGTCATTAGCAAAATTAAAGCAGTGAAATATATTCAGAAGTCCTGCTATATATTTCTTGCTACAACTATTTGAATAAACACGCTAATATATCAGCTTCGACCCCCATGATTCTTTCCATTAACCACTGCTGGTAACATGTACTAACACTTTCTTGTCAAATTAAAGAAAATGTGAATTTTCAGTAATTTTGCTAAACATAAACTTTGCAAATTCATTTCCATAAGTTGGTACAGCATCAAGAATGCTACTAAAACTAAAATCACACAAATAAACGAAAAATGGACAGACATACAGTCAGAGGAATAAATGAAAATGTACCAATGAGCTGACCATGACCAACGAACTCTAAATCCATGCATGTAGCTTACTTTTAGTGGCTTAATGGACATCAGTTCCTAAAGTATCCGAATGAAAATGTATATATTGACAAAAGCTCATGTGAAAGGTGGACCAGTCTAAAAACCAATGTCAATGCGACAACAGATCGCCTTCCCCTTCTTTCCCTAACAAAGAGTGCGTACACACAGAGAGTGTTACTATCTGTTAGCATCAGGGCATGACTATGACAGGATGTAAGTTAGATCAATGATCTGAGAGGATATACATGAATAATTGGTTTTTCTTCTTTAAATATTGAAACATATCATTGGATCTTTTGCATAAGAAATACTCAGTGATTCAACTTACATAAAAGAGGAGTGAATTTGAATTCGGCAGCCAGAAAAGATGACTGGAACACTAAAAGAACAGCTAGAGTCCATTGCACCGGCTCTGAGGGAGATGAGAATTAGAAAAGAAGAAAGGATGAAACAATTCAGAACTGTACAAGGACAAATTCAGAAGATTTCTGCTGAAATAGCAGGTGAATCAGAGTACAATGATTTGTCATCAAACGTTTTAGTAAATGGGAACGATCTATCACTAAAGAAACTAGAAGAGCACCAGAACGAACTTCAGCGGCTTCAAAATGAGAAGGTACGAATGAGATACTCAACCCTTGTGCCTGGCACTATAGGGAAGACGCCATCAGTTGAAAGGTTTTGAAATTTCTTGTTTACTCCTCTATCTTCTTCCTCTTCTTTGTTTTTTTCCTTTTACTACTCTGTTCTTGCATCAAAGATCGAGAGACTTCAAAAGGTTGAAAACTACATTAGCATGATCCGGAGCTTAGCAGCAACGCTGGGAACAGATTCTTCTTTGATCATTACAAAGGTTCATCCAAGCTTGAATGAGTTATCTGGACTGTCAAAAAACATTAGTGACAGTATACTGGATAAACTAGGCAGCACAGTTCGATCATTAGAAGCAGATAAGAAAGCACGGCTTGAAAAGGTAATTCCATCAACTCTGCACATTCTTTATCTAAAAACAAGTACGCTCCTATTTGGTACATGTAGCCAAAAACTCATGACAATTGCACATTTAATATTAGGAAGCCACTGACTAATCAAATTGTAAAAAGAAACACAATTCAAGTGGGCGAATTCTGTCCTTAAATTTGTTTTACAAGTACAGGCATAAGGATTAATACAAATTAGCAAAATTACTGTCCTCACTATGCTGTGTGTATTTGAAGCTTCACCAACTAGGAAAAGCATTGACGAACTTGTGGAATCTCATGGACACACCCCAGAAGGACCACGTAAGGTTCTCCAATGTCACAGCTTTGATATCATTGTCACCAGAAGATATCTCCACTCCTGGAAGCCTTACTCTGGACATAATACAACAGGTCAGTGACATAATATAACTATAAATTATTTATCCTCCAGTACTACGAGGTAAGAGATTTGGAATTTTGAAAAATTTCCAAGGCTGAGACAGAAGTCAGGAGACTGGATCAGCTAAAAGCAAGCAAGATGAAAGAGTTTTTCCTTAGAAAACAAATTGATCTTGAGGAGATCTGCAAGCAATCCCACATGGAAATTCCTTCACGGCAAGAGATAGAAAGTATTATGAAACTAATGAACACTGGTTGGTCCAATTTAAGTGTTCTTTTTTTTTAATTATTAAGGTGGCTTACTGTGTTTGAAATTGAAACTGACCAAAACCTCCAAAAGGGGAGATTGACCACGCTGATCTCCTCACAAGCATGAATAAACAGATAACACAAGCACAAGAAGAGGCCTCTAGCAGGAAGGCTATAATGGAGAAGGTAGAAAAATGGATATTAGCTCGTGATGAGGAGCGATGGTTGGAAGAGTATAGCAGGGTCAGTTACTTCACCCACAAGACTCAGTAGCCCATTCACTTTTTTCATCACCTGTTTTCATCTTAAACATTCATATTTCAGGACGACAACCGGTATTCTGTGAGCAGAGGTGCTCACAAGAATTTGAGAAGAGCAGAACGGGCCAGAGTCATGGTTAACAAAATACCAGGTATCAAAATACTTCTGCCAATGGCTTGCCATCACCAAAATCAGCCTAGTAATAGGCAGCCATAAAGCCTTTATTGTGACTTAAACAACTACCTGTTGAATGAAAACATGACTACATCAATTAACCAAATTGTGCTTCTACAAGTTAGACAGATCATTACGTGTTATCAAGTAAAAGCTGAAAATTGATAGAGTCTTCATCAAGGATTTGTTCATTTTGTTGCCTTTTTAAAATATATATATATATTTGCAGCTTTGGTGGATATGCTGATAGCCAAGACAAAAAGCTGGGAAGAAGAAAGAAAGAAACCTTTTCTATATGATGAGGTAAGAACTTAGTAACTCATATTCCCAAATAAAATACTTCTATTGGTTAATACAAAGAATTACTCATAGTTACATATGAAGTATTGGGGTGATGTCTATCATTTGAAGTTAAGAGAAGCTGACTTGGATTTATCCATGATCATTTTAAGTTTTCATCCCTTTAGACAATACAGAAGCTAATGCTGATAGTATAGAGCACAAATGACAGTGCAGTAACATCTTCACCCCTGGTCTACGTCATCAAGTAGATATACTCTGTCGCATACGTAAACAAGGAGAGGAAGGTGATCCTTTATTGGTGTAGATGTTCTTTTCAGTAGATACCAAGAAACGGCCTACAAAAAGTATGCCTGCTTTCTAACATTTTTCTAAATGTGAAAAGATCAATAAGAAGCATTAGAAGAAGTTACAGAAGTAGAGTCAACTTAGCATCCTAATGAACTAACTATAGAGTATAGACCACATTAATCATGTTGGGTTCAGAAAAAAAAAAGTAATTTGGCCAGAAACTTGTGATGCAAAGAAAAAGAATGCAGAATTTAGTCAAACATAATTTCAGATAAAAGGTGAAATAAGAGATGATGTCACTAATAACATCCATTTATAGCACATGTTCATCAACAGAACACAACATCAGCCTAAGACTCAAATGCTAATAGGGAGGACCAGCAACAACAAGCCATAGAAAGAGATGACATAAACAATACTGCCCTTTAATTCAGTGTTGCAACCAGAGACATAAGGAGTGCAGACGAATCTTTTCCTAACATTGAATAACCGGATGAAGGTTAGCTAACAGAAATTGAGTAACCTGGCCATATTCTAACTTCCAGTATAGCTGAATGCAACTGAATTGAACTCTGTGAAAGCAAGAAAAGTAGAATACCATTTGGTCCTCTGAGTATAGGGTAATTCAGCTATTACCTAATCATTTCTTACATACCTGAAGTTCCTGACCTCCAGGTACCACTGCTTGCAATGTTGGAAGAGTATAATTTTCTAAGGAAAGAAAGAGATGAAGTGAAACAAAGACAACGGGTGAGCACCATGACACAAAAAGAATTTCCTTTGTTATTCACAATTTCACTTTTCTCTACTTCAATGTACATTATTTAACTTCCAGTCTTTTCAACAACAAAATCTCAATCCCAAGCTAAGTTAGAACATTTCTAGTCTCTCCAACATTCACATAAAATAGATGAACAATGAATGCGTCAACTTAATCACTACCACCTTTTAGAAGACGTAATGTTGTTCTTGCAGGAAAAGAAGAAAGTGCACAATCAGGTACCGGTCGGGCAAGAAAATCTCCTTCTTCTAAGACCAAACACCAGCAGCAAACATCTTTCCGATAGGAGCCTAAATGGAGGGCTCAACTACGCTACACCTGTGAATAGAACGTCTTCTTTGGGTATACAACAGCTGGGATCAACTCCAATTAACACACCACATCAAAGCATTTCTTTGTTAAAGGAAGCAAAGAAAGAACACCACAGAAATATCATCTCCCGTAGTCGCTTCGCTTTCCATCCAAGAGATGATTCAGCTTCAGTAGCCTCATCATTTTCAGGCCCCTTTTCACCTTAGAGATTGTGTGTTAGCTTTTGAATTTGTTTGAGTTCACTAATTTGATAAATTCAAATACATCCTTTATAGGAAAGTAAAATTATGCAAAAGAAAATTACATTGTCTAGACTTTCTATAACTGTGTTACCTTATTCAAAAGAACACAAATAGACATCATGGGCAGTTTCTGGGAGTGTGTACAAATAAAAAGCCAAGTAGACTGTCTTGTTCCCTGGTTAGAAACATCAACCCATTCACTCTTTGTTTCTTTTTGCTCAAAGACTACTTTGTTAATCCCACTATGCATATTTCTTAGAGCAAGCACATAAAGATGATCTTACACAATACGCATCATGCAAGGGGAATACTGCAATTTGGTTTCCTTGCCATGAGATCTTTTCAGGAAGATAACAAAAGCCTATCTTATAAAGAGCAGCACAAGTATTAAAGAACTACATGCCTTCTTTGGCAGATTTTATTTTGAACATATAATAGCATAATAAGACAATTTTTAATTCATTGATCATTGATGAGGTAGAGTTTTTTACACGACTCATTTGTGAAATTTTTACAACATTTTCACCTGCATTAGGGAGACTAATCCAGGGAAACAGCTATTTTATCAATATAGATTAAACTGCAATCGTTCATCATATAAGAAAGCAATTAAAACATTTGTCTCTTTTAGCCTTACTTTGTTCAGCTTAGTCTTAACCTTCGGTTTGAGAGACAAGCACCACATCTGGGTAAGTGCTTACATGAGTAATTTAATCATGGCTACAGGCTTTCTTTATTGTTCCAGAAGGTGAAGTATTTCATGGAGAAATGCAAGATAGAACAAAAGGTAACTAAGGTTTGGCATCATGCAGTCCAGAATGCCTTCAAAAGGTATTGTTGAATGATTTAATGGGATACATGAACGTCTTAAAGTTCTAACATGAACCTCATTTTGTAAAGAATTCATTTTACTTTCAAGTTCTGGATACTCATGTATGGATCATTATGTCAATGAAAGGCACCCTGTAATTATCCAATCAAATCAGAACACTGATTGTATTAATTCCATCTAGAAAAAACATCAAGGTAGCAGGTAGCTCATATAGGCAGTTTATATTCATACAAAGCTCACAGTCGAAAATCAGAAACTAATGTCTCAACATCATAGATTGGCCTCTGGCAAAGCATAATCATAAATATAGGGAAAATAACAGTTTCTTTTCAAATTATAATTATAAGCTCTACTATGAACCAGAATAACCATTTGAAATAGTATGTAAACACCGTGTTTTAAGTGCACTTCTGAAAGAATGCCTCAATTCTTCGAGTTCCGGAAGGAAGTGCCTTGTCTGTCGATAATCGAGGACGACTTTGAACCTTCGGAGATCGATCGGCCGGATGTGAAGGCATGGGAAGCGAATCGAGAAGGAAATCGCTCACAGGTTGATGCCTTTTCACGGCAACTCTTAAATGCTCGAGCTTTATGGTTTTTCTCTTCTTCTCCAACGCGACTTGTGCAGATTTTTCTGCTAGTAATTCGAGGAAAAGCTGCGTCGAACTAGCAATGAGATGTAGGGCTTCTGAGTTTATCTTGTTGATATCCTGGTCCAGTTTCATGATTTTCTTCACTCGGCTTACCGGAATCTGGAGTTGTTGGATCTCTCCGGCTACGGTGGAGTTTCCTTCTGTATCCTCTTCGGCCATTGTGTCGAAAGTCGAAACTCTGCTCATCGAAAACAACTGAAGTCGACATTGGCTTTTAAGGCTTCTGAATTTGGCGGGAATGAGTTTTTGCCTTGCCGCCTTCCAACTTTGCAGAAAATTAGTGGATTCCATGCCTTATTAGATAATTTTTTTTTTAACTATTCAAATCTATATCTATTATCATATCATATCTATTGCAATATTAAAAATGGAAAGACATTAGAAATTATGTTTGAACTTTTTGTCATTAACATTAAACTATTTTATTTTGGAGAATATCTTTTTTACATTATTTTTTTAGTTTCTTATTTTATTTTTATTTTTATTTTTTAATTTTTAAATTTACTTTTGAATTAGAATTTTTTTATATTTAGAAATCATTTTTGATTTAGGATTATTCTATATAAATAAATTTTTACGCTATGAAGAAAAAGGGAAAAATATTACTATCCTAATATTTAAGACTTTGAAATTAATTAAAGTTTTTATTGTCAAATACTTTGTTAATAAAGGTATAATTTTTTTTTTAAAAAAAGAGTAATTAAAATTATGTTGAAAACATTAAATTACCGCTTTTATATTTAGGAGTTTTTTTAAAATTAAATTTGAATCAATTAAGATTAGTGTTGGTTGAACTTTTTGTTCTTCATTAAAATACTCTGCTTTAGACAACATTATCTTTTCACAATTTTTAAAATTTATTATTTAATCTTTTATTTATTTAGTTTTAAGAATCAATCTTGAATTGAAATTTCTTTATAGTTAGAATTCATTTTTGATTTAGGACTATTCTATATTAAATATTTCTCTAGATAATAAAGGAAAAAGGAAAAAAAATATTTTTTTCTAATACTCGTTAGTGCTAATATATTTTGATTGATGACAAATTGCATAAAACATCAAAAAAGAAACAATCCAACTAAGGTACGACATGGAAGCATCTATCAAGAAAATCTAGTTGGAGGCACCAGGAGCATAATTATTGGAAGGAATCAATCTAACACTAAGCAAGAAAGGAAAACAAATCTGGAAAAGCAATCAAGCATATTTGGACCGGAAAGAATAAAAAAAATATCCAGCGAGAAAGGAACATAATCTGAAAAATCAATCAAGCATCTTTGGATTGGAGAGAATCAATCAAGAGAAGATTTTACTAGTGCAAGATTGGAAAGATCTGAGAAGATTCTACTACTACCTTCTTTAAAAGCCTTATTCTTGGAAAAAGAATCGATCAGATAATAAGAAGATTAGAAAGATCAATTTTATTAGTGTCAACATTGTATTGAATGAAGATTGCTTATAGGTAATGCATCAAAAAGGAAACATATCTTCATAAGGAATAAAGACAATCAAGATCTGGCATATTCAAGTCACAAAAGGAAAAGTGCATCTTTAAGACATAGAATCTCGGCACAAAAGGAAGAAGATAAGTTGCTAAAGTTGTGGCAAATCAATCACAGATTTGACGAAAGATCACTACCATGAAAGAATCCAAGATTAACGGAAAGATTGGTTAAAGATTTAGCAAATCAATTAGAAGATCAGTACCAAGAAAAGATCCAAAATTGAAGACAATTATATCCATAAAAGATCTGGGTCAGGAGCTAAACAAGGAAGGAAGATCTGATTTAACTGCCTACCTAAAACATTTTACCTTATTCTTGAAAAGAGGATCCATCAAAGTCTCAATCCAAGGATCAACTCCCTTCGGATGCCATCTCTTTTACATAAAAGGAGGCATCCAGGATATCTCGAGACACATACAAGTCTACTGCATTTCAACTCTTTCTTCATTACTCCTCATCTTTAGAAAATCATTGTACCCTTTGATTTTGTTACTGTGTTAGAAAAAGAGAGAGAAAAGAAGAAAAAATTGAAAGAGAGGTCTGTATCAAAAGAAAAACAAAAACAAAAAAAAAAGAGAAAAAATCTAAGTATAGTTTAAGTTGAAATGCTTCTAACTCCCACTTTACCAAAGGCTTGAAGAGATAACCCTTGCAACCCAAGGGGATTGGACCTAGGATTCACATTGGATCCAAACCAGTATAAAAATATCCAGTGCTGAATTTTTCTTTTATGCATTTTAAATTTCTGCATTCTTATTTAATATGTCATAGTCGACTACGTGGTATATTAGTTAACTAACTGAGTGCAGGTTTAAATTTAAAAAGGGGAAGAAAATTCACTTTACCCCCTCCCCTTCTTGAACTTTCAATACTTAAGACTTTGAAATTAACTAAAATTTTGATTATCAAACATCTTGTTAATAAAGGTATGTATTTTTTTTTTAAAAAAATAGTAATTATAATTACATTAGAAATATTAAATTATTGATTTTATATTTAGGAGTCTTCTTTAAAATTAAATCTTAATCAATTAAGATTAGTGTTGTTTGAACTTTTTGCCCTTCATTAAAATACTCTACTTTAGACAAAATCATCTTTTCGCAATTTTTAAAATTTATTATTTATCTTTTATTTATTTGGTTTCAAGATTCACTTTTGAATTAGAATTTCTTTATAGTTAGAATTCATTTTTGATTTAGAACTATTCTATGTTAAATATTCGTCTAGGTTATAAAGCACAAAGGAAAATTTTTTATTTTCTACTAATATTTAAGACTTTGAAATTAACTAAATTTGGATTATCAAATATTTTGTTAATGAAGTATGAAATATAGCAAATTTAAAAAGAAAAGAGTATCTAAAATTACGTTAAAACATTAAACTACTCCTTAAAATTAAATCTTCATCAATTAATTGTTCAACTCCTAACTATTCAACACCAAGTTATTATTTTATGTATCCATAAACTATTAATATATCTTTGTATTATAAATAATTGAATTGAGTTTATCATCTTTGCCCATTCATGATAGATTAAACTATTGTGTCAAATTAATACTTAGCATTTATTTAATTTTGTTTATGTGAATATTGTATTTATATATAATTTTTAAATTGACATGATACATATGTGCAAAACACATTAATTAAACTAGCATTATTAAAAGGGTCATTTACATAAATAATATATTATTTAACCTAAATTACGAGTTTTAGTATAATCTTAACTCTTACCAAATATAATTATACTTTTGTTATCAAAAATAGCAAAGAGAAGAAGAAAGAGAACCTTTCTCTTTCATTTCTCTTTATTACTCTTTCTCTTTCTCTCTCTTTCTTTTAAAAATATTAATGAAACGACCCCGAAAAATACCCGAAAACGTGCCTCGGAATGCTCAAAATTTTAAATTTCATATATCTCAAAATTCGTTTGCTATTTTAAAAATTCGACTTCATATTCTTGTTCAGGGGGTCCAAATAAGGTGAAAAAGGGTCTAATCCTGATTTAAGAGCAAAAGATTAGCAATTATGAAATTCCAAGAACGCAATTTCCAGAGGAGTTTTCGCGACCCCCTCGAGATGCACCCCAGTTCATTTTGGGACTGTTTTGTTGAGCTCAGTCCAGGACTTCTAAGTTTTGGGCCTAAGTGTTTCTAGACGTGTTTTTACCTATACTTAGCCAAATTTCACCCTCATATCATCCTAAACATTTCCCAATGCTCACTCAAATACTTAGTTATATTTTCACTCCCCAAACTTAAGTCCCAAACCCTCACCCCAAGCTAAGGTTCTCCTTCAAGGTTCTTCTTCAAGCTTCAAGTCTCCATCTCCAATTTTCACCAAGTTCATCTCCAAGCTAAGGTGTGTGGGTTTCTTTCATGGGTTCCTTTCACCCATGATGCACAAGCCTCCTTTTACTCAAATTGCATGATTTAAAGTTGACTTACAAATGAATCTTGATCATTATGAAATTCACTGCAAACTATATTAAAGCTATGTAAAGTTGTGACTATTTTGCTATGTTTTGAGCTATAAATTTTGATCTATTGTAAGATTTGAGAAGGGGTTTTGATGTATATTTCTAGAGGGTGTTACAAGGTGTTGATTGATGGTTTTACAATAAATTTTCCTGCATGATCTAATCTCTAAATTTCATGGTTTTACACTAGCATTACACACTCTCTAAGTGTTTGATAAAATATCCGGATGTGGTTTTTTGTGGAGTTGAAGGTTCAAAGCATGAGATATGATATGAATGACTATATAATGATGAGATTAGCTTATGTATATGATAAATTCTATATAAAATATTGCATTAGACCATGCCCAATCCGGAGGAACTAAGGACCTGGATAACCGAGGTGGGGGTTTGTACTCATTAACCGAGGTGGAGGTTTGTAGTCATCAAACCATGTGAGGGGTTTGTACCACACCACCAGGGTGATGGGGTGAGATCATCATTAACTGACCAAGGGGTTCATACTTTGGAAGTCTAATTGGTCTATTCTTCATAAATGATATCCTATATGAGCATGAGTTACTTAAGCAAGATTTACTTAAGCATTGATCATACATGTCATATTGTTATATTATGCCTATTTCTTAGCATTATGCATTTCAATTATGGTTCCTAACTATTATTTCATTGTATCCTACATATTTAGTACATTCAAACATACTAGTGCATACTTTACGCCTACGTGATGTCACCATGTAGGAACCGGTGCCCAAGTTGATCATCCTCCTCATCCACGTGGCTAGTTCGACACTACTCAAGCTATTTGATGAGTCCTTCATTTCTGGGACTTTAGTCTGTATTGCTCCTATTATGTATTGAGACATTCTTCTTTATTGTCTATTTGACTGTGAGGGTGAGTCGGTTATTTTATCTTGGCCCCCGCTCTTATTTATGTATTAGAGGTGTTTGTTGAACATGTTATGTATCTGCATTAAGAGCCTTGACTCTGCTATTCTTGATGTCTATGACATGAGCCTTGACTCTATTATTCTTGATGTCTATGGCATGAGCTTGTCTGTTGTCTCTTACTTATGATATTGTGCAAGTTTTTCCCTTAGCCCTAGTTTCCCTATTCTTTTATCTTCGATGCTTGATTTATTGCTTTCGTGAACAAGGATGTGTAATGATGCTTTATGAGGTTTGCTTGGGGTCCCTTTGGGTTTCCCCTTGCGTCGTGTCACGTCTAGGCCCTAGTCTTAGGTCGTGACAAACTTAGTATCAGAGCACTAGGTTGATAGATCCTCGGAGTCCAACACGCCGCATCGATTAGAGTCTTATTCATGGTTGTGAAGCGCACCATGACTATGAGTAGGAGGCTATGAGAAAGGCTATGAGATGTTTTAGGAAATGTTTCCCTTCTTCATGTTCTAAGTCGTGTTATAGAGTGTGGTAAGTTTTTTCCCTAATGATTGTTCTTTGCTATGCTAGATCATGCCAAACACTTGAGGACGAAGGGCTTAAACTCCCGAGGAGCAACCTAACAATGGTGATCTCTGAGATCCTCTCACTATGCTTGCCCAAATGGTGGCTAACCAAGTCAATCAAGGGGCCCAAACCCCTCATGCTATTACCCCGGGAGCTAGGGTAAGAGACTTCATAAGGATGAATCCTCCGATTTTCTATGGGTCAAAGGTAGATGAGGATCCACAAGAGTTCATTGATAAGGTCTACAAAATCTTGAATATCATGGGTGTTGGGCCGATGAAAAGGCGGAGTTGGTGGCGTACCAACTCAAAGGGGTAGCTCAAATATGGTATGACTAATGGAAGGGTGAGAAGGGGGTTGGTAATGTGGTGCTTTGGGAGGAGTTCAAATTGGCTTTCCTTAATCGGTTTTCCCTCTTGAGCTTAGGGAATCTAAGTTGGTGAAGTTTATGAACTTGAAACAAGGTGCTATGAGCATGAGAGAGTATTTTCTCAAGTTTAATCAACTTTCAGAGTATGCTCTTCATTTGGTGGCCGATCCTAGATCTAGGATGAATAAGTCTGTGATGGGGTCTCCGACTTGGTAAGTGAAGAATGTTGGTCCGCTATGCTAATTAGTGACATGAACTTGTCTCGATTGATGACATATGCCAACCAAATTGAGGAGGAAAAGATGAGGAAGAGAAAGGGGCATGAGGCCACAAGGGCTTGGGTTGAGGATAAGTTCCAAAAGGGTGCTAGATTTCATCAAGGCCAAGGGCCTCCTCATGCTGCTAATAGGGGGTTTGCCAATCACTTCCCTAAGCCTCAAGGTGTTGGTGGTGTGGCTCCTATTTATAGGTTTCCTAGATGTGGAAGGAATCATAAAGACCTATGTTTGAAAGATTCTAATTCATGTTTTGGTTCTGGGGAGCTTGGGCACAAGAAGGTAGATTATCTAAGAAACCGTGGCAAAGTCTGAAGTGCTAATGCGGTCTCGTTGGGCAGATATGGTCCTCAAGGTGGTGCTCCAAGGCACAATCAATTTTATGCTCTACATAGGAGGCAATGGGTTGTAAGGTCCCCGATATTGTTACCGATTTGTTGAAAATCTTTGATCTTGATGTATATTCTTTGATTGATTCGGGTGCCACTTTTTCCTTTGTTACCCCTTTTGTTGCTAAGAAGTTTCATGTTGTCCCCGAGTTATTGTATGAGTCATATGAAGTGTTTGCTCCTATTGGTGCCTCTATTGTTGCTAGGAAAGTTTATAGGAGTTGTCCTATTTGCATTTTGCATAAGTTGTTACCTTGTGATCTTGTTGAATTAGACATAGTAGATTTTGATGTCATACTTGGGATGGATTTGTTGCATGCCAACTATGATTCCATTGATTATAGAACCTGTAGGGTCAAGTTTCAATTTCTTAATGAACCCGTCCTTGAGTAGGAAAGTCAAGATGTGGTGGTCAAGGTAGATTCATTTCATGCATTAAAGCCCATAAGTTGATTTCTAGAGGATGTTTGTATCATCTTGTGAGGGTTAAAGATGTGGAGTCCAAAGTCCCTTCTATTGAGTTGGTCCCCGTTGCAAATGAGTTTCTGGATGTCTTCCCAAATGACCTTCCCAGTGTCTCTCCCGAAAGGGAGATAGATTTTGGCATAGATCTCCTTCTGGATACTCAACCTATCTTCGTTCCCCCTTACCGTATGGCCCCGACGGAGTTGAAGGAGTTAAAGGAGCAATTGAAAGATTTGTTGGAAAAAGGGATTTATTAGACCTAGTCAATCACCTTGGGGTACTCGGATGTTGTTTGTGAAAAAGAAGGATGAGTCACTTAGAATATGCATTGACTACCAGCAACTTATTAGGGTCACTATAAAGAATAGATATCCTTTTCTAAGGATTGACGACTTGTTTGACTAATTGCAAGAGGCTAGCTTCTTCTCTAAGATCGATCTTCGGTCCGGGTATCATCAAGTAAGGGTGAGGGAGTGTGATATCTCTAAGAAGGCCTTCTGGACTAAATATAGGCAGTATGAGTTTATTGTTATGTCTTTTGGGTTGACTAATGCACTGGCCATTTTCATGGACCTAATGAATAGGGTCTTCAATCCTTACCTGGATTCCTTTGTTGTGGTCTTCAATGATGATATATTGATCTATTCACATAGTAGAGAGGAGCACATGGGTCATTTGAGGCTTGTGTTGCAAAGGTTGAGGGAGGAGAAATTATATGCCAAATATGATAAGTGTGAATTTTGGTTGAAGGAGGTTGCATTTTTGGGTCATGTAGTGTCGGGAGATGGTATAAAACTGGATCCTAAGAAAACCTATGTAATTAGGAATTAGCCTAGACCATTGACCCCGTCGGATATTAGGAGCTTCTTGGGCCTTGCTGGTTACTATATAAGATTTGTGAATGGGTTCTCCTCCATTGCTTCCTATATGACCAAATTGAATCAAAAGAAGGTCAAGTTTGTGTGGGCCTATGAATATGAGAGAAGCTTCCAAACATTGAAGGATAGGCTTGTATTTGCTCCTATATTGTCACTACTGGATGGACTTGAGGGTTTTGTTGTGTATTGTGATACATCTAGAGTTTGTTTGAGTTGTGTACTAATGCAAAATGGTAAGTTCATAGCTTATGCTTCTAGACAACTCAAGGTACATAAAAGGAACTACCCTACCCATGATCTAGAGTTGGTCATCGTTGTGTTTGCATTAAAGATTTGGCGTCATTACTTGTATGGGGTGCATGTTGATGTCTTCACCGATCATAAGAGCCTTCAATATGACTTCACTAAAAAAGATCTCAACTTGAGACAAAGAAGGTGGCTAGAACTTCTCAAAGATTATGACATGAGTGTGCATTATCATCCGGGTAAGGCAAATATGGTGGCGGATGCTTTGAGTCGTGTGTCTATGGGTAGCCTAGCTCATGTTGATGGCAGTGATAGGGAAATGGCCAGAGAGGTGCATAGATTGGCTAAATTGGGGGTTAGGTTAGAGGAAGTGGATGATGGTGATGTTATTGTTGATGGTTCCAAATCTTCTTTGGTTGATGAGGTGATAGCAAAACAAGATTTTGACTCTTGCTTGCTTGAATTGAAGGCCTTGGTGAAAGAGGGCAAAGTAGAGGTTTTCTCCCAAGGGGGAGATGGTGCCCTGAGATACCAAGGTAGGTTGGGTGTGCCTTGTATTGATAGTTTGGGGGAGAAAATTCTTGATGAGGCCCATAATTCTTCTTATCCTATCCACCCCAGTTCCACCAAAATGTATAGAGACTTGAGGGTATGTTGGTGAGGAGGCATGAAGAGGGACATTGCCAAATTTGTTTCTGGGTGCCATAGTTGTCAACAAGTCAAAGCCTAGCATCAAAGGTCGGGTGGCCTAACCCAAGACATAGAGATTCCCACTTGGAAGTGGGAGGTGATTAATATGGATTTTGTGGTTGGGTTGCCCAAGACTAGAAAGAGTTTTGATTCCATTTGAGTGGTGGTTGATATGATGATGAAATCAGCTCACTTTCTACCAATTAAGGCCACATATAGGACTGAAGATTATGCAAGGTTGTACATCCATGAGTTAGTGAGGTTACATGAGTTTCTTTATCCATCATATCAGATCGTGGTGCACAATTGACTTCACACTTTTGGAGGTCTTTTCAAAGGGGTCTTGGAACCAAAGTTCACCTTAGTATGGCCTTTCACGCTAAAACAGATGGCCAAGCCAATAGAACCATTCAATCACTTGAGGATATGCTAAGGCCTAGTGTATTGGAGTTGAGGGGTAGTTGGGATAACTATCTTCCTTTGATTGAATTCGAATACAACAGTAGCTATCACTCTAGCATTCGTATGGCTCCTTTTGAGGCTCTTTATAAGAGACGTTGTAGATCACTGGTTGGTTGGTTTGAGTTTGGAGAGGTGGCTTTATTGGAACCGGATCTGGTTATGGAGGCTCTTGAGAAGGTTAGGATAATTAGAGAAAGGTTAAGAACAACCTAAAGTTGTCAAAAATCTTATGCTGATGTGAGAAGAAGAGACCCTGAATTCAAAATGGGTGATCGGGTTTACTTGAAGGTTTCTCCAATGAATGGTATGGTCTGTTTTGGTAAAAAGGGAAAGTTGAGTCCGAGATATGTTAGTCTTTATGAGGTCTTGAAGAGGGTTGTCACGGTAGCTTATGAGTTGAAGTTACCTAGTAAAATGAATTTGGTTCATCCAGTGTTCCATGTCTTAATGTTGAGGAAATGCATTGGTGATCCTAATGTTATTATACCTCTTGATATTGTGGGTGTTGTTGAGGATAACTTGACCTATGAGGAGGTTCCGATTCAGATTTTTGATAGGCAAGTAAAGAGATTGAGGAACAAGGAGGTGACATCTGTTAAGGTCCTTTGGAGAAACCAACAAATCGAAAGTGCTACTTGGGAGGCCGAAGCAGACATGCAAAAGCGGTATCATTATCCTTTCCACTCCACTCAAACCTAAGGTACTAATTCTAAGTCCCCTATATGATTTCAAGTCTTATATTTCAGCCCCTATGTCATTCATATGAATTCATGTTCAAGTTGACAAGTTTATGATGATTTTACACTTACATTGGGATTTTGAAAATGGTGTTTTAAATGTAATGTTGCAGTTTAGTTGGGGCTAGTCTGGTTTTGGATCATTCTTGTCTTGTACATCTCTTTTACATTCGGGGACGAATGTTCCCAAGGAGAAGATATTGAAATGACCCCGAAAAGTGTCCGAAAACATGCCTCGGAATGCCTAGAATTTTATATTCCATATATCTCAAAATATGTTTGCTATTTTGAAAATTCGACTTCATATTCTTGTTCAGCGAGTCCAAATTAGGTGAAAGAAGCTCTAACCCCAATTTAAGAGTGAAAGATTAGCTATTATGAAATTCCAAGAATGCAATTTCTAGAGGGGTTTTCGCGTCCCCTCGCGACGTACCCCAGTTCATTTGGGGACTTTTTTTAAGCTCGGTCCAAGACTTCTAAGTCTTAGGCCTAAGTGTTACCAAACATTTTTTTTACCTATACTTAGCTAAATTTCACCCTCATATCATCCTAAACATTTCCCAATACTCACTTAAACACTTAGTCATATTTTCACTCCCCAAGCTCAAGTCCCAAACCCTCATCCCAAGCTAAGGTTCTCCTTCAAGGTTCTTCTTCAAGCTTCAAGTCTCCATCTCCAATCTTTACCAAGTTCATCTCCAAGCTAAGGTATGTGGGTTTCTTTCATGGGTTCCTTCCACCCATGATACCCAAGCCTCCTTTTACTCAAATTGCATGATTTAAAGTTGATTTACAAATAAGTCTTGATTATTATGAAATTCACTGCACACTATATTAAAACTATGTAAAGTTGTGATTGTTTGCTATGTTTTGAGCGATAAATCTTTGATCTATCATAAGATTTGAGAAAGGGGTTTTGATGTATATTTCTAGAGAGTGTTGCAAGGTGTTGATTGATGGTTTTATAATGGATTTTCCTATATGATTTCATCTCTATATTTCATGGTTTTACACTAGCATTACACATCCTCTAAGTGTTTGATAAAATGTCTGGATGTGGTTTCTTGTGGAGTTGAAGGTTCAAAGAACGTGATATGATATGAATGACTATATAATGATGAAATGAGCTTATGGATATGATAAATTCTATATAAAGTGTTGCATTAGACCATGCCCAATCCGGGGGACTAAGGACCCGGATAACCTAGGTGGGGGTTTGTACTTATTAACCGAGGTAGGGGTTTGTACTCATCAACTGAGGTAGGGTTTTGCACTCATCAAACCATGTGAGAGGTTTATACCACACCACCAGGGTGATGGGGGTGAGATCATCATCAACCGACCAAGGGCATGAGTTACTTAAGCATGATTTACTTAAGCATTGATCATACATGTCATATTGTTATATTATGCCTATTGCTTAACATTATGCATTTCGATTATGATGCCTATATATTATTGAATTGCATCCTACATACTTAGTACATTCAGACGTACTAACGCATACTCTATACCTACATGATGTCACCATGTAGGAACCGGTACCCAAGTTGATCATCTTCCTCCTCCACGTGGCTAGTTCCACACTACTCAAGCTATTTGGTGAGTCCTCCATTTTGGGGACCTTAGTCTATGTTGCTCCTATTATGTATTGAGGTATACTTTTTTATTGTCTATTTGACTATGAGGGTGAGCCCGGTTACTTTGTCTTGTCCCCGCTTTTATCTATGTATTAGAGGGTTAGTTGGACATGTTATGTATCTATGTTAAGAGCCTTGACTATATTGTTCTTGATGTCTTTGATATGAGCTTGTCTCTTATCTCTTGCTTATGATATTGTGCAAGCTTTTCCCTTAGCCCCGGTTTCCCAATTCTTTTATCTTTGATGCTTGATTTATTGCTTCCAAGACCAAGGATGTGTAATGATACTTTATGAGGCTTGCTTGGGGTCCCTTCGGATTTCCCTTTGCGTCGTGTCACGTTTAGGCCCTAGGCTAGGGTCGTGACAATTAATTAATTATTTTAATTTAAAATTTAATTTTAGATTGAATATTATGCAAATAATATTTTTATTATTATTTAAATCAAAAGATTTGGTTTATGTAAATACATATATAATACACCGACACAATTTTAATAGATGAACCCACAAACTAATTTAAATAGTGTTTAAATTTTTGAAATTCACATATAATATTTTTTTGACACCATTAATAAAAAAATTGTAAAAACTAATTGTAATATATTTTGAATTCGATACTTCATATGTATTATTGAAACGATAAAAGTACCCAAAAATGTGCCTCGGAACTATCCAAAATCATAATTTTCATATATCTCAAAATATGTGCATGATATCAAAATCCGACTTCATATTCTTGATCAGGGGGAAATTGAGTGGCAAATGGGTCTAACCCCGATTTTATAGGGACCAAATCACAATTTTAATTTTCCAAAATGCAAATTTCAATGAGCAGTACGAGTCCTTGGTGCGACGCGGCCAGGGCGCCCACTGTGTATTTTTTTGTCCAGTTTTTCATTTCGGTCTAAGACTTTTGGGTCTTGGGCCTAAGTCTTCCCATGCGTGAAAATACCTATACTTAGTAATATTTCAACACCATATCATATAAGACATTCGTCAATATTCTCTCAAGCACTTAGACAAATATTTCATCCAAAAATTCAAGTGCCAAATCTCATTCCGGATCTTAAGGAATTCACTCAAACTTCAAGTTCTCATCTCAATCTTCATCAAGGAATTCTCCAAAGCTAAGGTATGCAGGTTTCAACCATGGAGTCCTTTCATCCATGGTGCGCAAGCTTCCTTTTTATATAAATTTCATGTCTCTAAGTTGATTTATTTTGGGTCTTATTCACTATGAATTTGTCTATTAACTATATCGGGGTTTCATAGAAGTGCGACTATTTGAGCTATGAATCTTCGATTTATCTTGAGATTTAATGAAAGATTTTATTGTATATTGCATAATGGTATTACCTAGCATTGGTGGGTTAATTTACTTCAAGTTTACTTGCATGTTTTCACTCTTGAATTTCATGGTTTTATACTAGTATTGCACACCCACTAAGTGTTTGATAAAATATCCGATTAATATATCTTGACTTGTTGAAGGCCTAATGTTCCGCATATGAGCTAAGTGACTTTATGATGATGAAAGGATGGTATTTATGTGATGATTTCATGATATGTATCTAGAGTGTTATGAGTTGACCATAACCAATGATTTCATGATATGTATAGTGTTGTGAGTTGACCATAACCAATAGAGGTGTTGATACCTCAATCGCCTCGGATGGGGGTGGCAAGCCATCAACTAATTAAGGGGTTGATACCTCAATCACTCCCGATGGAGGGTGATCATGTCCATCAACCAATTGAGGGGTTGATACCTTAATCGCCTCGGATAGGGGTGGTAAACCATCAACCAATTGAGGAGTTGATACCTCAATCACTTCCGATTGAGGGTGGTCATGTCCATTAACCAATTGAGGGGTTGATTCCTCAATCACTTCTAAGGGGTGGTCTACCTTGGATTCCAAGTACTAAGTTGTTTGGTCTATGAAGATGGTCTCTTCCTTCACATGTAATATGTTCATTATAAGTATGTTTTACTTCAAGCATCATTCACGCATGCCATATTGCTATAAGTTCATCTATTGCCTAAGTATGAATTTCAATTATGTTGCCTACCTCTTGTTGAATTGCATCGTACATACTTAGTACATTCAAACGTACTAATGCATACTCTATGCCTACATGATATTACCATGTAGGAACCAAAGCTCCTATTGATTCTCCTTCACGTGGCTAGACAGATTGTTCAAGTTGGCATTGGTGAGTCCTTATGTCCGGGAATAATATCTATCTTCTTTCATGCTTATGTTTAGATTACATTTTGCATATTTTGGAATACTTATTGCCATTAGTATGAGGGTGAGGCCGGAAAATGTCTTGGCCACTTCTCCCTTCCAAGTTAGAGGTGTTGTTGGACAAGTAATGTAATTATGCTTGAGCTTTGACTTATCTATGTTATTTAAGCATTAAACTCTCCTTTAATCCCATTTTCCCTTGTTTATGTTTTTTCTTATTGTTTTATCATGCTTCCATGACCAAAGATGTGTGCATGATATGCTAAGAGGCTTATTTGCGGTTCCTTGGGGTTCGCCGTGTCACGTCTAGGCCCTAGTTTGGCTCGTGATAATTATAGACATTTTTAATGCACGTGGAAAATACAACTAATATATTTTTAATATAATAATTATCTTAACATCATTAAGAAAGGAAAATAATAAAAAATAACTCCAATACATTTTTAATTCAGTAGATAATACATATTATAAGTATTGTGTGTGAATTTTAAATACTTTAGTGTGATTTAATTAATTTTATATTATTAGAAAATAAATTATATTTGTTGAAATAATCATAATAAAATTTAAAATAAATTATAATATTAAAGATGATGAGTTGAATGGGGAGGGAGAAAGAAAGAGAAAAGGAAATAATTAAAAAAAACACACCAACCAAGAAAAGAAAAAGAAAGAAAGGGAAGAAATTTCTTGTGATTTATTGATAAAATATGCTATAGACTGTAATTAAAAAATACCCTAAAAATGGTAATATTTGATATATAATGTATTATTTATGTTCATATTCCTTATTAAAAATGGGAAGAGTCTAAGTCTAAAGTTAGATTACGAAAATACTCCTTATCTATTGACTTATTTTCTTAAACTTATCTTAAAAAATTAATTTTTCATTTAAAATGAACTTCATAACTACAACAACAACATACCTAGTCAAATCCCACAAGTGGGGTCTGGGAAGGGTAGAATGTATGCAGATGTTACCGCTATCTCATAGAAATAGAGAGGCTATTTCTTGGAAACCTTTGTCTCAAAAACCCATAAGCAGAAAAAACTAGATATGACAAAAAGGAAAGGAAAGAGATAGAAAGATAGCGACTAATAATGAAAAGCACATGACAATATGTAAATATGATAAAATTAACACAGATACATGATATAACACCAACTTGATAACTACACCTCTTTATTTTTGTCACACCCCGACCTCTCAAGTTATGACGGTGCTTGTTAGATCCCACCTGCAGGTAAGCCAACCTAATATCCACGATACCTATCCTAATTGCTAAGCATAACAATAACTAACGACATACAAAATAAGTCAACAACCTATCCCAGAACCTGAAAGTCAATTGTACAGAGCTACTATAAACTCAAAATAAAATATACATATCTACATACACAACTAGAGTAACAGTCCACACATACAAATCCAAACTACATATAAAATCCAAAGCTGTTGATGCTCACCAATGTCTCCTAAATCTTCTATTAACCCCTAACTCAGCAACTCCGGCTAGTACCTAGACCTGCGCCATGGGAAGATATAGAAATGTAGGGGTGAGTATCGGTAACAGGCACCCAGTAGGCATCATCGACCGATTGAGTAAAATACTATAAATATAGAAGTCTCAAATATAGAGGAACTGCAGTAAGTATAGCAAATTGAAACTCTGATCAATAAGTAAGTATGTTTGGAGAATCACCAAATCCAACTAAACCAACCCAGGTGGTGTGCAATAATACTAACTGACAAAACACGAGTAAGTCGAAACCAGAACTATCACTGGGCTGAGACCATAGTGCTATATGTGGGTGCAAGGCCCTAATATATATGCATGTATGCCAACTAGGTCCTTATAAGCCCCAAAGGTACACCTGCGCACAATTTGACCCACTGAATCAAAATAAAACCCAACTCCCATTATCACACAATCCCAGGTCAGTTGTACGCGAGTGTAAGGCCCTAGTGTCTAAGCCTGAACTCCCCCTGAGCTCTTATAAACCTAGAAGGTACACCCATGCACTATAATGGTGTGAGTAGGCATGTGGAACCATGGGTAATCAATCACGGGGCCTCTCCCCAACAATCACATATCAGTTAAGTGATCACACCCAAGTTACACCTCTCTTTTGAGGATGAAGAGGTCGTTGTCAAATATAAAACCTAACCAAGGCTAGGGTCGAATCTCACAGAGAATACGGAGACTCATAACGAATTCACCAATATGCAATTCAAGTAATTAACAACTCAATTCTCGAGGGGGGGCGGTTTGCATTGTTCAACAAGAAAATAAATCAAAACTAACTATCACTAGAGACAATCAATAAAGGAGAGCAACTTGGGTATTGTGTTCTCCATGATTCACCAATTCAATATCCTTGGGTAACCCAATTCTCGACTATAGTATAGTATGCATGATGGTAATTTAAGTTCACCAAGCCCTTTGGTCAAAGGTGAGAGGCGAATTTCATTATGTGACTTGGCCTATCTCTATAGTGTGCAATATTAGCCATTACCCATAGTCACAGTCAACCTCCCCTTGGCCCACTTCAGTTGATTAGACAAGAACACATCATCGAATTCTGTTAATTAATCTCTTTTTCTATTAATTATCACCTGGATCGGGAAGGTAATACTAAGAAAGTTCTAATGTTGGCCACCACTAGAAAATATGCAAAACGAGGAGAATTGATTAATACATACAAATACCCATTCCAAGAATTGCAAATTATCTGGGTTTATTTGGTTAGATCTTCATGGTCTCCATAACCCCAAGTTGCGTATTTAGCTACTCATGCTATGGGTAGATGAAGAAATTATGAATTGAGAAAACATAATTAAACACTTATCCAATTAAATTGAAGAATAAACAAATCCAAAATTAATTGAGAGTTGCAAGATTTGAAGATCAAATTAATTCACAAGTGTATTCTCCTCCACAATTGAGGTCTCCAAGAACAAAACCCTAAAAGTACTCTCTAATGATGTTATCTAATGTACTCCCCTGAAAAATGACCTAAAAGGTACTATATAGTAACTACAATTAAGTCCTAAAAAATAGAAAAATCAGTCGGCGGCTTTCTACGGCAATCCTTACGACTAGTAAAGTGATTTACGAGTCGTAGTCGGGCTCTTATATTCAACTTCTTGAATCTTGGACTTCACTGCCACAAATCCACTTTACAAGTCATAGATTGATTCATGACTCGTATTGCACTCTCGTAGACTTCATCTACATCAACTGGCCTTTCACTGGAAATCTTCATGAAACCTCTCTATACGACTTGTATAGTGATCTACGACTTGTATAGCTGAACTTTAGAAACCATACTTCGCTGGAATTTATCACGAAACCCTCCTCTACGACTCGTAGAATGCTCTACGATCCATAGAGGCTCTCGAAGTCACCAAAAACCAGAAAAGTTTGCAATTGTTCCCTAAAGTCATGCCAACCTGTTTTTCTACAAAACAAAACACAAAAACACATAAAAACCATAATGTCTCATTGAAAACACACAATCTTATGTTTTAAGCATCAAATTTGTTGTATTTTAATAGCACATCATTAGGTCTCTAACCTTGTGCCAGCACGTCGTACCCGATCCAAAATATACATGCGTAATGGTGGGACGTGTCCCCTGTGCGAGAAAGAATTCTTCTAGCATAATCAATAGTGTCACATCGCAGAATATCAACCACGAGGCCTTGCTCCCAAAGTGGAATTAGCTGAGTCCTCAACCAAAATATCAATCAACGGGGCCTAGCCCGAAAAGTGTGGTTAATGTGGCCTCAGTCCCAAAGTAACAACAAGTGCTCGGACCCCTTTAGAATCGGCATCCTGGTCTTAGACACTCCGACGTGACCATTAAAGAATGGGACCATGGGGTACATCACCCTAGGTCTCAAAAACTTGGAAGTTACCACCGTAGACTTGAACTACAGGCTGCGTCATCTATGTCTCAGAGCATAGAACCAATTAATCTTTATCTAGCCTATCCAGATCCCTTAATCATACCATGTCTCTTGACAGAATCATCCCTATCGAACCACACAAACCACTACCTCCCTTAGATAAAGACAGATAACCCAGTATCAAATGGAAATAATCAGTGTACAACAACTATCAGTAGTACATCAAAGTGTATATGTATCACAAATCACCGTATGGTCATACTCAACACAGGACAAGTATACTACAATCTTGTCAATTAGAAGTACTCAAAGTAACCACGAAAACTCACTAGTGTATCAAAAGTATCCAGAACAACTCATCCCAGCAAAGTCATATCTATACTAGAACTAGTCAACAATATGGAAGATAATCAACAAATAGTCGCACAACCAATATAACTCAGTAGCATCTGCCTACACATTCATACAGATAGGAGTTAATTAAGCCAGAAACATACTTGTCCCAGGGCATTAGCCCAAAACCAAACTTTACTAGGTCTTTTCCTTGTTCATCAGTACCAGAACTCAGCTACTATAGTGATCACCACTAGTACAGTCCAGAACAAGTACAAGTATCCCAAAATAACTGTAATAACCCCATATGCTAGGTACAACGACTATCAAGGAAAGCAGGTAGTAGAAAATTAGGAAAATAATGTTTAAATGCATAGCAGGAAATATAACTTACAATTAGACTCATGACATATATACATATCTTACTCAGGACTTCCAACCACAAACTGGCTCCCAATATACACGTATATCACCTCAATCTAGAGGTAAGAAAGCCTAGCCAACCTGAAGGGGAATCCACACACTCTAGATCAGTCCGCACAATTTTTACCTTGTCTGACCACCTACAAATGCTGCTCAATTGTCAAAATAATAAATCACAATATAATTACGGTTGTTTTGTTTATAATATCCCAAGAAATAGGGAGAGATAGGTTGATTGTTACTAAAATGGGAAAAAATAGGGACCACACCCAAAATACCCAACCATCCTTCATAAAATAATCCTTATATCATCTCGAGTCTATAGCCAAAAGTTGAGGTCAAAATGAGGCTCCGAATAATCTGAAACAGCCCCAAAACCAAGAGCATTTCTTATAAAAAAATAACACATATGTACAGGGGTTTCCCGACCAGATTTCTTAAAAATACAATTAAATTAGCAGAATTTAAATATTCCACAATGCAGATCTCAAAAAGTAGTATAGTTTAGACCCAAATTTTACTTAATTCTGATGAGAAAAGATTGAGATATTATAACACAAAGTTTCCATAAAAAAGCAACATAACAGTAACTAAAATCAATTTTAGCACCAAACAGAGCGCTATCATTAATTCTGACATTACCACGATGTGTTCCTCGCAAAAGCACAAAAAATAGACCTAAATTGTACCAAAATCTGACTTAAAATGGATAGGAAATTGCATGGCAAATTTTTCAAAATTAAATTAAATATGCAACGGCAAAACGTCAAATTTTACCTCAAATGATGCATCGAAATTGATTTCCGATACTTCCACAATGTTCCTCTAAAAAAAGAACACAAGTTAGCCTTTCGAATCGTCAAAATTGGGTCAAAATTGAAGGAGATATCGCTGAAAAATGTTTTGCTTTGTGTTTTCGCGATTATGGAAAAGTTTCCATATATGCATATCCTCAAACTGCCTCTGCCACGTGTCAAGCTCCCAGTGGGCCGTATTAGGGCCGCCCTTTAATTTATTCAACAGTTGCTCAAACTTCATTTTGATGCTCCAACCTCATCCAGAGTCAGAAAAATACAATTCATATATGAGATCTGATCGAAAATGACATTTCAGACTCAACGATGTAGTCAAAATTCCCATCAGAGGTCATTTATATTCCAATATGGGTCCCATTTCCCAATATCAAAATCTATCGAAGGGACCAAAACACACCTGGAAGCCCCAAAAATCGAACGAAAGGTCCTTATAGACCATACTCGACATTCTGGATCCGAGGGTGCAGTCAAAATTTTCATCTGGGTCACGTTCCCAAGGACGTTGACTACATTCAACTATTGATCTATTCTAGTGGCTAAATTTACAAAACATGATATAATTACGCCAAACATGCTCCTAGCCTAATTTGATCATTCTGGAGCTAATGGAACCGTCAGAATTCCACTCTAAGGCCATTTGCTAAGACTTTATCTGAAAATATATTTTACGGTCATAATCTTTCATTTACTTGAAACTGTGTAAATGTCAAATGATTCACCAAGGACTGAAAAATCCGTACCAATAAGTTATAAATAGCTTGAGGTCACTATGCAAATTCTCAAACTAATAAAATATTCGCAGAGCCACAGAAATAACCTAGAGGATCATTACAATATCCCCCACTAATAGAACTTTCGTCCATAAAAGTAAGAAAGAGGTCGTACATGAAGAGTCCCATCCGAACAACTTAGGGATCCCAACCCCACACTCATAGTAGATAGTTAATACGATAATCATAAGTATGCTCAGCATTGGATAACAATTCTGGCTGCCCCAACTAATCTGAAATATAATAACCCGTTAGTATGCAACCGAGAATCAGTATAACAATTTATAAGGGATCCTCACAAACTCAACCTCTCATCCCATCAACTCAATCCGCTAACACATAACAGGACATCCACAGGCTAAATATACATGCCTTCGGCATACTAGCTGATATCCAACCAATCACAATTATCTCAACTGTCATATTCCACATATACATACCTTACTTTGTCTCCTGTCCCCTTATGTAAGCAATCCTTACAACTTAACCCCAGGTGGATTCTTGGCTCAGTGATGCTAACACAGCTACAGATAATAGCACTGTAATCATAATTGTGGTAAATAGTCAAAACACTATCACAGTATAACATAGTATCAACATAACACCTATTGGCATCCTTAACTTGGCAGCAGATATTTAGGAGTGGAATAACTAATTAACTTACTAATCACCCTCACTCTCGATAACTATCAGATCTTCACACATATAGCAGATACCCCAATATACTAATCATCGGTAGACTCCCTATACATTCTTCTGCATACAGGTATATATTGTACTCTTAGTTATAGTCCTTAGAAACTATCACCATTCGATCACAATAAATATACCAGAAGGAAGATAAAATAATACTAATCATATACTCACTAGCCCCATAATCAGTTAATCAGAATTACAACAAATCAATGTTATATAGCTCATAGCCAACCTCTGAGTTCAACCTGACACATATCGTCCCAACTTCCTATTATCCAGCTGCTCCAATACCTAACAACTCAACCACAACAATATAGTACTTAACAGATCAAGCGCTAACAAGTAGGAGCCTTACAGGTCCACCATAACATTAAGACTAGTACACATAAGTCATTAGATCCATACACACAACAGGGGCATTAATCAGCCCAACAATATAACTAGAACCCAATAATAGCCATCCCAGGTCCGGATGCAATTTTCTGGGATATCCTCCGCCTTGGTCTCAATTAATAATAGTCTAATTCTTGTAGCAGCACATATCCCTATCTAGCTGTAATCTGGGAAAATTAGTAAAAGACATACCTGGTGACCCACTGTCACCGAAATGGCTTTGTCATAAAATTTTCAATTATCACATCGCCACCCTGAAAAGCCACTACACCTAATTCACTACTAGTAGAAGGGACCTTCCACTACCTCGATACCTGACCTATGATAAAAGAAGCCCCGAACCCAATAAGCTAAGAGATGTAGCTAACCATGTAAAACTATAACTCAAATACAAGGTAATCCAGCAAAATGATCAACATCCCCACCAGTAACAATAGCTAGGAATCTAGAGTACATAACCCCAACCAACAGACAATTAGAACAAGTCACCAGGGCAGAGTGTCCAACAACTCAGCTAATAATACAACAATGCCCCATCTAACAATAGATAACCCAATTAATCCCCTAGGCATAGCATTTATCTCACAATCTAAAAACCAAGGAATCAGGCGAATTGTATATCAACATAATCATCACAAAAAGATCATAATCATAGAGGCACAAGGTATAGCCAGGGGTATAACTGGCAATCAGCCCCTCAAATACTATATAACTCTCATATCCGACTATGCACTCTAGTAGTCAAGTAGCAAAAGGGTCATATGTATAAATATAAGGTTTTGGGTTATAGTTAGCCCCTAATAGGGTACAGTTATAACATAAGTGTTAGTTACTCAGAATTCCACCAGATATAGCATTCTCATCCATATTGGGAAGCCCAATGAGTCAGAGCAATGGTCAAATAATTAAATATGGATATACAAAGAGCATCAGTTCTTAGTATAACCTTAGTCACATCCTCTCCCGCTTGTATAATCTTTGTTAGAATTATTCACAGCCTACACAACCTTTAAATAGTATCTAACATACAAGTATCGGTGTTACGAAGTCTAAACCTCAATGACATAGCCCATAGTTCCATACATAGTCACCGCAAGACAAGTAACTGATTACGAAACATATCTCTGGGGCTATCATAATCTCAATGCCCGTAGTTTTCCTATCCAGCTACCAAAACTCAGGGCGTCAAGTCTCTGATCAATGGCCTCTAGGGGCAGCTCCCTATCTGGGACTGACGATGCAACACTACCCCTATTTGGAGTCCGTCCTCTATGCAGCACATGCGCTAAAGGGCAAATAAATCATATTTTAAGAAGTCGATGGACTATTGGCGATATCACATGACCAGAATCAATAATACATGAAGATTCCTAAAAATTTCGTAGCCTCCTGTAGATAAGTCACAGACGTCTCCGCACCTATCCACAAGGCTTTACTAGAGGGTAGCTCTGTAAAGATGAGACTAATGAACTTAAGACTCTAATACCACTTTGTCATAACCTGACCTCTTAGGTCATTATGGCACTTGTTAGATCCTACATGCAAGCAAGGCAACCCGATACCCACGATACCTATCCTAATAGCTAGGCATAATAATAGCTAACGACATACAAAATAAGTCGACAACCTATCCCAGAACCTGGAAGTCAATTGCACAGAGCTACTATAGACTCGAAATAAAATATATATCTACATACATAACTAGAATAACAGTCCACATATAAAAATTAAAACTATAAATACAAGGCTAGTGTCTGAATACAAAAGATGGCCATCACAACAGAAGGAGACTGTGGAATGTTCGGAGCTACTGATGCTCACTAATGTCTCTTGAATCTTCTATGAACCCCCAAAACTCAGTCACTGCGGCTAGTACTTGGACCAGCACCATGGAAAGATCAAGATATGTAGGGGTGAGTACCGATAACAAGCACCCAGTAGGCCTCATCGGCCAACTGAGTGAAATACTGTAAATATAGAAGGCTCAAGTATAGAAAATTGCAGTAAGTAGAGCAAATTAGAACTCTGATCTAGGAGTAAGTAGGTCTAGAGAATCACCAAACTCCAACTGAACCAACCCAAGTGGTGTGCAATGATACTAACTGATAAATCACGAGTAGGCCCAAATTGTAACTATCACCGGATTGAGACATAGTGTTGTACGTGGGTGCAAGGCCCTAATATCTATGTTTTTACTCTACCTAGGCCCTTATAAGGCCCGAAGGTACATCTGTTCATAATTTGATCATCTGAATCACAATAAAACCCAACTTCCAATATATATATCACATTATCCCAAGTCAGTTGTACATGGGTGTAAAGCCCTAATGTCTAAGCCTGAGTGCCCCCTGAGTCCCCATAAGCTAGAGGACACCTCCCATCACAATCATGGTGTGAGTAGGTGTGTGAATCCATGGGTAATGAATCATGAGTTCTTGCCCAACAATAGGATATCAGCTGGGTCTCTGACCCTGTGCTGGCATATGGCACCCAATCCAAAATGTACATACGTAATGGTGGGATATGTCCCCCGCAGGAGAAAAAATCCCCCTAGCATAATCAATAGTGTTACAACTCAGAATACCAACCATAGGGCCTCACCCCCAAAGTGGAATTAGTGGAGTCCTCGATCTAAAATATCAATCAATGGGGCCCAGTACCGAAAGGATAGTTAACGGGGCCTAAGGCCTAAAACAACAACAAGGGTTTGGATCCCTTTAAAATCAACACCCCGATCTCGAACACTCGAACGTGGCCATCGGAGACTTGAACTACAAGTTACATCATCTAGGTCTTGGAGCATAGAACAAATCAATCTGTCTCTTGCCTATATGGATCTGGATTTGCCAATCATACCATCTCTCTCGACAGAATCATCCCTATCGAATCACACAATCGACTATCTCCCTTAGATAAAGACAGATAACCAAGCATTAGATGGACAGAACAAGTGCACAATGACTATAAGTAGTACATCAGAGTGTATGTGTATCACAAATCACTGTGGGGTCATACTCAAGAAAGGCCAAGTATACCACTATCTCTTTAAACACAAGTACTCAAAGTAAATATGAGAAATCATCAGTATATCATAAGTATCCAGAACAACCCAGCCCAGTAAAGTCATATCTATACTAGAGTCAGTCCACAATATGGCATATAATCAACAAATAGCCTTATAGCCAACATAACTTTGTAGCATCAGGCTACATATTCACAAAAATAGGAGTTAATTAAGCCAGAATTCATACTTGTCCCTGGGTGTTAGCCCAAATCCATCCTTTACTAGGCCTTTTTTTACTAGTTTAACAGTGCCAAAATTCAGCTACTATAGTGCCAAAACTCAGCTATCACCACAAGTATCCAAAATAACCATAGTTACCCCATATGTTATGTACAATGACTATCTAGGAAAGAAGGTAGTACTAAATCAGGAAAATAATGTTTAAAAGCAAAGCAGGATGTAACTAACAATCAGCCTCACGACATATATACGTATTTTATTCAGGACTTCTAATAAGATTATCTTTAAATTAGAATGAGACAATTATCAGAGAGAACTATTAGAGCTTTAAGATTCTTTCTACACTCAATTCCTCCATCACTGGTCACCAAAATCTATCACCCTCTATCTCTCCATTGGACCTACTGTCAAACATGTTTGGCCACCGCCTCTTGTTGGCATAACCTTTTAAAGTTTTGAGCACGAAACTTCATAAGAAACTCAGAATGACTAAATGACGCAGAACTGGGAGGTGAAACTTAGTGAATCATTCCAAGTTCTAACAATTAACACTAATCAATTCAAGATTCCAAACACTACAGAGCTTCTCCGGCAATTCAAGATCTCACCGAAACTATCACCACCAATTTCTGCCAGTAATCAAGAAACAAAAATTGCCAAAACGGTGAACTCTAACCCTTAGACTGATTTTTTCTTTATCATTTTATCTTCTAATTAGTTTCTTGATATTATTTCTTAATTAGTCTGAATATTTACTTCTTTTTTACCTTATTGTTCTTGATTTTTTGTTTACTAATGTTTCTCTTGATTTGCTTACTGTTGTTGTTCTTAAGTTTTTAGTTCTTGATTTTGCTTACTGGTAATGTTTGCATATTGTAGTGGTCTACTATTGTTGCACATTGTTTGTTGTTATTGTTTGCATATTTTAGTGTACTACTATTGTTGTATATTGCTTGTTGGTATTGTTTACATACTGTAGTGGTCTAGTACATTGTTTGCATATTGTTTGTGTATTGATATTGTTTGTTCTTGTCGATGTACTTTTTAAAGTTTCTCACTATTTACTAGCTTTAATATACTTTAATTCTTGCTCTTTACATATTGTGGTTGCTTGTTACACATATGCCGGCAACAAGTAGAGACAAATTTGTACTTTATTGTTTGATTAGTAGCCGTAGATTTACCTAATTACTAGTTTTCTCTAGATTTTATTTTCTTACTCTTTGTAGCTTAGTGAGTTATTAGTTCTTAGTTTAGTGGCGTCAGGATCTAATTATGGACTAGGGTCATGTCGCCGGTTGGGGTTGGAGATAGGGGGTAGGGGAGGTAAGAGGGGGACGGGCTTATTTGGGTTTAAGGGTAGGGTCATGGAATATAGGATCACTGACAGGGAAATCTATAGAGCTAGTGAAATATCTTAAGAGGACTCATATTAATTTAGCGTGTTCAAGAGGGTAGGTACCAAAGTTGGGGACGTTAATGGGTTTAAGTTATGGTACTCGGGTGGTTCTAGGGATAGAAATGGTATAGGTATCCTAGTAAACAAGGACCTTAGGGAATATGTGGTTAAAGTTAAGAAGTTTAGTAATAGGATGATGTCTATCAAACGTGTGGTTAGTAGGCATGTAGTGAATGTAGTTAGTGTCTATGTACCTCAAGTAGGCCTGGATGAGGAAGCCAAAAAGCTCTTTTGGGAAGATTTGGATGAGGTTGTGAGAAGCATACCAGAGACAGAAAAAATATTCACTGGGGGCGACTTTAATGGGCATATCGGGGCTACGACTAGCGGGTTTGAATATTTCCATGGAGGCTTTAGTTTTAGAGAGAGGAATGGAGGTGGGATGTCTCTCTTGGATTTTGCCAAAGCCTTTGAGTTAGTTATTGCTAACTCATGTTTCCCAAAGAGGGAAAATCACTTGATTACCTTTCAAATTGCGGTAGCTAAGACCCAGATTGATTACTTACTTCTCCAAACAGGCGATAGAAGCATTTGTAAGAATTGCAAGGTTATTCTGAGTGAAAATATTCCACTCAACATATGCTTCTGGTGATGGATTGAGGGATTAAGAGAGAAAAGAAGAAGAAGATTTTTAATGCCCTACCGAGTATTAGATGGGGAAGCCTGACCTCTTTCCTTTCACGAGAGATGGAAGAAAAACTGAGTAGTTTAAGGGTTGGAGTAGTGGCGGAGATGTGAACAATATTCAGGACACTACTGCTGGTTACACTAATAAAGTATCTATCGAGGTACTTGGGGTTTCGAGAGGGACCTTTGGTGGACGTCATGCGATTGTTGGTGGAATGATGAAGCCCAAGGCAAAGTGAAAAATAAGAAGATGAGAGTAAAAAAAGGAGTGTCTATTTCAGAGAATCAATTTGGATTCATGTCGAGGCTGTTGAATATTGAAGCAACTCATCTTGTTCGGAGATTAGTGAAAAAATATAGGGAAAGAAAGAAGAACCTTCATATGGTGTTCATTGATCTCGTGAAAGCCTAGATAAAGTTTCGAGGGATGTTATATGGAGACCATCAGAAAATATGCAAAACAAAGAGAGTTAATTCATACATGCATACACACCTTCCAAGAATTATGAATTATCTGATTTTACTTTGTTAGTTCTTCATGGTTCCCACAACCCTAGTTATAGATTTAGCTACTCATGCTTTATGTAGATGCAAGAATTATGGATTGAAAAAATATAATTAAACACTTATACAATAAAATTAAGAACAAGTAAATCCACTTCAATAAGAATCACAAGTTTAAAGATGAAATTCAAACACAAGTGTTCTCAAAAAGTCTCCAATGTGAGCTCACAATTTCCCTCTCTAATTACTAAGTTCTATGAGTACTAGGTGAAAACTTATGATGAATAAACTAAAAAGCCCATTTATAATAAGTAAAATACAAGTCCTAAGAAAAATAGGAGAACTGGTCGGCACGCTATAGGAAAAGGGTTCACGGGCTGTATTGCATTTCACGACCCGTAATCGGGGTCTCATACTCAGCTGCTGAAAATTTGGACTTCAACTCTGCGACATCCCTCTATGACTTGTAAAATGGTTTATGACCCATAGAGGGGTTTCATTTGATGAAACTTCAGAATATCCCAGTCTCTGATCCTTAGGGTACTAACTATATTCTACGACTTGTAAAACCATCCATGACTTGTCTACATATTCGTAGAATCAACTTCAAAAAATAATCCCTCACTGGAATTGTTCACAAAACGTCTTCATGACCCATAAAATGATATAGACGCGTAAAGGGTCTCATATAGCAGTAAAAACCAGCAACTTCTGCACTTTTTCAAAAAATCAAGCCCAAATCGATAATCTTGCAAACATAACACCAAAACACATAAAACCAACTAATATCGCATTGAGAATACACAAAATTCCAAGTTTTAAGCATCAAAAGTGATGTATTTTAGTAGCACATCAATACCCTCAACTTAAAATTGTTGCTCTTCCTCAAGCGACGACTCAATTTATATAGATAATACAATACCACACAGACCTCAACCCAATGACATATATCACATAAATCTCAAACTCAGATACCCACACCAACTTTTCAAAGCAAAATCAGATAGCTATCTAGCAAACCAATACAAACTAGTGCATGTGATAACACAACTATGACAAGGGAAGTACTATCGGACATCCATAATCATTGATCAAGTCTAGTGCTAACAATACAATATAAGTGCCCTCACAGAAAGAAGTCTCATATTTGACACTCAATGATGTTTTCATGTATAACCTTGAGACTATGCAAAATCACTCACTCTCAAAAAAGGTATTCATACATTATACCTAATACTATAGGCTTGGCCCTATACTCATGGCTAAGACCTTCAACTAACTAGACTAGGATCACTTTAGGACTTTCTAGGCTTGCAACATAGGCTCAGGGGGCTTCAGTATGGTGTTTTAGGAGCATAGTGACTAAAGGCCCTCCTTGATGCTGTGTTTTTCTACACTATTGCTCTACCAACTCTACTATTTTCACCCCATTCTCCCCTCCTTTTATTTCAAGATTTTTTGGCTACTTTATTTTCATTTTTAAGCTTTCTGCCTTATTTTTACACTTCATTTTTCTTTTCAACTTACAACTAAGGCATCACTTATTTTTCTTGTACCCAGGACATGATTTTTCCCTTTTTCTCTGCATCACTGCCCTCCTTATTTTTGTATTTCACCCTTACACCAGCCATCCTCAACTTAGGCTTTTGGCCTATGTTGCAGTGCACAATATCCGTCCTCAGAAGTAGGCCCACTTTTGGTAGCCACCCTTAACTTAGGATTTTTATCTAAGTCAAACTGCACAATGTTCAAGGAAGGATGAGGGCCAGTTTTAAGATTTTACAGCCAACAAGGCTAGGTTAATTAGGTATTTTCAAAGAATAGGTACTTGTTAGGCTCAAACATTAAGAACAAGGGTTATATCATGGTTTTAGTTGGTCATTTTAGACTAAGTAGACTATTAAGAACAATGGACTAAGATCCTTTCCTAATCCAATTAATCTACAATCTAACTTAGAGTAATAGGGCAAGTTCTGAATTAGAGCAAAATGCATAAAGCTAGCAAGTTAAGCTCACACTCACATGTCACTTCATTCATTATCAACAAAAGACTCTCACATCATGCTTTTTATCTCAATTTATCCTCACTTATCAGAACAAATATTTTCACACACCTAAACATACATGATTGCTATCTAACTACTCATTACAATTTTTGGTGGGTACCATTTTTCAAACAAAATACAAAAACATGCTATATGCCACAAGTCTTAGTATTATATGCTACAAATACTATCTTAACATCCTAAACATGTTGGTTTAGCGGAAAGTAAAAATCCACGAGGAAAAAGAACACAAGCAAGAAAACCCCGAGATAAAAAATTGGGGTATTATGGACCTAAGCTACTCAGACTTCACTGATGCCCATAACTACCCACATCCCATTGAAATAGATGTGCATTGTTCCAATATACAAAGCAAAAGCATGAGAAAATATAAAGGGGTCAAAAAACATACCTGGGCGCCTAAGCGTTAGTGTCCACCTTGGGTTCCCTACCAAGCAACGCTTGATTTATCAATTTGGTTACTCAGACTTCAGCAATTGCCCAAACTTCACTCTTCAAGTCATCTGGATACTTCATGGACTGAAAAATATTAAAGACGAACACTTCCTCTTTCAATTTGAACTTTAGTTGACTGGCTTCCATATCCACTAGTGCTCACCCAGTGGCTCAGAACGGTCTTCCCATGATGATTGGGATGTCAAAGTTGACTTAGAAATTTAGGACGCAAAGTCTGCGAGGATATAAAATTTGGAACTTTAACCAGCACACCATATAGTATCCTGACAAGATTTTTCACTACATGATCTACCATCAATAATCGCATGCTCGTTGGAGTTGGGGCTTTCAATCCAAGCTTCTTGTAGACCGCAAGGGGCATCAGGCTAATGCTGGAACCAAGATCACATAGTGCCCTTATAAACTCCACATCTCCTATGGAGCAAGGTATGATGAAAGCACCCGGATCATCTCGCTTCTGGACTAAGGACCATTTAGCAATAACACTGCAATGTTGAAGATCTTGGGAGAGCTCTTGACTCATAGTGCATTTTTTAGTGACCAAGTCCTTCATTACTTAGCATACCCTGACAGCTTCTCCAGTGCCTCATTGAGAGTGATGTTGATGGAGAGCTATTTAAGCATAGAGAGAAAGTGCTTGAATTTGCCTTCCTCCTCCCTCTTTTTGATTCTTTGAGTGAAGGGAGGAGGAGGCCTAGGAATAAGTTCAAATTTTTGGTGCATCAACAACTTCACTCACCCCATCCTTGCCACGATCATCTCCTATATCCACATCCTTGGCCGCATCCATTGATGTACTGTCAAACTACAACACTTTTGATGCTTAAAATTTGATATTTTATGTGTTATCAATGCGATATTAGTGGGTTTTATGTGTTTTTATGTTTATATTTGCAAGATTATAGATTGGCTATGATTTTGTGTAAAGTTATAGAAGTTGCAGCATTTTTACTGTTATACGAGACCCTCTACGAGTCATAGATTATTCTACTAGCCCTAGGGAGGTTTCGTGAAGATTTTCAGTAAGAGGCTAATTTTTGAAGTTCATTCTACGAACATGTAGACCAGCCGTAGATGAGTTTACGAGTAGTAGAAGAGGATTCATTCCCCAAGGATTAAAGAAGTGGACTTGGAAGAATATCATCAGAAGAAACCTTCTTTATGGTCGTAAATCACTTTATGGGTCATAAGGGGTTGCGATAGAGTTGAAGAACAAAATTCTAGCAGCTGAGTATGAGACCCCAATTACGGGCCATAAACTTTACTACTGGTCATAAAGTACCTTTCACATAGCGTGCCGACCAGTTCTCCGATTTAGTTTAGGACGTGAATTTAATTATTATAAATAGGACTTTTAGGCTATTATTCATAATTTTTTTGCCTAGTATCTAATTCAACATTTTGAGAGAGAAAATTATAAGATCATATTGGAGAGTCTTTGAGAACACTTATAGTTTAATTCAATCTTAAAGCTTGTGATTTTCATTGAAGTTGGATTGCTTGTTCTTAATTCTATTGTATAAGTGTTTAATTATGTCTTCTCAATTCATAATCTCTGCATCTACACATAGCATGAGTAGCTAAATCCACAAGTAGGGTTGTGAGAACTATGAAAAACTAACAAAGTAAAACCGGATAATTCATAATTATTGGAAGGTGTATATGCTTGTATTAATTAAGTATCTTCATTTTGCATGTTTTCTAGTGGTGGCCAACATTAGAACCCGCCTAGTATTACTGATTGGACCAAGGTATTAATAAATAAGAAAAAAGATTAGTTAATAGGATTTGATTGATGTGTTCTCGTCTAATCAACTAAACTAGGCCAAAGGGGAGGTTGTACTAGGAATAATAGGTAATTGTTAGTAATGCACACTATGGAGATGGGACAAGTCACATAGTAAAATTTACCTCTCACCTTTGACCAAAAGGCTTGGTAAATTTAAATTATCGTCCTGCTAGCTATACACTAGACAAGAATAAGGTTAACTGGTGATACTGAGTTGGAAAATTATGGGGGACACAATACCCTAGTTTATCCCCATTATTGACTTCTCTCTTGTAACAATTAGTTAGTTTATTTTTTCATTGATTATTTCAAACCCCTCCTTTTAGGGAATTAAGTTGGTTAATTATTTGGATTGCAGATTGATGAATTTTCTTGAGTCTATGTACTTCTTGTGGTTTCGATCCTAACCTTGGTTAGCTTATATATCCTGACATAACTGCTTTATCCTCTAAAAAGGAGGTATAACTTGGGCGACATCAAGATTTTTGTGCTGTTCCCCGGGAATATGGCTAGACTTAGTGAATTTATTAGTAATTTGAGTGTTAATCCTTAGTTCCCTTATTTTACTTTTGTTTGTTGTTTTTGTTTCTTTTTAGGGTGTAAGTTTAGTAGATGTCCAACACTTAGTGTCAAGGCAATTCCTTAACTCCATTTGATCCAGAGATCCATAGAACGCTAAGAAGAATAGACCAAGACAATACCAAGAATGCGACCGATGCAACTCTGAATAAGATTAATAATGAGGATGCTAAGAATGACAAACCACCTCATTTGGAGAACATCCCACAACCTTAGGATTTCAACACCAATGCTTACCAGAGGAATCAGTACAAGTTGAGTCCTATCGTTATGGAGGTGACCGGGTCATTGTGTTGCCACCACTACTGGTAGAGACAAAGTTTACAGTCTCCAGTGGGTTACTTCAGATGCTACAGAACCATAGGCTATTCGGGGGTTTACTATCGGAGGATCCTCATAGCCACCTTCACAATGTGGCATTTGTCTGTAAGAGTGTGATGGGAACACATAATCTATCTATAGATGTTGTGGGACTTCATGTCTTCCCATTGTCTCTCATGGGCAATGCTGCATTATGACAGTCTGAGCTCTCCCAGAGTTCAATCACTAGTTGTTACATACTTATAGAAGACCTTTTTGGAGAGGTACTTCCCTAGATCGAAGAAGCTCCAGTGAAGGACCAGATCAACAACTTCGAGCAACTTCTTGGTGATTCAATAAGCACTACTTAGGAGCAGTTCAAAAAATATTCGAGAAACGTCCCTAACTATAAGATAGTTAATGGCGCCTTGGCGGAGATCTTCTACCGTGCCCTTGATGAGAACAATCAAGTCTGTGCTGACACTATCATGAGGGATATGTTTCTAAATCAGCCATTTGCAAGGATAGCAGAGCAAATAAAAAGAGTGGCCAAGACAAAACTTGCATGGGGGCAGCGAGATAGAGCTTCCACAAAGAGTTCATATGTTATCAGTGTGGGTCCTGAGCAAGCTACAGTTAATGAAGAAATCATGCAACAGTTTGCTCAAATTCGCACAGGTATGGAGATGATGATGAAGCAGAGCCAAAAGAGAGTGAATGCAGTGGTTCATCAACCTCCACGTGCACCCATGTATGAGGAGTCGTACTATGATGAGGACACATGTTTTGATGCTTATTAGATAGTAAGTTTACGTACTAATGCCCAAGGGTCCAATTAAGACTATTGGTGCCAAGGTCAAGGAAACTAAGATCAAAACTTTGATATAAATGGAGCTTACAAAGACTATTGCGAAGGGTATTATGATAGGAACAGAAGTCTATATGCAGATTGGATTCAGAGAGAAGGCTTCAAAAATGGTCCTTATGTGCCACCACACAACCATGACACAGGTGCAAGGAGTTCCAGAATTGAGAAGATGTTTGATAGCCTGTTGAACAAGATTGAGACACAGGATGAGACTTTGAAGGGGCATGAAGTCAAAAATTTCAAGAATTAATTAGAAAATAGAGTCTCACTCTATGGCTATCAAACAATTGGAACAACAGTTCGGTCAAGTGTCGACTCAACTTAATCAATGTTAGAGGGGTATACTGCCCAACAATATAGTGTAAAATTCTAAAAATGATGGACAGCATATGGTGGTGACTACTCGGGGTGGCAAGAGCACCATTGATCCTCCCACGCCGGTTGATGAAGAAGATGTTCGAGAGGAGATAGTTGCGGCAAAGGATGCAAATGAAAGAGATGACCGTAGCAAGGATGAGGTGGTGAAGCTGCTAATGCACCACAAAGGTTGAAGCTCATTCCTACGCCTCCTTCTCCCTTCCCTCAGAAAATTAAAAAGAGGGAGGAGGAAGGCAAGTTCAAGAACTTTCTCTCCATATTAAAGTAGATCTCCATCTACATCCATCTTATTGAGGCATTGGAGAAGATGTCACGATATGCCAAGTACATGAAAGACTTGGTCACCAAGAAGTGCACTGTGAGTTAGGATCTCTTCCAAAAGCTTCAACATTGTAGTGTTATTGCAACAAGGTCCTTAGTTTAGAAGAGAGAATCTTTGGGGGCTTTCATGATAACCTGCACTTCGCAAGGGCACTATGTGATCTAGCTGCTAGCATTACTCTGATGCCCCTTGCAGTCTACAAGAAGCTTAGATTGAGAGCTCTTACTCCAACTGGCATGCGGTTGTTGACGGTGATTGCATGGTGAAGAAGCCTGTAGGGATACTATACGATGTGTTGGTCAAAGTGGAAAAGTTCATACTCCCCGCAGACTTTGTGATCCTAGATTGTGAAGTTGACTTTGGTGTCCCAATAATCTTGGGGAGACTATTCCTAGCCACTGGGCGAGACCTAGTGGATATGGAAGCTGGTCAATTTAGATTTAGATTAAATGATGAAGAAGTCATCTTTAATATCTGTAAATTCATGAAGCATCCAGATGAGTTAAAGAGTGATGTCTGGGCAATTGGTGAAGTTTGAATAACAAATTGTTCTAAGTAATGCCGTGACAATAAATCAGGCACTACTTGAGAGACAACCCAAGGGTTTTTGATATAATAGCATAATTATAGATTTATTTTTAGTTTTTGGACTCATTGTGTTTTAAATGTAATTGTGGGCATTGGGCTAGTTGAATATACGGTAACAATGTATTTTATGAAGAATATGTAGGTACAAGACCAAGTCAGCCTGTTTGGCTGAGAAGAGCATCAAGTGAGTCTCTACGCCTAAGTTTATGGGCCGTAAAACACTTTACGACCCGTACCCTATCTCATAGAGATTTTCAGTAAGCAGAAAAATATGCACTCCAGTCCACAAGCCAACTATGAGATTCATAGATCAAACTACGGGTCATGAATAGGGCTTGTGGACCCCAAGAAAGTTTTTTGAATATTTTACTAAGTGTTGAGGGTTTACAACCAACTCTATGGGTCATAAATCATTTCACAACTCATAGACTGGTTCATGAAACGTAGTTCTGAAAATTAGGGTTTGGATGTTCTACTAAACCATGATATATGAGGTGTGAAACATGCTACAACCCGTAATCTAGGTTACATAGAGTCTAAGCCCATTAGCTTTCAGTTGACTCGGTCAATTTATAAATATAAGGGTCAAATTATTTTGACCCTATTCTGACCTAAATTTACAAAATTGACCCAACTGAACCCCACCCCCACTTCTTTTTTGGAAATAATTTCGGCAGCCTAGGGTTTCATGCCTACTCACCTTCTTCTTCTTCTTCTTCTTCTTCTTCTTCTTCTTCTTCTTCTTCTTCTTCTTCTTTTTCTTCTTCT